>CAJQZJ010037361.1:2858303-2884929 GCA_907164525.1 Lophiomys imhausi | reverse complement strand
TGTGTGTGTGTGTGTGTGTGTGTGTGTGTGTGTGTGTGTGTGTGTGTGTATAAATAACACCTAACACCTTGAGAACCAAAGCAAGGCTTATAAACCACCATTCACATTGCAAAAATTTTTGATAAGCTGGGCAGTGGTAGCTCACAACTTCAGTTCCAGCACTTGAGAGGCAAAGGTAGGCGGATCTCTGAGTTCAAAGCCAGCCTGGTCTTCAGAGCTAGTTCCAGGACAGCCAGGGCTACTCAGAGAGACCTTGTCTAATTTAAAAAAAAAAAATCTGATGTGTGTCCTAGTGTGAGACAACATGGTATGTAAAGGCTACACATCACAGCTGTATATTTGGTGATGGTGGACTAAAACCAGCCACTGACACAAAGACCTTAACCATAAACTTGGCTGCAATGCTACACCGTTACCTCTACTGCTCACAAAACTCTTGCCGGAGTTCTTTGGATTAAAGTTTAAAGAAACTGTGATTAGGCAGCCACTGGCATGTCATTTCTTAGTTTTGGAAGCTACAGGCCCTCCACTTCTTATATAGATATATAAGATATATTTACCCCTCTCAGGTCTCTGAAGTGGTTGAAAACTAGATAGCTAGAGTCTCATAGTTAAATTTTGAGTTGTTTAGGAATCAAGAGGGTGTTCTGGATCTAAGAAGATGTTTTTAAAATTGTGATGCAAGTTAGGATGAAAGCTGAGTTGGATATAGAACTTTAAACTCATGGAGATGGTTGGATAGTAGAATGTTAAAGTCAGGTGCCAAATATGTATGTACTGGACATTGGGAATGTATGCTAAGCCATATAACTCTCAAAATTGTGGCCTAATTCTTTCTGTTGTTTTGTATTGTATTTGTTGTTCTAAGAGAAAGAGCCATTTGCTGGACTGAAAGGGGGAGCTGTTGGGGGGGGGGAGATATACCTTAAACTTAAAAAAAAAAAGGAAGGGGATGGTGGGTTGAGTGGGAAGAGGGTGGGAGGATGGGACTGGAGGGGGGAATAGGGAGGGGATTGCGATTGAGATGTAACTTGAAGAAATAAAAAATAAATTTAAAAAAAAAAGAAACTCTGGGATTACTATGAACATGTAACTTGAAGGTAATTGCCAAAGGAAAGTCTGTGTGACTTTGAAATTTTATAATCAGTCCAACACAACTCCCCTAAACCTCCGTTTTATTTCTTTGAAAGCCTTCCTTGAGTCTCTTGGTAGAAAAGCCATTTCAGAAAGAGATGTGTGTGAGAGAGACATGGTTACAGCCAAACAGACCTCCCACTTCTGTTTTATAAAAGGGTACCAAAAAAAACCCAACCCCCCAAAACTGTCTCCAGGCCTGGAGGGCAAAAAAAAAAAAAAAAATGAGATGACAACATGACCTCAGTTTCCAAGGCAACAGCCCCACACCTGACCTGTCAATCATGACGATAACCAGAATGCTCCAGGAAGAGGAGAGAGGCCCTACCTGACCCAGTCCTCCTCCAGCTCGTCGCAGGATTCACCGCCTGTAGTGTAGTCTGTTTCATAGTGGTCCTGGTCTGCTCTCCGCGACTTCCCTGCTCTTCCCTTCGTGGGCGCCTTTTTTGAAGGTGTGTCTAGGTTACCATTGCTGCTGTACCGAGCCTGCCTGAGGTCATCCACAGACATCAGAGGGAGCTCCTGAGCCACTTCCGGCACCCTAGTGGAAACACGTCATTGGTAAGGACCCAGCTAGTACCCTTTGACTCTGCCGCCACCCTGCCAACCAAGAGGGCATCAAGAACAGCACTAACAGACACCCACACTCAAGGGCACTCATCCAAGGAGTTCGTCTGCCACACCGAGCAGATGCCTGGCTTCCAGCATTCAGTCTGGCACCAATTCAGAACCCTTTAACGTACAAGTAGCTTTAAAGTTCTCACTGGGAGACGGGTCCGCATTGAAACTTTAAGTAAAATGGATCTCACGCTCACTTCCTTTTAGGAAGTTGAGACGAAGTTATAAGAGGTGTTTATCTGCCCTGTGCCAGAGATTTACTCTACAAAAGACTTGTCAGGGACTGGAGAGATGGTCTGCTCTTCCAAAGGTCCAGAGTTCAATTCCCAGCAACCACATGGAGGCTCACAACCATCTATACTGGAATCTGATGCCCTCTTCTGGCATGCAGGGGTACGTGCTGATAGAACTCTCATATATGTAAAATAAATAAATCTAAAAAAAAAAGACTTGTCAGAAAATAATGAGCACAATTCTTTTCTACAAGTTCCTCCATTCCCTGGGAATGCTGTGTGGGAACAAAAATGCAGCTCATCCAACATAGACAGGCTGTTTGCAATGCTAATTTTATGTTAGCATATATAGACTATCCTTTTGAGATGAAAGTTTAAAAACTACAAAATTTAAACTAAAATGCTTCATGGTTTTGAACGTAATGACAAATGCTTGTCATCCAGCATTCAAGAGGTTGAAGCAGGCAAATCTTTCTGTCATCATGGACGGGCTACACAGAGAGACCCTGTCTAAAACCCTACCCTCAAAAGGACGCGTATTAAGTATTCTTGTAACTCTTTCTGTGTTGAATTTAAAGCCATGTAAAATGAACAAGGGGTTTACCATAACACTTATGCTTCAAATGTAAGTCATCCCATCAGACATTAAATTGCATGGAAACAAAGCCGGAGGCAAGAATGAAAAGTAAGGCTTGGAGCCGGGCGGTGGTGGTGCACGCCTTTAATCCCAGCACTTGGGAGGCAGAGGCAGGCGGATCTTTGTGAGTTCAAGGCCAGCCTGGTCTACAAAGTGAGTCCAGGACAGCCAAGGATACACAGAGAAACCCTGTCTCGAAAAACCAAAAAAAAAAAAAAAAAGTAAGGCTTGGAACAAGCATACGCTACTTCTGACTAACAGAAAGTTTTATTTTGCTCTGTAAATGGTAAAAACAGAAGTGAACAAAGGGCAGAGACATTCTAAGTTATCAGCCTTTAGGTTCAAACCAACTGTTAAAACTGCCTGAAACTTCCCCCTACCCCTTCCTGTTACTTCCAACTTACAGAATCCAGAAGCTAAGCTTTGTCCCCAGGGTCACTTGTTTGTCACCATTGTCAGAACCTTAGCGTTCTAACCATACTTAAGCTCTTACTGACCCTAAATTAGGGAATTTAGGGAATGATGTGTAGTTGGGGAAACGGGGGGGGGGGGGGCGGGGAGCAGTATTTATATTTCTTCTGTCTAAATTTATTCAGCCAATGTAGCTATATGTGTCATACTAATTATGTTTTCATGAGGGTCAATGATTAACAAATTCTTAGACACTCAAATAAAACTTCAACATTAGTCTTTGTTTTGAAGGGGTTTGTTTTTGAGATAGGGTGGCATGTAGCCCTGACCTCAAATTCACAAAACAGTTGAGGATGACCTTGAACTCTTGATCCTCTTGCCTCCACTTCCCCAAGGGCTGGTATGATAGGTATGTACCACCATGCCAGGCTTAAAATAAAACCTTTTGAATATAGTTTGGCCTATTTAAAGGCCTCTGCATCAGCTCCTGCTTCCAGGTTCCTGCCAGCACTGCTTTTGATGATGAACTGTTTAATGGAACTGTGAGAGAAACAAACCCTTTCCTCCCCAACTTGCTTTGGTCATGTTGTTTCATAATAAAACATTTTCTTAATTAATGATTAATGGGGGAGGGCCCAGCCCATTGTGGGTGGTGCCACTCTAGATTGGTAGTCCTGGGTTCTATAAGAAATCAGGCTGAGCAAGCCACGAGAAGCAAGCCAGTAAGCAGCACCCTCCATGGCCTCGGCAATAGCTCCTGCCTCCAGGTTCCTGCTCTGCTTGAGTTCCTGTCCTGGCTTTTTCCAATGGTGGACTATGATCTGGAAGTGTAAGCCAAATTGCTGGGAACCAAAATTGTTCCTGCTCAGCTGGACAATAGGGTCCTGGAACTTTTGTTAAGAGTTAACTTCTGTGAATACATCTGGACCTCCCCTAAGGAGTTCTGTGGTCTGACACTCTATTATTCCCTAGCTGCTGATCCATGATCCGAGGCGAAAGTAGTTTGGTAACCTAGCAACCCAAAGGCCCTAACGTGGGGGCAAGGGAGTTCCTGCTAATACTTTCCGCTTCTGCAAAGCATATATTCAGCTATGAGAAAATAAAGTTTGAGACTTGATCAGAATCCTGTCTTGTCTCCATTCTCTCGTGTCTGTTCTGCCCAATCCCCTCATCCAGGACCTGCCCCCCCCCCCCCCCACCAGCCCTTGTTTGTTTCCCTGCAGGTCGGGGCACCAAATAAACCCTTTTTCCCCAATATGCACCTGCACTCATGTGTACAAACCTACACACAGATGCACAGGTAAATTAAAATAAAATAAATCTTCTTTAAAATATTATTAAATAGCCAGGTGTGGTGGCGCACGCCTTTAATTTCAGTGCCGGGAGGCAGAGGCAGGTGGATCTCTGTGAGTTCAAGGCCAGCCTGCCTGATCTACAAGTGAGTCCAGGACAGTCAAGGATACACAGAGAAACCCAGTCTCAAAAAAAAAATTATTAAATATTATTAAAGAACTATTAATGCTTTGAGAATTTCATATAGCGAATTTTGTCACCTCTCATATTCTTCTAACTCCTAAAATCTTATTTTTTTAAGACTAAACTAATAGGTGGTGATATACATTAAATTATTAGCTACCTCAGGATAGAGTTGGACGAGTATGATGGGGGAACGGCACGTATTAGCTGTGACATTTCACATATTCCAGCAGCATGGAAAGCATAAATGAGAGATGCTGTGGTCTGGATGTGGTCCCAGTGTCTCCTCCGTAATATGGTGATGTTGGATAGCACTATGGACTTGTAAGCAGTGGAGCCTACCGGGAGGGTTTGAAGGTCATTAAAAGCCTGTAAGTATGTGCACACTTCATTGTTCAGTTCAATTAAGCTCTCTATTCTTTTTTTTTTTTTTTTTTTTTTTTGGTTTTTCGAGACAGGGTTTCTCTGTGTATCCTTGGCTGTCCTGGACTCACTTTGTAGACCAGGCTGGCCTCGAACTCACAAAGATCCGCCTGCCTCTGCCTCCCAAGTGCTGGGATTAAAGGCGTGCGCCACCACCGCCCGGCTAAGCTCTCTATTCTTAATTCAATCTTAATTCAATGCTAAATCCTCCTTAGTGCTTTCATTTCATAAAGGGTATCACAAATATTCTTTTAAAGAAAATGTAGCCCCCTGCTTCCCATTTCATTGGCTACACCTTGATCTAACGTTTTTATGTTTGTTCTTGTGTTTACTAATGCTCCTTTTTAGGGTTTGCTGAAGATGGTGGTATATAGGCTGAATTAAAAGAAATGGTGAGGTGGAGTGGGGTATATCGATGCAGAACAGGCTCCTCTAGATGGATGTAAAGTACCACCAAGTCCTTTGAGTTTTATGCTGTGGCTAGTAGTTTGGCAAGCAAGTTTTGTTGGGAAACTCCTAAAGTTTAAGGCTAAGCATAGTGGGGTATCTATTCCCAGTTTGGGTCTTAGTTTTCGTGTATAAATTTTTTAGAATCACTTTCATTGTTGATTTTTAGGTCCAAACAATGAATTTTCAAATATTAGTTGGATTTTAATTCTATTTAGTATTTTGTAGTAACACGCTTTACGCTGAGGGTAATTAGTTTGGGTTAATCGTATGTCCGTGGTGGCTGGCATGAAATTTACCAACCCTTAGAGGTAGAGTTAAGTCGAACTTTCATTCATTGCTTAATATTTGTCAATGCTGGATCCTGTGGGGGTGTGGCTCGGCAAGGTGTCTTGAGCTATGTTTTGAATGTGCTTGATAAAACTCTCCTCAAATTTCTAATTATGAGCAATTTGACACTGGATTGAGGATTCTTGGATGTGTAATCTTACCTCCAACTAATTATAAGGCCAGGACCAAACCTTTGTGTTAATGGCATAAAATATCCATCTAAGCATTTTCAGTGGTTTGCTTTAATTAAGCTACATGAACTTGAAAATTAATAGGGAAAGCCTACTTGAAAGTTTTTTGGGGAATTGAGATTAAATTTGGTTGATGTAGATTAAGGTCTAAATTTTTTGAATACTGAAATTTAAGTCAGTTTGTAGGGAACCTCTCCAATAGAGCAGGGTAAAAAAAAAAAAAAAAGATTATAGAAATAGCTGGGCAGTGGCGGCACACGCCTTTAATCCCAGCACTTGGGAGGTAGAGGCAGGTAGATCTCTGTGAGTTCAAGGCCAGCCTGGTCTACAAAGCGAGTCCAAGACAGCCAGAGTTACACAGAGAAACCCTGTCTCGAAAAACCTAAAAAAAAAAAAAAAAAGTTCTTTGTTTAAGGGGTTTGAGGATTAAAGTACTTCTCAACCTGTCACTCCCTCTCTAGTTTTCAGTTCTGAGAAGTAGTTGCTCCTACACGCACGCACGCACGCACGCACGCACGCACGCACGCACACAGGCAATACCCCTGCCATTACAGCGTCATCACCAGGAGGCACTCACCAGAGCCCAGCAGTACCCTTGCCATGCCCTTACCTCCACACCTGTGAGGTTTAGAAAGTTAGCCTGCCTTGAGTATTTTGATAAATGATCAAAAATAGACGAATAACCAAAATTCTGGGATTCAAAAGGCATTTCCTAGTTTAACAGATGTGTGGATAG
This sequence comes from Lophiomys imhausi, assembly GCA_907164525.1. Classification (NCBI taxonomy): domain Eukaryota; kingdom Metazoa; phylum Chordata; class Mammalia; order Rodentia; family Muridae; genus Lophiomys; species Lophiomys imhausi. The sequence goes on along the minus strand of CAJQZJ010037361.1, from coordinate 2,878,293 downwards.
AGCTCATCGGCATGTAACCTTTCCTGTCTATTTATGAGACCTATTAACAACAGGCAATATGAGAAAACTAAGTGCCTCGGTCCATACTCATTTCCAAAACTAGGAATGGTGAGGAGAGCAGCACACAGAACCTTCCCTTTCCGATATAATTTGCAAATGAAAGGGATCTCACCCACCTCATCCTGCTTTTCCAAGTAGCACTTACCCTCTACCAACAAAGCAAAGATCACTGTAATAGAAAAGGAGAATGTGTATCCACATGTATCAGAATGTGTATGGGCTCTGTAAGATACTTTTTAAAGGAAAACAGTACTGTGGCTTCTTGGCCTTTTGACTAACAACAAGTGTAAGGGAGGGTAGCACAAAACAGGCCAATATTCATATTTACACAAATTGTATCAATTAAGTTGCTACTTACAGAGGCGTTGACTTATGCACAGACTCTGGGTAAGACCGTTTGCCATTCACTTTGCCATTGGAGGAGTAGGCCATCGGACTGTCAACTCTCTCAGCATACTCAGATGGGGGTGGAGGCATGTCTTGTGTGCCTGCAGACACGTTTTTAACCTTAAAAAAAATCAACCCCAAAATAACACTGTCATTATTTACTCATAATTGAAAGGGGTAAATGTTAAGTTTCAACCTGGGACAAGGGACTGAAGTGCATATTTAACATATCAAAGCACACCTGGCCTCCAGGTTCTCCCAGCATCCCTCAGTCCCTACAAGGGTGTGGCTGGCATACTCAACCCTCTACCCTGAACTCTCCAGTCCAGGGGCTGGGATGCCCTTCCCCCTGAGGCTCTTCCCTAGATAATCCCGAAATTTTGTTACCCACCTGTCCTTTTGTACTTTGGCCTCCTGGTTCCTGTTCTTGGCTTCCCTCTCTCCTTTTCCCCTCTCCCCACAATGCTCAGGGTTATGAATACTCTGGCCTCTCCCAGATGTGTCTGCCTCTGGCTGTGCTCTCCTACATGTCTATAATAAACCTTCTCCCTCACCATACCTAGGAGCAGTCATGTCCTTTCCTTTTTATTTATTTTTTCATTCAGTAAAGAAATAGGGAAAAGTTATCACATCTAAAATATCTAATAGTTATTTATCTCAAGATGCAATTAAGTAAAATAATTAGCTATAGCAATTTTCTTACACCCACCAAATCCATTCATATCAGAAGAACCAGCTCACTTTCTGATACGGATGTGGGGAACCAAGTTCAGTGCCCAACAGCCATGCCAGGCAGCTCACAGTCATCTTTTAACTCCAGCTCTAAAAGATCAAACACTATTTCCTGGCCTCCCTGGGCATCTGCACACATGTGTGCACACTCACACACAATAAAAAAAATTAATCTTTAAAAAATAATGGCATCACATGGTGGCCCACGCCTTTAATCCCAGCACTTGGGAGGCAGAGGCACATGGATCTCTGTGAGTTCAAGGCCAGCATGCTCTACAAGGCAAGTCCAGGACAGCCAGAGCTGTTACACAGAGAAACCCTGTCTCGAAAAACAAAAAAATAAAAACCCTAATATACTAGATACAAGTAAATCCTTTAGATCCAATTGAGCTTTTCTTTTTCTCAGAATTTGCAAGTAATATTGGAACTTGTAATTGGATTACTCTGCTATTATACCCTTGCAATTATCATCAGCATCTGTATAGGGTGTGCCCTTACAGTGCACACACCTTATGTCTTGTGATCTCTGCTATCAGAGCATGCAGTGTTTCTCTTGACTGTTTCATAGTCAGGGTTAGAAAGGAACAGGATCATTTCCCTCTGAAAGTGGGCCACTGCCAAGTCAGCAGGTGGGTTTCCAGGGAGTGGACTTAGATTCCACCACAGGGGACTCTGGTGGGAACCATTCTTGGCTCCCACTGAATTCCTTACAACACACCCTCTCAGGCAAATGCTTTGCCCCGAGTCAAAGGCCCACCCTTGGTCAAGAGATCTCGTCAGAACTATAAAAGGCTTCCTTTTCTTAAAAGCCTGTTTTGCATTTCTCCAGGATCCACTCCCTTCCTTTCCCCCCCCAGCAGGAACTTTACCAGAGCCCTAGACCTCTTGGCTTCTTACTGACTGGAGTGCCCTTCCCCCTTTCTCCCTCTGCTAATCCCTGGCTGGGCTCCAAATCTTGGTCCAAGTGCAGCCATCTCCTAGGGGCCTTTCACTCAAGTCCCCGCAAGATGAGGTACAAACCTCTCCTGTCTCCCCACATCTAGCCCTACAAACCTCCAACCAGAGCACCTACTCACTGCCACGAGGTCACTTACTCACAGCAGAGACTCAAGACAACGGACTGTTCACAAGCTACCAACCCCAACCCAGAGTGGGCTGCTAACAATGCTGAAGTGACAGGTCATTTCCCAGGCACAATATTAGCGACATGACACCTCTCTCAGAAATGAGGAAGCTGTGGCTCAGGGGAACTTTCCCAAGGACCTAGACCTACTGGTAATGTGGGAACCTTTGCTCAAGGAGTCTCCAAAGTTCCGTCCAGTGTCTGCAAAAGGCAGAAAGAAGCCCAGAGCTTGGCCTTCAACATGGCTCAGCTTGCAAAGGAACCTGACAACCTGAGTTCAATCCCTGGGACCACATGGTAGAAGCAGAGCACCAAGTCCCACAAATTGTCTTCTGAATTACACACGTGCTGTGTGTGTACACACACAGGTGTGTGCGCGCGCGAGCAATAAAAACAAGCCCAAATCTTGCTGTAAAAAGAGTTCCTGGGAGCCGGGTGTAGTGGCGCACGCCTTTAATCCCAGCACTCGGGAGGCAGAGGCAGGTGGATCTCTGTGAGTTCAAGGCCAGCCTGGTCTACAAAGCGAGTCCAGGACAGCTAGGGCTACACAGAGAAACCCTGTCTCGAAAAACCAAAAAGAAAAAAAAAAAAAGAGTTCCTGGGAAACTAGAGGCAAAAGAAAGTAGAAAACACAAATTAAGATCTGTCTTGGGAGAAGAAGTCATCCGTCTCAAGGCCAAATGTTGGGCTTGCCACTTACCGCAGCCTCTGGTAAGCCCTGGGCTGACTGGGTCTCTATTCCAGGGTCTTCAAGCATGGAAAAGAACTGACATAAAAAGGAAAAGGAAATGGAAATCCACATAGCAGAGTCCAGCCAACCAAGGAATGCCTCAGATTCACTGAGATTACATTCAAAAGTTTATCTCAGAGACATATCTCACAACCAAGTTTACAATAATTAATTTGGGGGGGATACACTAGGTACATATTCAAAGAAAAGAAAAAAGAAAAGAAGGAAGGAAGGAAGGAAGGAAGTAGAGCTGGGCATAATGGCATATGCCTTTAGTCCCAGCACTTGGAAAGCAGAGGCAGATAGATCTCTGTGAGTTTGAGGCCCACCTGACAGCCAGGGCTATATAGTAAGACCCTGCCAAAAATACAGTAAAATAAATAAAATGACAAAACAAAAACAAAAAAAAAACCAAAGGAACCTTCTCTGAAGTGTCAAAATGCAATGTATCATTTCAAAAGAGCCATACTAGAAGTAATTACGTTGAGGACAAATTTTATTCAAAATGTAATTATAGTCATTAGGATACCAGTCACGTCACCTGTGAACAAAACCTTGCGCCACATTTAACCGCCCCCCTCCTACTCTGAGAGTTAAGGAAACATCCTGCCTCGTGTGGAAAACCAGAAGGAAAGGAACAGGGCAGGGCAGGCAGGTGCACAGGAGCTCCTTAGTCTGCCTTCCTCAGGGGGAGCAAGATAGAGCGATAGGGTTATGTGAACGCCATCTTCTCCACCTTGGCCCACTGCCCCCTGAAGTCAAGAACCAATAAAAAGCTCAAAGGCTGGGAAAAATACTTTTTCTCACCAAAACCAATTTCCTGTTATTCACACTGAGTAAAATGCTGGGATGAGTGAGCTGGGGGAAGGTTTTTTGTTTGTTTTGATTTTTTTTTTTTTTTGTGGTGGTGGGCGTCTTTAATCCCAGCATTCAGAAGGCTGAGGCACATGGTTCTCTCTGAGTTCAAGGCCAGCCTGGTCTACAGAGTGAATTCCTAGACAGCCAGGGCTCTGTTACACAGAGAAACCCTGTCTTGAGAAGAAAAAAAAACAAAAAGCTTCACTGAGAGCCATTGTCCACTTCCCTCTCTGCCTCCCTTCATTACAAGTTCACCTGTGGACAGCCAGGCTGGCCCCACATCCAGCCAGTCTAGCAATGTGACAGAAGTCATCGACACCTAAGAAGGAAAGGGAACCTCACCTGCTGAGTGTCTATCGTGTGGCAAGCAGTGTAATCATGTGTACTTAGCACCACCCAAGTGGATAGGATTATCAGTATTTTCTGCCGAGAAAATTAAATCAACCTGTTCATAGGAGAATAAAAGGTGATATAGTTGGTGTGGAGCCTGAGCCTTGTCCCCTCTCGCCAGCTGTTCCCTTCTAATCCAGCTTCAGCTTGAGATGTGCATTGTGTCTAGGTACTTCTCCATTCCTTGAAACAAAGAAAATCATTCTCATGGCCTTAAACTCACTACAGCCTAAAGAGATACAAAATAAAACCTCTACTTGTCTAACATTGTCAGAGCAGCTATTGACACAAAATTTAGTCCCTAGTGATGGTGAGAATCCCACCACCAGAAGGGGCTTTTGCCCGCCTGGTAAGTGGAGAAACAGCCCTGCACAGTGAGAAGCAGGCTAATCTCAAAGTGCCATCTCTCGCTTTACAGCTTGCCCAACCCACCTTACTATTCCTTGCACAAGTTCTCAACAATAAGTTGTCCAACTTGTTTTTCCCGTTTCCTGGTACTTTTATGCCTGCAGATGCTCACTCCTGACAAAAGCTCAAAATAACTTCTCAACGTATTTGTTTGTAGACAGGGTGTTTCTGTGTAGCCCTGGCTGTCCTGGAACTCATTCTGTACAGCAGACTGGCCTCGAACTCACAGAGATGCACCTGCTTCTGCCTCCCAAGTTCTGGGATTAAAGGCATGCACAACATTGCCTCGCTTCTTTTTTTCTTTCTCTCTCTCTCTTTTTTTTTTTTTTTTTTTTTTTGGTTTTTCGAGACAGGGTTTCTCTGTGTAACAGCTCTGGCTGTCCTAGGCTGGCCCCGAAATCACAATGATCCGCCTGCCTCTGCCTCCCAAGTACTGGGATTAAAGGCGTGCACCACCATGCCTGGCTACTTTTTTTTTCTTTTTAAACACTTTGGGTCATTTGAAATGTTCCCATGTTGATCAATCCCACAAATGAAGAGGTCACAGACCAAGCTGGAACAACTGATTGGCTTAAGGTACTCAGTGACACTAAGGCCTTTGCTCAGTACCAGCTGCATGCTGCCCAAGGAAACTGTCCATGGGCAAACAAAGACAAACTCAAAGGCAGTGGGTTGTCAGTGGTTTGGAAGCAAGTCAGGAGCTATTAGAAGTCTGGGAACAGGTGAGGTGGAGAAACCTCATCCTCATGGAGTGAAACTTATCCGTTATCTAATCCATGGCTTCCTGCTGCAAAAACAGAAATGCTGGGGAAGGCTGTACTTCCATACACAGGTACTCCTGGCTACCGTTCCTCTCCAGGAGAGCCAAAAAGCCAGAAATATCCCTGAGCCAGCTACCACCTGCTGTCCCAAATACCCTTCAGTTTACCCTTTAGCACCCTTTGCTCACTATGGTACAGTATACAAAGTATGCCATGGTGCAGAAAGGACTTTGACCTGCATTAACTCAAGGGTTAAACAGGCCTGCAGGGTAACAGCTGTGGCTAGACCTCAGGGAACGAGGGTTCTCAAATAATGCTCCCCAGAGCAGCACATGCGCACCATCTGCTGGACCCCAACCCAAACCCACTGAATCAGAAACTAGGGGGTGGGGTCGAGCAAACTACTATGACAAGCCCTCCAGGGGATTCTGATGGTTGCAAAGGAGAGCCACTGATGCGGGACAGAATGCCCTGTGCTGCAGACGGCCATACCCTGTTTAGATCATTACACCTACCCACATGGCTGACTTTGGAAACATTAACTCTTGGTACTGGGAAATCTAGGAATCGCAATTTTCAGAGAACCATAAAAGCACTCTCCAGCTCTAACACAAACCCCTCCTCCTCCCACAGACCTCCCTAAAACAGGCTCTCAGGATGCCACTGCTGATGGCCAGTACCGCCTGGTCACTCCAGCCTGGCCATGCTCACTTGTCTCCCACTATCAACATCCGCATGCTGGAGGAGAAGACATGGAACGCCCTGAGGAAACATCTGTTTTCACTGTAAGGTTATAACGGAGTGCCTAGGAGTAAGTCACGCTGCAATGGGGCATTTATGTACTCACATCTTGCATGCTGTTACCCAAGCTGCTCTTTTAAGCTCATTGCAGATACTAACAATTACTGTTCTAACTGGAATATACAAGGCGTAGATGTATTCAATATATTTCTCACTTAGGATGATTTCAATGTACAATGATTTTAACAAGATATAACCTACCCCTTATAAAATCAAGGACAATCAATCCATATGCACAGTTTATTGGATGTCAAATACAGTTCTTAAAAAAACCATTGGGTATGATTATATTGGTTGGCCTTTAGTAGTTATACCAGCCTGAACTATGGACGGAACTTTTATTTTCCCTCTTCACAGACAACTAACCTTCATCAGAAGACAAGGACACCAAATGCTGTCCCGGAATAGTCACAAGTAACAAGGTGGTCCAAGATGAACAAATCCTGCCCCAACTCTACATTTTCATGGCTTTTATTTTTTTTAACTTCTCTGTCAAAATTATTAAGTTATAAGGTTCAAACTCAAGTCATGTGATGCCCTACACTGGAAAGAGTCCTGAGTAAACAGAGTCTAAGCCCACGCATCCTCACAAGCCGCCATCTTATCTCTGCAGCATGTCTGCCTGTCAGATCTTCACCTTCCTTCATGAGAATCAAAGACCAACTCATATTCTTTAACCTGAAACCAGAGCTCTGAATTTTAATTGCCACCTCATCAGATAATGTAGCAATAAAAAACTGATCTCAAGGCTAGGCGTGGTGGCACACACCTCAAAAAATTACCAAAAAGAAAAAGATCTCAAGCACACGTTCACGCAATCAACTTTTAAATATTTACCATAGAGGAGTAAACTTTTCCGAAGGCAGTCTTGCATTTATCTAGAGAAGGTGAATTTGCACTTTTCTATAGTTACAACTTTCTAAAACTGCAGGCTTGGGAAAGGGATTCTAACAGAAAAATTAGCGTGAATTACTCTGTCTTTGTGGAATCAAGGGTGCTAGTCCTTCTCCACTCACAGCTGAATGTCTGTCATTCTCAACTCCTTAGAGACCTTCTAAGAGGTCTTGTCCTATCAGGCAGAACTGATTGAGTAACATGGCAACCTCAATAAGAGAAGCCAGCAAATGCATTAGAAACTATTCAGAAACTCACTGTAAGCTATTCAAATTGCATCCTGAACTTACACCTGGTCAGATGACTCCACACATAAAAACAACAGGGAAATTACAGTTGATTCAAGCAGCATTCTTATAGTACATATTGTCTAACCAGCATCTTTTTCCTAGAAACCCTTTCCCCATTCTACACAAATGCCACACCGTGTGGCGACAGTAGGTTAGTACAAGGAGGCCACCTGACCCAACCTACGGCAACCTGGATGTAGCAACACATACAATCCCAACACTTGGGAAGTAGAAACAAGAGGGTCAGAAGTTCAAAGTCGTTCTCAGCTACCTGGGCTATATATACCCTTGTACACGAAAAACAAAAACAAAACTCCAAGTGTCTTCTTTCTGCCTGTGTTCCCAAGATGAAGTGAATCCTACCCAGGCAAGAAGAAATCAATGTCAGCATGCAAATCCTAAAGACCTTTAGATATTCCTGATTTTAATTGTCAGCCTCACCACTGTCCTCTGAGGCTAAGTTGTTTCACCTCTTTCTAAGAGTTCATGTGTTGCTACCCAAAGTGTTTAAACACTTCTTTTTACCTAAGAAAATTTAAGTTGTCACCTGTAACTAGGACATCGAAATTCTTCCCAGTGTAGTCAGCTATTTTCCTTTGCAAATCCCTAAAGTTAGACACACACCTTTAATCTCACACTAGTTTTGAGAGGCAGAAAAACAATAAATAAATAAATATACATACATACATAAATACATAAGAAAAGAAACTGAGATGCAAAGCTATGTTAATCTGCTTGCCAGTCAATACTGGAAATCAGGGATGTTCACATATAACCAGGCACTCTCTTCAACCAAACATGTGGGTTAAAAATATCAGAATTCAGCCGGGCGGTGGTGGTGCACGCCTTTAATCCCAGCACTTGGGAGGCAGAGGCAGGCGGATCTCTGTGAGTTCGAGGCCAGCCTGGTCTACAAAGCGAGTCCAGGACAGCCAGAGATACACAGAGAAACCCTGTCTTGGAAAAAAAAAATATATATCAGAATTCAGGTGGTGGCAAGGCCTTTAATCCCAGAACTCGGGAGGCAGAGGCAGGTGGTCTACAGTGAGTTCCAAGACAGCCAGGACTATACAAAGAAGTCCTGACTCAAGGAAAAAAAAAAAAAAGTACAAAGGGCAACATTACACATCAGGAGTGGAAGAAAGGGGAACCTAAGAGTCCGACTAGTCCATTTATCTAAGAATTGAAGCCCATAAGAAAGGCTATGCTGCCGGTTGTGGTGGCGCACGCCGGTAGGATTTGCTGAAGGAGGCAGAGGCAGGAGGATCAAGAAAGGCTATGCTTTGCTTCTTAATGATGCTTTCTGGCCTGTATGCCTATGTGTGTAAAATAACCTCAGGTAATTGAGAGGAAACTCATTCAACACACAAGAGCACTTGAGGGTTCCTTCTTGTGGTCCTGTCTTTGAGATGGATCACACCCATCACGTTGCTCAGGATGGCCCTTAACTCCTGGATTCAAGCCTTCTTCCCAGCTAGACCTTCACACTGAGCAGCCCCAAGCTTGCAGTTTCCACTCTCGCCACAAACACTAAGGAGCACCTCCGCCATGCAGTCGAGACAAAGGAGAGAAGGAGCGCATCCTTATTATAACCAAGGGGGAAACACACTTTGGCTTGTCATAGCTGTATTACTTAGTCACCTGTCTGTGACACACAGACACCAAGCAGGGACTTAGACTATCTCATGCCTCATAAAAGTTACCCTTTGCCCCCATCAAAACTCTTACAAGAATCAAGATATCAGACACACTGCTTGGGTTTTTGCTACCTCAACAACTGCTAAAATGCTTAGTAGAAAGAAAACACATCAGACTGATGACCAAAAAATATATATATAAACAAAGATAATAGTGATTCAATTTTACTGTTCATAGACAGATATTATAAAGTCTGACAGTATCAAGACTAACAGCTGAGACAATAAATGGGCAAGCTTTGGAAAACAATTTGGCATTATGTATAAAGAAGTATGCTCTCCAACTCTTCACCCCAGGAGTTCCACAGTTGGGTACAGATCCAAGAGAAACTTGCACAAACGTAGGTGAGTCAAAAAGGTTCGTTTCAACACCAACAGTGGCTTTGTTTTGCTCTGTGGCAGGGCTGCGGGTGACACTCAGGACCCCCAAAACACTAGACACACACACACTCTACAAATCGAGCTATATAGTCTAGTCTATCAATGCTGTTCTTAATAATACAAAAGCCTATCAACAGTAACTAGATAAATGATCATGAGATTTTGGAATAAAGGGGATCAGACAGTTGTCTCTAGTTAAATGCAACAACGTGGGTGAATCTCATCTCATCCTAATATTGAGTTAAAAAGGCAAGTGTGAGACAACATGTATAAAGTCAGCCCCCCTCACATGCATCTCACACACACACACACACACACACACACACACACGAGTGCGCACACGCACACACACACAAAGGATTGATCCCAGGGCCTTGCACATGTAAGACAAGTGTTCTACCACTGAGCCATACCCTCAGTTCAACATTTTCTATGAAGCTAAAAAAAACACCTAGCTGGGCATGATGGTGCACACCTTTAATCCCAGCACTAGGGATGCAGAGGCAGGCGGATCTCAGCAAATTCAAGGCCAGCCTGGTCTACAAAGTGAGTCCAGGACAGCCAGGACTACACAGAGAAACTCTGTCTCAAAAAAACAAAAACAAACAAACAAAAAACACTTAAAAGGAAACAACATATTACTGAGGCATACATATATATGGCAATCATAATCATAATAATAACAACAATAATGAATTCAAATTCAAAACAGCTCTCTTTACAGGCTGGTATAAGCAGGTAGATGAGAAAGTACAATATGTTTATAGTAGAGTAATGTGGTGTTATTACTGTAATTCTTGGTTGGGAAGGTGTGTCCGTAAGTGTTTATTATGAAACAAATAAAAGTAACAAGAACACTATACATGTACCAAAGGCAATAATAACATAATGAACCAAGAATTGTATTAATCTACTTCTATATGCCTAAAGTCCTAGTTAGAAACAAGAAAAATATATAAACCAAAGTAAAAGGTGGTTTCCACAACGTGAGATATTCAGTTTGAAGCCAAGCTTTGCTACAGACTCTTTGACCCGATTTCTTTTTTTCTTTCTTTTTTTTTGGTTTTTTGAGACAGGGTTTCTCTGTGTAGCGCTGGCTGTCCTGGATTCACTTTGTAGACCAGGCTGGCCTTGAACTCACAGAGATCCGCCTGCCTCTGCCTCCCAAGTGCTGGGATTAAAGGCGTGCGCCACCACCGCCCGGCTTGTGACCTGATTTCTATGAATGAAAATACTGTGTGCTGATAATTTGGGCTCAGCACCAATCTCCTCTATTTTCTAACATTTTATAAACTCACCATGAAAAAAATGATCTGTTGGCCTCTTACACAAGTGTTCTGGTTAAAATGTGTTCACAAAAGGGAAGAATAGAAGAAGTCAACCTTTACCAAAACAATGAAGGCTTTTATGAGGTCTAAGTTCAGTGGAAGTGCTTGGTCCCTTTGAGGGGGGGAGTTAGGTTATGGCTCATTTCACACTGTAATCCAAGGAAGCTTCATGGCTCGAGACTGGCTTAGTATACAATGCTTGTCTACTACGTACTAGGATCTGGGTCCCAGCCCCAAGGAGCACAGCAAGAGGACACTCTAGGACGGAGACAGAACAAAGCACAACAGAAACCACAAAGGAATAGACAAGAGGATCTAAGAACATAAAAAACGAGAGCCCTGTCAATCATATGACAAATGGGACAGCTTCATAAGAACACTGAAGACAAAGAAGAGAGACCACAGGAATCTGAAAAAACGTAACATGTAACAATAACATAGCTTCATATGAGAATCACAGGAAGACAGAACAATCCAAAAGAAAGCTAAGCCATGCTATTTAAGTAATAAGATCATAAATGGCAGGCAAACTTGCTTAATCACAAAATGTTTTCTTGTTTTGTTTGTTTTTGGTTTTTCTAGACAAGGTTTCTCTGTGTAACAACCCTGGCTGTCCTGGACTCATTTTGTAGACTAAGCTGGCCTGGAACAAAAAATCCACCTGCCTCTGCCTCCTGAGTGCTAGAAAATGTTTTTAAATGAAACTCACAAACTTGACAGGAATTAAAGACTGATAATATCCAGATCAGGGAAAAGCACTGGAAAACAAGCAATTTCACACGTAATCAGCTAGCGGATTTTGCAGAACCTTTAAATCCGAGGCAACTGGGAGACAAGTTGCTTAGAGACAATGTTGGCACAGATACGGAGTAAAGGGAGTCTCTGCACAGTTGTTGGGAAAGTAAACCGGTACAGTCACATAAAAAAACAACATGGAACCAAGTGTGGTGGTGCACACCCTTACGCCCAGCACTCAGGAGGCAGAGGCAGGTGTATCTCTAGGTGTTTTAAGCCAGACTGATCTACAAAAGTGAGCCCAGGATAGCCAGGGCTACACAGAGAAACCCTGTCTCAAAAACAATATGGAGGTTCCTAAAAACCTTACAAACAGAACCACAGGATGATCCAGGAAACACACTAATGGGTTACTGAAAAAGGTACAGAGACACACAGACATCTGCACTTCCATGTCTGTCCACCACTCCCCCCCCCCCCAACTCACACACTCAAGAAACACAAATGGGGCTGGAGAAAAGCTCAGCAGTTAAGAGCCATTAACTGCTGCTCTTCCAAGGACTCAGGATTCCAGCACCCACACAGCCAGCACCTCACAACCATCTGCACGCATCTGGTGCACAGCCACACAACACATGCAGGTAAAACATCCATACGCATAAAAAACTTTGATATAATTTTTTAAAAAGAAATGGAAATAACCTTTGGGTTCATCAACTAGTGAATGGATAAAAAAAAATGGGGTACAGGTGCTGCAGAGAGAGCTCAGCAATTACAAGCACTTCCTGCTCTTCCAAGGGATCTGCGTTTCATTCCCAGCACCTACACCCAATGCCCTCTTACAGCCTCCACAGGAACACACACACACACACACAGATAAGATAATTCTTGCCTGGGAGTGGTGGCCCACACCTTTAATCCCAGCACTCGGGAGGCAGAGGCAGTGGATCTCTGTGAGTTCGAGGCCAGCCTGCTCTACAGAGTGAGTCCAGGACAGCCAGGGCTGTTACAGAGAAACCCTGTCTCGAAAAACCAAAAATAATAATAATAATAATAATAATTCTTATCTCTGTTTGCAATACTAAATGTCAAATTTATCCATCAACCAACCACAGCATAATCAGACCATCAGGCAACTGTGAGTGGTAAAGAAAACTCACCAAGACACTCCATAATGTAAAACAGGCAAGATGAAGGTAGAAAGTTCTGATAGGCGGTGGGGGGGGGGGGGGGGCTTATTTTCACAAAATAAGACAAATGTGACCATGCACATATCTGTAATCCTTGCTACTTGGGAGGTTGAGGCAGGTGGATTAAGGGAGTTAAAGGCCAATCTGGACTATATAAAGCCAACCTGGGCTATACTACAAGACCCTATTTTTTTTTAAACTTATTTATTTTTACATATATGGATATTCTGTCTCTATGTACACCTACATTCCAGAAGAGGGCATCCAATCACATTATAGATGGTTGTGAGCCACCAGGTGGGTGCTCGGAATTGAACTCAGGACCTTTGGAAGAGCAGTCAGTGCTCTTAACTGCTGAGCCATCTCTCCAGCCCACAAGACCCTATTTTGAGAAAAGAATTATAAATAAAAACAGGGCTGGCAACATGGTTCAGCAGGTAAGGGAGCTTGCTACCAAGTCTGACAATCTGAGTTTGATCCCTAGAACGCACATGACAGAAGGAGAGAACAGATCCCTGGAAAGCTGACTTTTGACCTCTACATTAATGCCATGCCACATATACACACAAATAAACAAGCAAATAAATAATAAAGTAAAATAATACCAAGAATAACGAAACAAAAGAAGCCATAAGAAAACTAGGGGGCCAGGCGTGGTGGTGCATGCCTTTAATCCCAGCACTAGGGAGGTCTCTACCTCCTAGTAGATCTGTGAGTTCAAGGCCAGCCAGGTTTACAGAGTGAGTTCCAGGACAGCCAGGGCTACACAGAGAAACCCTGTCTCAAAAAAAACAAAACAAAACCAAAAAACTAAAGCTCTATAATAGTAACTAAAAGAATGTTAACGGAGTTGAAGATGCAGCTCAGTACAAAATACCTTTCTAGCATGCACCAAGATGTGGGCTCCATCCTAGAATCACTAAAAACAAAACAGACACAACAAACCCTTTTGAGAACTGAAAAACAGCACTGGTATCCACTTAATGACTATCCAGGTTAAGGTATGCAAATTTGCAAAGAACAACATATCCAGAAAAGACCCCCGCCCCCCCCCAAAAAAAATCCCCAATCAGGTAAAGAAACAACATGCAAGAGATGCAGGGCTGGGGACTAGAAAGTTGCAAATGTTCTCATAGACATGCAGAGGGATCTAGGGGATCAAATGGGGAGAGATCCTAAATCTAGAGAGGTGGCAAGATTTAGTGTGGTAACACATTTTTAGACCTATTCCAACTTGTAGGGCATACTGAGTAACACTTGTCACTTTGGTCCCATCCCATCGAAACATGAGAAGTCTCTACTCTTAGCAGTCCACAATTTCTAAGATCCCCATTTTCCCAAAGCACTGGAGATTTAACTGAAGGTCTCAGGCGTAGAAGTCATATTCTCCTTTGAGCTCGGCGCAAGCTGTTAATTCTGGAAAGATCAAAAGGATGAAGACTTACTGCTGCAGCTCAGAAGCAGGGCTGCTTCTCGGCTGCATGGGACTGCAGGCAGGGTGGAAGCTGCTTCAGGAGAAAGGAAGGCATGGAGGAGCAGAGCTGGGGGCCAAAACGCTGCATGTGGGGTTGGACTGAAATGTGCAATTGAGTCCAGTGGAATGAGCTTCGGTAGGCAAAGTAAGAACAGAAGAAAAAAATTGTTTGATGCTAAAATACCCAAGTCATTTATTTTAAGGTAGTACATATGAAAATAATAACTTTTGTGGGTATGTATTGGGCCTTCTACATACGTGTTAGCCAAGTACCACTGAGCCACGCCACCAGCCAAAAAGAATGCCTTTTAAAGAGCTATCCTTCAGTCACCACTTCCCTGAGTTACGGTAACTATCTGTTGCCAAATTACCAAAAGCACTTAAAACTGATTAAAGATTCCTGACAGTAAATCAGGTGGGAGGCTAAAGTTCGCAGCAACTCTAGTATTACTGGTGCCGGTCTTCCCAGGCTGGTTTATTTATTTATTTTTTTAAAAGCCTCTCGAAACTTTAAGCAAACAAATCGCGACAGCCAGTGAAAACGACACACCCAGAAACTCTCAGCAAAACATTTACCTCATGGTTCACAATGGACTGTCCTACTCTATCTACAGGTGGCCTCGCCTTGGAGCTAAAGGTCGAAAGAAAGTACTCCCTCCCTTCAAGCTTTACAGAGGAAGTGGCTGCCAGCAGAAGGCAGGGCACAGCATCCATCACTCAGGAGCCGATAAGCCACGCCCCTTCTGGCTTTCCCTCTTTCTTTCTTTTTTTTTTTTCCAGACAGGGTTTTCTCTGTGTAGCCCTGACTGTTCTGGACTCTCTTTTTGTAGATCAGACTAGCCGTGAACTAAAGAGATCCGACTGCTTCTGCCACCCAAGTAGTGGGATTCAAAGCGCATGCGCCACCACACCGTGCCATTATAGACAGCTGTGAACTGCCATTCGGGTGCTAGGATTGGAACCTGGGTCCTATAGAAGAGCAGCCAGTGTTCTTAACCTCTTAACCGCTGAGCCATCTCTCCAACCCTTCTTCTGGATTTCTTAACATGGCTTTTTTTTTCCTCCCCTAACTAGAAATAGCTTCATCTAAGCTTGTAGATTTCCTAAAAACTTGGGCATTTAGAATGCTAGAGCTAAAGGGGTCTGGAGTTTATCAACAGTTCTTTTGAAGCCCTCCTGACCACCAGTGCCAGTGGCTACAACAACCCTACTCTGGAGTCAGCTGGAGTCCAGCATTACAATTAATTTCCATGCCA
Source organism: Lophiomys imhausi (assembly GCA_907164525.1). NCBI lineage: Eukaryota > Metazoa > Chordata > Mammalia > Rodentia > Muridae > Lophiomys > Lophiomys imhausi. The sequence goes on along the minus strand of CAJQZJ010037361.1, from coordinate 2,862,798 downwards.
AGTAACCAGTCTGGCTAGAACTAGGCCTGGTGGTAAAGGCCTGCTTAGATTACAGAGTGAGTTAAGGTCCGACCTGGGCAACTTACATAGATCCTATCTCAAAAACAGGAAGTAGAGGAGTGTGGGGAGATGGCTTAACAGGTAAAACCCTTGTCTTGAAAGTGTAAAAATAGAAGTTCAGATCCCCAGAACCTGGAGTAAAAGCCAGTTGCAGCAGCAGGTCTGTAATCAGAATTCTTCTAAGCTAAGATGGAAGCAGACACAGGAGCATCCCAGGAAGCCCCAGGCCAGCTGGCAAGTGTAGCACAAAGAGACTCTGTCTCAAACCAGTGGAAGATGAGGGCCAACACCCAGTTGTTCCACAGGGCCAGTGGCAAGTACACACACCTACACTCAGAAGCAGGGACACACACATAACTACTACATACAAATTCACAAAGACTAAAATAAAAAGTAGCAAGTACAAAAACCTAGGGATATAACTAACTCAGTGGCAGACAACTTGCCTAGCACGTGCATAAGGGCCTGGGTTTGTTCCAGGTACTGAAGAAGAAAAGAACCCAGGTTTCTACAGCTGCTCTTGACAGCATCCCAAAAGAAACAGTCTCTCTACACACTTCTGAAGAACTGAGTAACACTCCCTGCTCAGGTGTTTGTAAAGACCGACTCTTAGGCTGTAAGAAAATATCATCACATAGGAGGCCTGGTAAGATTTCCAGTGCATTAACCTCCTTCCTAAAATAGAAACTTGCTATCTCTGTCTTTGTCACACTCCAGTATTTGATAGGTACATGGGATACAGAATGAGTCACTGAGGTTGACCATGCTGCTATCAATGGAAGGAGTTGAGACAGTTACCAACAGTGGCCATTCCCAGAATGCCTCTTTCAATCTCAACCCCAGCTGCCCCTAACCACTGGGCAACAGGGTTTCCTCCAAAACAGTGAGCAAAGAAATAAAAGGGGGATGGTGATGAATCACTTGCATTCTGCAAAGGCCAAGCTTTCTGTGACTTTCTAGGAGGTATTCCTTCCAGAGCCTGGACCTATTCCCAGAAAACCCAAGTGATTTTACCCTTTAATAAAGCAATTCCCATTTGCACACCTTTAAAATATTCTGAGCAAAAAACAACTTATGCAACATACAAACACAAGAATTCTAAGCATGAAGTTTAACAGTCCAAAAAAAAAAAAAATCAGGGACAGAAGCTGAGAATTTAATAAAAGGTTAAAAGTGTTTTGTTTTCACTTACCCACTCTTCGACATTGGGGGGGCTGTTCTTCATAAATGTGTTCCTTATCCCACAAAATATTGGACTTGTCATACCGGTCCATCTTCCTTCGGGTTTTCACAGCAAAAAAAATGATTAGAGCAAAAGCCACAAGAATCATGAACCCCAGGACAATGGCTATAGCCTAAAATGGGGATGAAAGATATTGGCATAATTAATTTTAATTGCTTTAATTGAAATCTACCTTCTAGGAGCTAAAACCCTTCCCGAAGGGCCTGAGTACTTGCAGTTCAATGGGTATAAAGCTAAAGTAACATGTTACAGATTAGGTCTATCATAAAACTAACCTACACCAACCAGACGGAAGCTAACAAAACACATGCAAACTAGGCCTGCATGCACATGCCACGTGACTCAGGACTCACTCCTGCTTAAAGCTAGGAACTATCAGCACCCACTTCTGAACTACAGGGAATAAGTTCTGAAACATGAGTGCCCCTGTATTTTTATAAATAAGTGAAAATAGCCAGTAAATAGAATCAAGTTTTGTTTATAAGTATATAAATATATATTATTTTTATTTTATGTTCATTGATGCTCTGCCTGCATGTTTCGTCTGTGTGAGGGTGTCAGATGCCCTGGAACTGAGTTAGAGACAGGTGTAAACCACCATGTGGGTGCTGGGAATTTAACCCAGATCCTTTGCAAAAGCAGCCAGTACTCTTAACCACTGAGCCAACTCTCCAGCCTGTTTGTTTTATTATTTAAGACAGTATCTCATGTAGTCCAGGCTAGCCTCAAACTCCCTTTGTAGTTGAAGATGATCTCAACCTCTTGATTTTCCTGCCTCTACCTCCCAGGTGCTAGGATTAGACATATGCCCAGTCTCAACGGCTTACTTCTAAAGAGTTTTAAAGATGCTAATTTCAGAAGTAGTTTTAGATTCTCAATCATACCTACAACCCTGTTAATGACATGTGCCTGGCAACTCTTTTTACAGTATGTAAATTTGGAGCCACAGGGAATCTGTCCTAACATAAATGATAAAGATATGAATCCAACCAATCTATAAATTAGAGCAAATGGACAAATGATCCCTTTGATCTAGCAAGTTCCTGTGTTTTCAAAACCTTGTAGTAGAAAGGACCTTGTGACAGCGAAGCCACCTCCTCTTGATGGTTCATCCACTGTCTGGCAGATGCATTAGGTGGGACACTGGCCCCGGCACACTGACCTGGGCGCACTGGAATTTGAGGCCAGTACTGGTTATGTACTCGTGGGTAGCAAGAGCTCTTGTTCCCACCGTCTACCTCACAGTGACACCCTTCCTCAAAGAATATGGGTTTCAAGTAGCCCGAGGATTAAGAGACGGAGTGTGGTGAGGCAGGCATACCATTTCTGCCAGTTCCCAGTCCTCACCACAGACAAGTCTGAACAGTACGCAACAGCAAGCGCCCTGAAAACCTACACCAGCAGGGAAAATACTCTGTCTCAAAATAAAGACAGGCAGTCAGTGGAGAAAGTCTAACCCAAAAGAGTGACTCATTCAGGAAAGAGAATTTGAATTTCTGAGGAGGGAAAAAAGCAGCTGCAACAGCAGCGGCAGCCGCATTTGTGGTTTGATATAATTAAGGTGATTCACAGTTTCCTAAGGTAGGGTCTTACCCCCCACAGCACACAGAATCACCTGGACATAAACGTACTGACCTTCTCGAAACTACCAAACCCGTTGGAAAAAAAAAAAATGGAAAAGGGTCCTATGTCCATTGATTGGAAGATTTACAATTGCAGTGGTGACAAAATTCCCTGAAATTGATCTACAGATTTGGGGTAACTCTTCTAAGTCCTAGCAAGCAGCTTGCAAAAAAACTGAAACTTATCCTACCCTGCATAAAGCCTACCCTAAGGGATGATCCTAAGAATCATAGGGAAATGCAAGAAACACAGAACCCAGTCAAAATAATTTTGAGTCAAGTTAGAGAATCCATGCTTCACAATATCAGAACTTACTATAATATTAAAATAAAAGACAGTGTAGTATGGGTATAAGGACAGAAATATAAATTAATGGAATCAAATGAGACTCAAAAAATACATGTTCACATTTATATGACCAATTTGTGTGTGTGTGTGTTGCAGGCAAGAGCCACTCACATAGGTATATTTGCTCATATGTGTACCTGTCTATCTATGAGAGGAGGTCAAAGGTCATCAGCAGAAATTTTCGTTAGAAACAGTCTCTCAGTGAACCAAGAGCTTGTCATTTTAGCCACACCGGCTGGGAGTAAACCCTGAGGGGCTGCCTATGCCTGTTTCATCAGCACTGGGGTTACATGCTCAGGGTTTTTATGGGTTCTGGGGATCCAGACCCAAGCGCTCATGATCATGCAAGCATTATACCCACTGAGGCATCTCCAATGCCAAATGATTCTGACTCACGGCCTTGGACACGATACACAAGCTTTCCACTAATGACTCACATCCATCACCCATACAATCAACTCATTTTTGACGCTGGCATGAAGAAAATTTAATGGACCAGAGAAGGTAATTCATTTGCCTATAATTACAGGACTCAAAAGGCTTAGGCTGTAGTAGGATCACAATTTCCAGGCCAATGTGGACTATACAATAAGGCCCTGACTCAAAAGAGGGGGAAATAACTAAAAGGAAAAAGCAATTTTTATGGAGAACATTTACTTTCTTTGGTAAGACACCAAAAGCAAAAAAAAAAAAGAAAAAAAATCAGATAAATGAGCCTATCAAAACTAAAAAGTTTTGTGTAAAGAACATTATAAAAAAAATAAAATAAAAACTTGGCTGGGCGTGGTGGCACACATCTTTAATCCCAGCACTCGGGAGGCAGAGGCAGGCATATCTCTGAGTTCAAGGCCAGCATGGTCTACAGAGTGAGTCCAGGACAGCCAAGGATGCACAGAAAAACCCTGTCTTAAAAAACAAAAACAAAGCCGGGCGGTGGTGGCGCACGCCTTTAATCCCAGCACTTGGGAGGCAGAGGCAGGCGGATCTTTGTGAGTTCGAGGCCAGCCTGGTCTACAAAGCAAGTCCAGGACAGCCAGAGATATTCAGAGAAACCCTGTCTCGAAAAACCAAAAAAAAAAAAACAAAAACAAAAACAAACAAACAAACAAAAAAAAGATCATAGTAGCAAAAGTAACAGACAAGGTGGAAGCAGCCTTAATTAATGTTCATGAGCTGATGGGTAAACAAAATATGACATATATCCTTAAATTACCCATCAAA
>CAJQZJ010037361.1:2842787-2853303 GCA_907164525.1 Lophiomys imhausi | reverse complement strand
TTACCCATCAAACAGAAATAAAGGGCTCACACATGATAAGAACAGAGATAAACCTTTAAAAAATCATGCTAAGTGAAAGAAGTCAATCATAAGACACCATACACTGTAAAAAATCTATAAAATATCAGGGAACAGGCAAACCTAGGAAGGTAAGGTTAATGACTGCCCAGAGTGGGTTAGGAAAACGGTGAGCAACTGCTCATGGACACAGAAGTTTCTCTGGGAGACAGTGAAAGTGTTCCACAACTGCAGCGATGTTTCTACAAGTCTATGAATATGTAACAAAAAACCGAGGTGCAAAGGTAGAGATATAGGGAGCGTTGGTTATGGCTTAATAATGACATCCAGTCCCTCTCCCAACATTCTGACATATGTAAAGCAGGACACTGACATTATTATTATTTTTTTATGTTCCCATACTGACTATTCTAGCTGAGTGTCTTATGCAGGGAAGGATGGATGTGGGGAGAACAAAAAAACTCTTCATACCTCCTGGGGATCCACCACACAGTAGTGATACAAATATTGATCCACGTAGAGACCAGTAGCTCCAGGGGTGTAAAACTGGTTGCAGATGGCATATATCTGTGAACCGTACATAGATCCAGAAGCCTGGGCAGTTGGGTTGACTCCCATTATGTACACGATTGTGGCGATAAATACCATGAGGCCCAAGATGGCGCTGACTATGATCACAGTCAAGTAGTATCTTTTCGTCCTGGACATTCCAGACCTTATAACGCTGGTCACAAACATCACCAAGGAAGCAATGAAGCAAAAGGCTGCCATGGCCAACAGGAAACCTTTTGCTGCTCTTGGGTCTGTATACCCTCCATAACCGTAACCATAGCCGTAACCATAGCCATAACCACTCCCATAGCTACCAAAGCCACTTCCATAAGGGTAGACTAGGCTACCTCCAAAGAGGCCTGTTCCATAGCCTCTGTCCCAAGCAAGTGTGGAAGCCACACAGGCAAATATGGCGATGCACATCACAATAATAAGCATGGACAGGATCCGAATCACTCCTGGAGGCGACGTCCATTTGTAGAAGTGGAGGATCTCATCTTCTGGGTAAAAAGAGTACGCTGGCTGAGAAAGCATTGGTCGCACATGCATTTCCCCACCATACATGTCATTGCTTGGTGCATAATGATTGGGTTTGCTGAAAGGGAAATGAAAAAGACCTGACATTAAAAACTGCTTGGAGCTGGGCGGTGGTGGCGCACGCCTTTAATCCCAGCACTTGGGAGGCAGAGGCAGGCGGATCTTTGTGAGTTCGAGGCCAGCCTGGTCTACAAAGTGAGTCCAGGACAGCCAAGGATACACAGAGAAACCCTGTCTCGAAAAACCAAAAAAAAAAAAAAATAAAAATAAAAAAAAAAATAAAAACTGCTTGGGATTAAAAATTAGCCTTGGAAGCCGGGCGGTGGTGGCGCACGCCTTTAATCCCAGCACTTGGGAGGCAGAGGCAGGTGGATCTTTGTGAGTTCGAGGCCAGCCTGGTCTACAAAGCGAGTCCAGGACAGCCAGAGATATTCAGGGAAACCCTGTCTCGAAAAAACCAAAAAAAAAAAAAAAAAAAAAATTAGCCTTGGAGATGAAACTATTTTAAATGCCCCACTAAACAGTAAAGGGGTTGCTGATTCTGTAGGGAGAACAAGTCTGAAGTGGATTGAAACGTACTTGATACTGATGAGCCACAGCCCTACCCCCGGCTTAATTTTTAAAAACACTTAATGGATGGAAGTTTCTTTTACATACAACAGGCCCCAATAGAAAAGAGAAAAGAGAGGAGGTCTGAAGAGATAGATGGCTCAGTTGTTAAAGGCTAGGGTCACAACCAAAAATGTAAGAAAAGAGAAAAAGAGTAATCGTTCTACTTACAATTCATCGGGTCTGTAAGGAGGTGGACTTTCAAAAGGTCTCACTGACATGGCTGATGTCATTGGTCACCTGATCTTTATGATGAGCCAGGCTTTGAGGCTCCCAAGATAAGCAGACCTAAGCAACAGAAGTAGGGCAAAGGAATTACTACTGAGGCCAGAGGAGTTTGCATCACAAAGACATTTAAAGACTCCAAGTGCCCACTCACTCCACAATTACTTCTCTATTTAACTGCCACTTATGTGACAGACCATCAATTCCTCATGCACAGAAAATCTAACGTTTCTCATGGCACCAGTACTGCACTCTGCATGGCCCTGGCACACTGGTATCTTTAAACTTTAATTCTGAGCTGCAAATATGACAACCTCACATCCTTTTATAACATAGAAAGGAAAAAAATTAAATAGCCAATACTAAGAACAAAAGCAAACAAAGAAAGAAATAAATGTGAGGTTAGTATGAGATCTTAAAAAGATAAAGAAAGAAAAAGGGGGAGAGAGGGAAGGATTTAATCATAAAATTAATTATTTGGGATCAGTGAGATGTCACACAGTAAGTAAGGGTGTCTGCCACCTGTACGTGTAAGGTTACTGTATAATTCAAATGCTAATTTATGTACCCCCTATATCTGGTTTCAGTCTTTGTTCTGAGGAGTCTCAGTGCTATATAAACACTGCTCCCCAATTGCCCCCTGATATGCCAATAGAGCAGCTAACAACCAATCACTGAGCAGGGGGGAGAAAATAGGGCTGGACTTCCTGCCCTCGAGGGGAGAGGAGTTAAGGAGGAAGTAGGGGGATTCAAGAGAAGGCAGAGGCAGGAGAGAGCAGAAGACGTGCAGCTGAAGCAGGAGCCACAAAGTGCAAGTATTTCTAAGATTTAGGCTGGGCGGGAATCAGATTAGCATAGTGGGTTAAGAATGGGGCAGTAACTGCTCAGTTCTTGTGTTGTGAAGCTTGGATAACAAATAATATAAAGAGTCTCAATTATTTAGATGAAAGCTGGGTAAAAAGTAAAACAGTAGCCGGGCGGTGGTGGCGCACGCCTTTAATCCCAGCACTTGGGAGGCAGAGGCAGGCGGATCTTTGCGAGTTCGAGGCCAGCCTGGTCTACAAAGCGAGTCCAGGACAGCCAGAGCTGTTAAATAGAGAAACCCTGTCTCGAAAAACCAAAAAAAAAAAAAAAAAAAAGTAAAACAGTGAAAATAACACAATCATATAAACTTATTATAACAGCCACCAAGTCCAATGACCCAAGTTCAGTCCCTAGAACAGAAATACTGGAAAGAGAGAACCAACTCCTGCAAGCTGTTCTCTCACCTTCACATATGTGCCATGGTGTGTACACACAAACACACACACTTAAGGTTTTTTTTAAAGAATTTATTTGTTTGTTTGTTTGTTTATTTATTTATGTTTTTGGGACATGGTTTCTCTGTGTAGCCTTGGCTGTCCTGGAACTCATTCTGTACACCAGGCTGTCCTCCAACTCACAGAGGTCCACTTGTGTCTGCCTCCTGGGTGTTGGGATTAAAGGAGTGCAACACCATGGACGGGGTTAATAATTTACTTCTATTTTATGTTCACTGGTGTTTTGTCTGCATGTGTGTGTGAGAGAATGTCAGATGCCCTGGAACTGGAGTTACAGATGCTGCCATGTGGGTGCTGGAAGTTGAATCTGGGTTTCCTGAAAGAGCAGCCAGTGCTCTTAACCACTGAGCCATTTCTCCAGTCTCTTAAATTTTTTAAATTAAAATAATAATAATAATAATTTCAGTGCCAGGTACAGTGGTATATACCATAAATCCCAGCTACTCAGGAAACTGGGGTGAAAGGATCTTGAGCTGGAGACCAACCTAGGCAACACAGTAAAACGCTTTCTCAAAAACAACAACAAAAAGCTCAAGATTGTAGCTCTATAGTGGACCACTTGCCTAGAATCTCCAGAGTCCTAGACTCAATCCCCAGATCTGAAAGAATAAATAATTTCCTTAAATAACAAATAATTTCCTTAAATGGTCGTGCAAGATGAGTGCAAATATAACAGTGTCTAGCACCTGTTAGTCCTATAGAGTTAACTAAAGTACAACCTAATTTAAAAGCAGGTTTTGATCACATTGTGAACCGTGAGATTGTGAACTGGAAAAAACTGTTCCTAATTGTGGCACTGCTCAGTCTAGAGCTTTCTGTTTACTGTGAACAAGTACTTGTGGTGTAGCTCAGCCCTAACACACACCTTTATTCCAAGAGCTAAATAAAGTAAACCATAGGTCAAGAGGCTGAGCAAGTAACCACCTGAGAGGGAGTAAACATGGGTAAACGAAAAGGAGGGACATTGAGCTTGAAGGGAATTTAAGACAGCATGGAGAAGGAGAAAGGGCTTTTTCCTTTGGGATGTCAGTAGAGTAGGAAGGTCGGCTGGGTGGTTTCTCTGCTTCTCTGAGCTAGCAGGTTTTCACCCCAGCATCTGGCTCCTGAGTCTTCATTGGGAAAGTCAAACAACTGGGAACTTTGTTTTTCAAGAACAAGCATGCTCTTATTAAAAGTGATTAGTGCTGGGCCTGGTGGAGCACGCCTTTAGCGGATCTCTGTGAGTTCAAGGCCAGCCTGGTCTACACAGGGAATCCAGGACAGTCAAGGATATACAGGGAAACCCTGTCTTGAAAAACCTAAAAAAAAAAAAAATAATAATAATAATAATAATAATAATAATAAAGTGATTACAAAATACAGGCATAGATGATATGACTACAAACCATCTGATTTTCTAATTCTCTAAAAATGTCATCTTTACAAAAAAGAAAACCATGAAACACATATTAAAGAGTTCTTTCCTGAGAGAAAAAGCAGAGTAATTTTGTTCTAGAATTCTCTGAACATCTGAAAGGCAATTCACTCCATCAACACATACTTTTTAAGGAGACCCACTACAAAGAGAAGCCTGTGAAAGTATGAGACACACAGAAAATAGCAACTACTTCAGGCTGAACTATGTGACCAAGTACAGTAGCAGGTAAAGTAGGGAAGCAATGAAGACAAAGAGCTTCAGCTAGTGTCTTGGAAGGAAGGATGGGCGTCCAGGCTGGTCCGGTGCTGATGTGTATGGGGCTGGGGCTAATTTACGGACCAGAGAGGAAACCATATATGGACATGCTAATCTATTAAGGTAAGACTATGATAAGAGTACAAAGGGCTATGAAATCTGGTGATAGTTTCTCATCTTACACAGGTAAGACAGGACACCAGTTACGATTCTCAGAAGTGGAAGTATGGACGAGTTAGGACCAAGAAGACAGGCAAAAGAGGGCTTCCAGGAGCAGCAGCAGCAGCAAAGCCCTGGAGGCAATGATTCACGGGCTGAGGAGCTCCGAGAGGCAGGGAAAGGCAGCACTGGGTACCTACCCATGTACCAGACACGTTCCTCAAAATTCCAATTCAGACTCAAAACTACCTTGTTCATCTACTTTACAAACCCAGAAAGGACCAGAAAGACATAGGATGTAACATGCTAAAGCCAGTGAGGTGAGTAACCAAGAAGTAACCTGGCCCACGTCTCCTGCCCTTTCCACTGTCAGAGGTTTTAAGTGCATTTCATTTGGAACATACTAGCTTTCCTGGAGTGGACAGCTGGTGTTAATGTCCATGAGGCAGTGAATCTTGACATGACCTGCCTCCATCCAAGATGACTCCATGGCACCCAAGAGATCTGGAAAAACACTAACCAGTGACACCTAAAATCTGACGTTTATTCTAGAAAAATCCAAGAAAGGGCCTACGACATGGCTCAGCAGGCAAAGGGATTTGATACCAAGGATAAGGACCTGAGTTCAATCCCCAGGACCTACATGAAGGGCAGAGAGAAACAATGCCTGCAAATTGTCCCCTGACCTCCACACACATGCTGTGGTGTGCACACAAGTGTGTCCAGGCAATAAGTGAAAGAAAGAAGGAATAAAGGAATGAACAAGTGAGCAAGACAACAAACGTTCAATCTTATAGCTTTCAGCACTCCCTGCCCCTCAGGTAGGGTATATGAAAGCAACAGTGACTTGTGTCCAGGCAACACTAGTAATTGATTAGCAAGGAAGAGAACTTTAGATCCACTAGGTAAACTCCATGTGAACAGGAGTGTTTGCATGTTCACTGATTAAAATAGCACCTGGCACACCGTGGATGTGCAGATATTTGCTCAACATTTGCATGAATCAGATTGGACCATGGATACATTCCCACTGCAAAGCCTCATGTACTTTCAGGTTGAAGGTCATGAAAAAAACATGAACAGTTTAACAAAGTATCACCTCCAAGTGCTACTTAAGAGAGGTCTACGATCTGATATATTAAAGCGAATTGTCCTCATTTTCAAATAAAGCCTATCCAATTGTACGTAACTCCATTAGGAATAGTAAGTCAATTTAAACTTATAAAAGTGACAAGGAAACTACACAGCGATTCCCTTCCACATCACTAAGCAGTCAATTCCAAATCTCAGAATAAAACTCTGTGTATTAGATAAGACCTCAAAAATGGAAACTCAAGTAATACCAACACAAAAAAAATACCAGAGCAGGAAAAATAACTTGTTTTTTGGGGGTTTTTGTCTTTTTGAGACAGGGTTTCTCTGTGTAGCCCTGGCTACACAGTAGACCAGGCTAGCATCAAACTCAGACATCCACCTGCCTCTGCCTTTCCTGCTAGGATAAAAGGCATGTGCCACTACCACCTAGCATGTTTTTGTTTTTGAGACAGGGTTTCTCTGTTTATCTCTTGTCCTAGATTTACTTTGTAGACCAGGTCAGCCTTTGAATTTACAGAGATCTGCTTGTCTCTGCCACCCGAGTGCTGGGATTAAAGGCAAGTGTCACCATGCCTGGCAATTAGAGACAGCTGTGAACTGCCATGTGAGTGTTGGGATTTGAACCCGGGTCCTCTGGAAGAGCAGCCAGTGCTCTTAACCTCTGAGCCATCTCTCCAGCCCCAGTCATTTGTTTTTTAAAACCACTTTACCAACCTACAACAACACTATAAATCATACACACAGCTCTGTAACTACCACAGTCAATTTCTTCATCTCATTTTGAAATACAAAGGTGAACGATTTAAACCAAAATGGTGCTTTGAAAGGCAAAAGTCAAGTTTGACTTCCTAAATGATACTGGAAAAAGAACCTTAAGGAAAAAAAATTTTTTTTCAAGACAGGGTTTCTCTATGTAGCCTTGGCTGTCCTGGAACTCTCACTCAGACCATGCTGGCCTCAAACTCACAGAAATCGGCCTGCCTCTGCCTCGAGGGTGCTGGGATTAAAGGTGTGCACCACCACCTCCTAGAACCTTAAGGAAAAATTTAAACATTATTGAACCTAAGACCTTATTTCTGAGACTGAGTGTCTAACAGTGACAAATACTGACCTTAAGGAATCTTAGAGCTTCTACACCTCAGTCACCCAAGACAATTCTCATGGCCAGTTACTGGAGCTTGCCTCGGAAATCCCAGCATTTGGGAGGCTAGGGCAGAATATCCATGCCCTCAAGGCCTGTCTGGGCCACATAGTGAGTTCTACATTAGCCTGGCACTTGGGGGTTCGGTGTGAGACTGTCTCTAAAAACAAAGTAAGAAGCTAGAGGAGAGCTGGTTCAGCGATTTAGAGTGCTTACTGCTCTTGCAGAGGACCTGGGTTTGGTTCCCCGCACCCACATCAGACAGCACGCACCCATGACTCTAGATGCAGGGATCCAGCATTCTGGCTTCGAGTACCTGCACACACGTGCTGCACATAAACATATTCTGACACTCACACCTCCATATTAATGCATAGACTTTTTTTTTTTTTTAATACAAAAGGCGAGTGGGTGTGGTTTTGTACGTCTTTAATCTCTGCACTCGGGAGGCAGAGGCTCTCTATGAGTTTAAGGCCAGTCTGGTCTACATATCACGTTTTAGAGAAGCTGAGTTTGCACAGTGAGACCCTGACTCAAAAAAGAAGAGGAGAAGGAGGAAGGTGATGATGACTATCCCCAAATTCCAGGCTTGGAATCAGTTATTAAAAACTGAATTAATTCAGATTCAGATTTTAGTTGTCAGAAATTCAAACAAAATCCCTTTTCTTTTTTTTCTTTTTTCTTTTCTTTTTTTTTTTTTTTTTTTTTGGTTTTTCGAGACAGGGTTTCTCTGTATAACAGCTCTGGCTGTCCTGGACTCGCTTTTGTAGACCAGGCTGGCCTCGAACTCACAGAGATCCACCTGCCTCTGCCTCCCAAGTGCTGGGATTAAAGGCGTGTGCCACCACCACCTGGCTTAAAATCCCTTTTCTAAGTGTTGTTTCTTAGAGGTGGAATTTGGCTGCCATGTTTCCTCCAGTAGCAGGGACTTATAAATTGTGAAACAATTTTAGAAAGCGGATTTTTATTATTTTTTTTAAATTTCACATACATTGGTGTTTTGCCTGCATGGGTGTCTGTATGAGGGTGTTGGAGCCACTGGAACTGGAGTTACAAACAGTTGTGAGCTGCCACGTGGGTGTGGGGAACTAAACCTGGGTCCTCTCGAAGAGCAGCCAGAGCTCTTAATCACTCCAGCCCTTAGAAATAGGATTTTAACAGCTCTTGCCACACCTTCGTTTCTCTTCTGAAGAGGGTTGGTTACCAGGCAAGAGCACAGAGAAAGAATCCAGAGAATCTGGAGTACAAACTTGAAGGATTGGGCTGATTCCCAAAGGGCTAAATAACAGCATCTAATTAGCACAAAGAATGGAGCATTTATGTTCACCCAGCGTGAGGTCTCTAGTGATGACCGGAGGCAAGGTTATCCAGTTTTGCAGCTGACCAAACACGAGAAAAAATAACTAATAACCCAAGGGCTAGGACTCCATCTACAACGAGACAAGTTCTCTGCAAGATCAAAATAAGTTGATCTTATTAAAATAAGGTGATCATCAGCTACATTTATCAGCTCATAAACTTCCTCACATCTCGGAGCTTCAATGACTTAGGTCTCTGTCAAAAGGGGGGATAGGGCTGTAGAGATGGCTCAGCGGTTAAGAGCAGTGGCTGTTCTTCCAAAGGACCCAGGTTCAAATCCCAGCACCATATGGCAGTTCACAGCTGTCTGTAATGGCCAGGCATGGTAGCACACCCCTTTAATCCCAGCACTTGGGAGGCAGAGGCAGGTGGATATCTGTGAGTTCAAGGCCAGCCTGGTCTACAAAGTGAGTCCAGGAACAGCGAGAAATACACCGAGAAACCCTGTCTTGAAAAAACAAAAATAAAACGGGGGGGGGATAACCCCAACCTTGGTCAGCATAAGTAAAGTAGAGAAAATAAGCAAATGCATTCATACTCTGGAGTGGTTACCCAAAAAATGAGTAAGGTACGTGGTCAGTGACAGTCAATCATAAGGCCTTGACTTCAATATCCAGAACCAATAAAATTAAGACAGTAAGCCTGCTGCGGAAGCCCAGGGGTTTTGTTTGTTTCCCTAAAAACTGACTGGTGGCGGAAACAGGGAAAATGAGCAAACAGTTTAATTCCTAAGAATCCATATGAGAACACAGAGTAGCTGGGATCTGACTTGGCAGGTGTTCATTCTTAGAGGTGCATCCCCCACCCCTGCAAAAAAAGTACATTTCCTTGGGTAACAATGTTAGGACATCTAGGAATGCTGTGAAGAAAGTGATAGGGGCTGGAGCTGCAGCTCAGTGGCCTTGGATTCCAGCTGTAACTGTGAAAAAGAAACAAAACTTGAATGTGTACATCAGGTTCCACCCTAGGTACAGACCCAGGAAAGCTAAGACAGTTCAGGATCTTAAAAAAAAAAAAATCAAAACAAACAAAACGTCTTAAAAAAAAAAATTGGGCCGGGGGTGGTGGCGCATGCCTTTAATCCCAGCACTCAGGAGGCAGAGGCAGGCGGATCTTTGTGAGTTCAAGGCCAGCCTGGTCTACAAAGTGAGTCCAGGAAAGCCAAGGATACACGGAGAAACCCTATCTCGAAAAAAAAAAAAAAAATTGGAAAACAGGAAATGCTCGTCCTGGAGAACTTGACCTGCAGAACTAAACGTCTTTTAATGTCCTTTTAGACTACTCTAAAAGCCCTGAAACATTCTAAGAATGTCTTCGTAGTCCTAGAAATGGTTAAAAACAAAAACAAAACACCCCAAACCTCAGGGTCCAATTTCATCTCCATGTTGGGAGGTTTCCCTTAGGCTCTGACCCCACCCCCTCCAAGAACAACAAACAACCATTTCAGTTCCTGCTCCCAGGCAAGGATTTACTTAGTTATTCTTAGAGATGGTACTTCAAGGCCCTCAAGTCTGTGACAACCTTCACTGCCAGCAGCAAAAGAGCAAGGCCAGGCACCACGGTGTGTGTATGTGAGTGAAGGGGGTGGGTAAGTGAGGGGTGAAAGGCCTCTAGGATTTGGCCTAAGGGGTCCATTGGTCACTTTCATCACCAGAACATAAAGACAAGCAGGGCCAGAGACCCACAGCTACTATGTTAGTAACTCAAAGAGGAAAGGGAGCCAACAGGTCCTTACAGAATGTGTTACACAGAGAACCAGAACTTCCAGCTTTGTGGGTGTGATTGTGTGTGTGTGTGTGTGTGTGTGTGTGTGTGTGTGTGTGTGTGTGT
>CAJQZJ010037361.1:2812119-2834068 GCA_907164525.1 Lophiomys imhausi | reverse complement strand
CCTGGTCTACAAAGCGAGTCCAGGACAGCCAGAGATATTCAGAGAAACCCTGTCTCGAAAAACCAAAAAAAAAAAAAAAAAGAAAATGATTTAAGAATGAACTTCTCTTCTTTTTTTATAAGACAATTAAAGACTCACATTATGGTGAGTGTGCCATGGTGGAGGCACACTCCTTTAATCCCAGCACTCAGGAAGCCAAGGCTGGTGGATCTCTGAGTTTGAGGTCAGCCTGGTCTATAGATGGAGTTCCAGGACAGCCATAGGTACACAGAGAAACACTGTCTCAAAAAAACAAAAACAAAACCAAGCAAACAAAAAACCACCACCACCAACAACAAAAAACCTGTACTCAGCTCTCAGTGTTGCTACTTAGTAGCTGGATTAGATTAAAGAAAAGTAAACTGTACATCCTTCACCACACTTGGAGTCATAGTAAATAGTACCATCTTCAGCTACTGGGGAGGCTGAGCCAAAATAATCACAAGTTCAAGGCCTGCCTAGGCAACCTAGTGAGCCTCTCCCTCAAAAAGTTCAAAAAGTAAAAACAGGGATAGGTTAGGTGCCAGGATCTCGTGGCGCTCCGGATAGCCTGAAACTTGCTGTGTACCTAACAGCCCGAGATGGAGCCTTGGGACCCTCATGGTGGAAGGACAGAACCAACTTCCGCAAGTTGACCTCTGACTTACACACAAACCAAGGCATGAGTGTGGGCATACATATAAAGACAACATAAATAAGTATAATTTATAGACAGCAAAAGCAGGGCTATGGATATATCTAAGTGACAGGATATTTACTAGTTTTCATAAGACCCTCTAGCCTCAGCATTGCATGAAAAATAAAATAAGTAAAATTAGTACCCTATTATAATTTTGGAAAGCATGTCCCTGCAAACATACTATATTCTGAGGCATAAACAAGTCTCAATAAACTTGGCAGGCCATTGTTGTACACCATCTTCCTAAAACCATTCTCATCAAGTACACATTCCTACACTGTTATGGAATAACACCTAATCAATATTCCCAAACCCAAGGAGCCTACTGAGCACTGTCTGCCTCTTGCCTAGCCACCTGCCTTAAATCTTTTTAAATCACTAGTACCAGGGTTTAGAGGGAAAAAAAGAAGGGAAGATTAAAATATTTCCATTCCACTGTGCCAGTCTAGTGAATGATTTCAATATCTGGTATTTGTTTAAGGACGCCTCAATTTGGAGCTGCTGGTGGCCTGGCCTGAAAGGCCTCTATTATGCCCAACTAGCAACAAGAAGGGAGGCACCCTGTCTGCATAAGGCGTTTCTTTGGACACATTTATGAAAGACTATGTGGGGCAGCTTCTCAGAGGATACCAGTTCCAGGTGAGTAAGCCACAAGCTGCTCAGTGCTTGAGTATGAAGCAAGTGCCTCCTGGGAGGGATCCAGGTGAAACAAAGAGACATGAGTGGATGCTTGTCGGCACCTGAGCTGCAGCCTCAGCGAGAAGAATAATTAAAACAGCCGCCATCAGCGGGCACTGTGCCTTCTGCTCTGTGAGTTTCATAGTTTGGCTTCACAAAACGTATGGCCCACTATTGTTTTTCTCATTTAAGGCACTGGACGGCTAGAGCTCAGAGTGGTTCTGTCATTTATCCCAGGTATCTGCTAAGCCAGGACTCAAAGGCAGGCCGCCTGGTTCGTGAGCTAATTAATATTCTTAGCAATCTTACTGTGTTTTAGAGCTACTTATTATCTCTAGGCAATATTCCATGGTTGATAAGTATTCTGTTTCTTTCCTTGGGTGTAGGCTCTTTTTTTCTACATGGATGTTTACCATATAATAGTTTATTAAACGGTATGTTTCATACATTCCTTTGTAGGAATTTTATATTTTGCAAGATCACTTTTTTTTTTTTCTACAGAGCCTCACAGAATATACAGCACAAGCCAGCACTGAACTCACGGACCTCCTTCCTGCCTCTGCCGGCCTGTGCTGTGATTTCAGGTATGCCATGCCGATAGACACTTTCACAGACTAGAACTTAGAGACATTGTTAGAAGACGAAGATGAGCCTTTAATCCCAGCACTCGGGAGGCAGAGATAGGCGGATCTCTGTGAGTTTAAGGCCAGCCTGGTCTACAAAGCGAGTCCAGGACAGCCAGAGCTGTTATACAGAGAAACCCTGTCTCGAAAAAAAAAAAAAAGACAAAGATGGTTGGTGACCTATGGGGAGATGTGTTGGGAACAACATTCCTTCCCAACAGAAGTAAATGGGTTTGGTATAGAAGAGGATATATACAAATAATGCAGACAAAGAGACTCTGGTTGACTTTTTTCTTAATTTTGTAAGTACCAGTTATCCGTTGTAGCAGAAAACTTGCCTTCTAACTCTTTTAGAACCTAATCTTCCTGAATCTTTTTTTTAAGCTTCATTTTATTTTAATCTTTTGTGCATATGAGTGCTTTGTATGTATGTGGACCATGTTTGTACCTGTTGCCTGTGGAGGCCAGCAGGTGTCAGATCTCCTGGAAATGGAGTTATGGACAGTTGTGAGCCCCCTGTGTGGGCAGTGGCAATTGACTTTGGTCTTCCACAAGACCAGCAAGTGCTCTTTTTGTTGCTGTTGTTTCTTTGTTTTTTGAGACAAGTTTCCTCTGTCTATACCTGGCTGTCCTGGACTCACTTTGTAGACCAGACTAGCCTTGAACTCACAGAGTTCCACCTGCCTCTGCCTCCCTAGTGCTGGGATTAAAGGCGTGCGCCACCACACCCGGCAATTGCAGACAGCTGTGAACTGCCATGTGGGTGCTGGGATTTGAACCTGGGTCCTCTGGAAGAGCAGTCAGTGCTCTTAACCACTGAGCCATCTCTCCAGCCCCCGGCAAGTGCTCTTAAGCACTGAACTGTCTCTCCAGCCCTTCCTGGAAGTTTTAGTTCAAAAGAAGAAAGAGTGTAAAATGTTTATTTTATACATTAACCAAATACTGCAAATATTTTGTTCTCATATCTAATTTTAACTAAATAGGGATGTTGGGCTTCTATGTCTCCAAACTTTTTTTTTTTTTTTTTTTTTTTGGTTTTTCGAGACAGGGTTTCTCTGTGTATCCTTGGCTGTCCTGGACTCACTTTGTAGACCAGGCTGGCCTCGAACTCACAGTGATCCGCCTGCCTCTGCCTCCCAAGTGCTGGGATTAAAGGCGTGCGCCACCACCGCCCGGCTCAAACTTTTTTTTTAAAGATTTATTTATTATGTATACCGTGTTCTGTCTGTCGGTATATCTGCAGGCCAGAAGAGGGCACCAGATTTCATTATGGATGGTTATGAGCCACCATGTGGTTGCTGGGAATTGAACTCATGACCTCTGGAAGAGCAGCCAGTGCTCTTAACCGCTGAGCCATCTCTCCAGCCCTATGTCTCCAAACTTTAAAAAGTAATAATAGGGGCTGGAGAGATGGCTCAGCGGTTAAGAGCACTGGCTAGTGCTCTTCCAAAGGTCCTGAGTTCAATTCCCAGAAACCACATGGTGGCTCACAACCATCCACAATGTGATCTGATGCCCTCTTCTGGCTGCAGGTGTACATGCAGATAGAGCACTCATATACATAAAATAAATAAATAAATATTTAAAAAAGAAATAATAATAAAAACCTTATCATTTAACTGGGTGTGGTAGTGCACTCTTTTAATCCCAGCACTCGGGGAGGCAGAAGCAGGTGGATCTCTGTGAGTTCGAGGCCAGCCTGGTCTATGAAAGGAGTCCAGGACAGCCAGGGATACACAGAGAAACTGTCTCGAAAAACAAACAAAAAAGCAAAAATGAAAACAAAACAAACAAAAAAAGAACAAGAAGAAAAAGAAACCTTATAATTTATCATTAAGAAATTCTAGCTTTAGGAGAAAAAAAATCACATTTGGATGGGAATGAAATAGATAACAACTTGAGCTGACTTTGAGGGACAGTTTCATTTTCATCATCAGTGTCCCGTGGGCAGACTTTCTGTTGTTGTTTTGTTTTGAGGAACTATAGGAGCCTACAAAGGGAAGCTCCCTATGATTCTCAATGACAGTCTCTTTGGTCCCACAGGTACATATGGGAGTTTTTATTCAGACACAGTATTGACTCAGAGCTGGGGAAGTAGTTCTTTGGTAGAGTCCCCAGAATGATTCCCAGCACAGCAAAAATGGACACATAACTAAGCAGATATGTAATATGTGCTGCAAATCCTGGAGACATTGTGGAATCGGGATAGACAGGGCTCCTTGCTGAAGCTTACAGTCTAGGTTGGGAAGTCATCCAACTGAAAGGACTAACCTGAAAATGAACAAGATAATTTCAGATAGTGATTGATCCTCGATATGAAGAAAGCAGACAGGCGAACAGGACAGAGAGGACTGAGAGCCAGGCTGGGGAGCAGCTGCCTTGGACGAGGGTGGCTCCAAGCAGTTACTCCAAGATGGGACGTTTGAACTGAGGCTTTAGTAATGAGGAGGAAGCAGCTGTGCAGAGTTCCGGTTTGCAAACATCCTGAGGTTGGACCCAGAACTACTTCAGAGAGTCGAAGTGAGTCAGGATAGAAAAGCAGGGAAGGTATTGGTGCTTAAGAAGTGGGTAGGAGCCGGGCGTGGTGGCGCGCGCCTTTAATCCTAGCACTTGGGAGGCAGAGGCAGGCGGATCACTGTGAGTTCGAGGCCAGCCTGGTCTACAAAGTGAGTCCAGGACAGCCAGAGCTGTTACACAGAGAAACCTTGTCTCGGAAAAAAAAAAAAACCAGCCGGGTGTGGTGGCGCACAGCTTTAATCCCAGCACTCGGGAGGCAGAGGAAGGTGGATCTCTGTGAGTTCAAGGCCAGCCTGGTCTACAAAGTGAGTCCAGGACAGTCAAGGATAAACAGAGAAACCCTGTCTTGAAAATCTAAAAAAAAAAAAAAGAAAAAAAAAAAAGAAGTGGGTAGGAGCCAGGCAGTGGTGGTGCACACCTTTAATCCCAGTGCTTGGGAGGCAGAGGCAGGCGGATCTTTGTGAGTTCGAGGCCAGCCTGGTCTACAAAGTGAGTCCAGGACAGCCAGGGCTACACAGAGAAACCCTGTCTCAAAAAACAAAACAAAAACATAAAAAAAAAGTGGGTAGGAGTGGAGAAGTTCCTCATTCAGGAATCCACTCACAGCCTTTGCTGGCTGCAGCACGATTAACATCTGCTTAAGGCCTTTTTCTTCCTGACCATGACCCTCCAGTTTTTTTCTTTTTTTTTTTTTTTTGGTTTTTTGAGACAGGGTTTCTCTGTGTAACAGCCCTGGCTGTCCTGGACTCACTTTGTAGACCAGGCTGGCCTCGAACTCACAGTGATCCACCTGCCTCTGCCTCCCAAGTGCTGGGATTAAAGGCGTGCACCACCACGCCCGGCTAACCCTCCAGTTTTTTAGTAATTGTACCAGAAACCTTATTTACAGGGGGAAAATATATTGAACTCCTAGTGCAATCCTAGTGGCATCTGGTTTTACCTTATCAGATCATAATTCTACCCAAGGCATCTTAGGACCCACTTCACATATCTCTTTATCAAAAGGGAGAAGGAAGCTCCTTAGCAACCAAAAAGGTATATATGACTAATGCTAAGACAATTGTTTACTCTCTCTTAGAAAAGCCTGTACCCGCACTTGAATATGTCTTACTTTCCCCTACTCTCTCTCTCTCTTTTTTGGTTTTTCGAGACAGAGTTTCTCTGTATAACAGCTCTGGCTGTCCTGGACTTACTTTGTAGACCAGGCTGGCCTTGAACTCACAGAAATCCACCTGCCTCTGCCTCCTGAGTGCTGGGATTAAAGGTGTGTGCCACCACATCCAGCTTACTCTCTCTCTCTCTTATGTGTTTGAGTGCCTCCCTTTCTTTGAACTCTCATGCCTACAGCTATAGTAAAATATATTTAATAAAAATCATCAACTCTGCTTCTCAAACTGCCAATCCTGAAATTCTTTTCAGTGTTGAAGCCAAGAATCCTGATTTTCCCTGAGCCAAAGCCCCTGAAAGCTTATAAGGTGAATTGTATGGAGCTTTGAATATCTAGCTAAAGCGTTTTCTTATTTTTTAAATAATATCTTTGCTAACACATGCATTTTATCTCTAAGGTTTGTAGCTTCTACATAGATGGGATTGAACTAGAGAAAGAGAGCTAAAATGGCCTGAACCAGTTGATGGCATCCAGAGGTGAGTCCTGTGTCTTCCTACATGAATGTTAACTAAGGGGCTGGCCTTGTGTGGGACAGTCCCAGAAACAGGACTCAGGAAGCAAGATATCAGAGGCTCTGCCCCAATCACAGGCTTCTCTTAGTTCTGAAAACTAGAGGAAGAAAAGAAATATTGTTTTAATTTTTCTTTATTAAGTTACTATGTTGAAGTTTTCAAACCTAGAGAGGGCTAGGAGTGTAGCTCAATGGCAAAGTGTGTACCTAGCATGTGCAAGGCCCTGAACTCCATCCCCAGCAGTGGAAACAAACAGGAGGTTCAAACTGTAGAAGAGTTAAGAAAATAGGCTGATGGTATCCTGACCAAAATTCATCAAGTGTTTATGGTAAAATGTATCTGAGCCACATTTACCTTCTCACACGAACATATATCTGAGATTTATACATAGAACACTTCTTACGCTTAATTTTTTTTTTTGAGACAAGGTTTCTCTGTATAACAGTTCTGGCTGTCCTGGACACGCTCTGTAGACCAGGCTGGCCTCGAACTCACAGAGATCTGCCTGCCTCTGCCTCCCAAGTGCTGGGATTAAAGGCGTGGGCCACCACACCCGGCTCAGCTTGCTTTCTTTTTTTTTGTTTTGTTTTGTTTTGGTTTTGGTTTTTCGAGACAGGGTTTCTCTGAATATCTCTGGCTGTCCTGGACTCGCTTTGTAGACCAGGCTGGCCTCAAACTCACAAAGATCCACCTGCCTCTGCCTCCCAAGTGCTGGGATTAAAGGCGTGCGCCACCACCGCCTGGCTCAGCTTGCTTTCTTGTACACCCCAGGACCACAAGCCCAGAGTTGGCGGTACCCACAATAGGCTGCTCTCTCCTACAAGAGAATGACCTACAGAGACGCCCACAGGCCAGTCTGATCTGATGGAGGCAATTCTTCAGTTGAGGGTCCTTCTTCCTAGAAGACTCTAGTTTGTGTCAAATTGATGAAAACTATTCAGCATACTTACTAAGGAGAGTAAATGACAAAGGGAAAAAAAATCAAAGCAGGCTTTTCTCTTAGGTAGGCTTCTAGAATGAAGCATACAGATAATAGTAGTAGTAGTAATAATAATAATAACAATAATAATAAATTTCTGGGTGAGAGGTGGAGGTAAGGACCTAAGGACATCCTCCCTTCTCAGTATACCGACTTTTAGCTTGTGCATACTTGTTTCTCTCTAGAACTTGCCCTTTGCTCACATAAATTCATCTACCTGGAATGTTCCCCTTTCTCCTTTGAGTTTGGAGATCAATATTCTAAAATAGTGCTTCAAGACTAAGCTGAGGTACTGACTCCTACTTTTTAAACCTTCTTTAATTTCTCTTCTCTAAACAGTAGCTTCTCTTAATTTGGCACATATTCCCAAACTGATTGTCATTGCCTGTCTTCCCATCTTGAATTATATAAGCATGTGAAGGTCCCTCCTCCTAGAAAGTATATTCTCTGAAGATCTGCTCTCCTTGTACCTTGCAACTGCTGTCAGTTTAACTGATTAAGTGATTAGCTTTCTGGGTTTTAATACTATCCTTAAGTATACCAGAGTTGAATTCTGCTGGTAATACTTTGATGAGAAACTCTGCCCTTCCTTCTGTTTATTTTTTCAAGCGTGTTCCCCTACAGGAGGGGGTTAACCAGGAAGTTTCCCTTACTCCCTTCCCCCAGACAGAAGGAAAAAAAATAACAGGAAACCAACTCACAGAAAACAATGAAGATGAATATCAAGTATTTGTTCCTTTCTGTGCAAGAGAAATTCAGCACGGTATTAGGTCATCACCGTAGCACTTGAAAGGATCAAAGTTGCTTAGAGCTTTAAGAACTTTCAGAACCATTTGGCTGTTTCTTTATGGAAACCTAGAGAGGTTAGAACACAGCCTCTTAACCAAAATAATAGGTATTATTCCAAATGCCCACAATTGTCATCTAGAAGCTGTTGAGGACACTTGTGATGCGGGAACGTTGACCAGTGCCCCAAGTAGATAGGTTACTTCCTCACTGTGCTCCAATAGGCTTTGGCCCCTGAGTAAAAATAAATAGAAGATACTGTTTATTGAGTGCCCCTGTGTGTCACACAGCTGTTTTCTACAGTTATTATTTGCAACATGCCAAGTTAAATGTCTTTGTTTTCTGGACAAAGATAGATACTCAGTTATCTATGTTGAAATCTTGTCCCAAACTGACACTTGGAAATGGGTGGCAGTGAGATTCAGAAGACGGTATCTCTTTGTCCCAGAAATCCCTGTGAGATAGCACTGTGCTGTAGGCAGCTGCCTCCTACAAACAGAGAGAGACCCCTGTGCCCTCATTACCTTCCCCCAATGCTTGGTACCTGAATATTGACTGTAATTGAATCTCTTCCTGTTTCTGATGCCTCTTTCTTTCTAGGGTACCAAATGTTAATTTTATGTTATGTTCATTTTCCCCAGACAGCTCCAGGAATAGTATGTATTGGCTACTGAGTCCTGGTCCCCAAGTTGTTGGTTAGATCAGGAACTGGCATCTCCGCCAATGAGCATGTAGCTGAACTTGCTGCTCCAAGGCTGCTGGTCTCCAACTACAGGAGAACCAACAAAAGGTTCAAATTCACAGGGAGAGGAAACAAAACCAAAAGAATTTAAGAGAAGAGCGGCCAGGTGTGGTGGCGCACACCTTTAATCCCAGCACTGGGGAGACAGAGGCAGGTGGAGCTCTGTGAGCTCAGGGCCAGCTTGGTCTACAAAGTGAGTCCAGGACAGCCAGGGCTACACAAAGAGAAACCCTGTGTCTCCCCCCTCCCGCAAAAAAAAAAAAAAAAGAAAAAAGAAAAAGAAGGAAGGAAAGAAAGAAAGAAAAAAAAAGGAAATAAGAAAAAATGTAGAACTCGCTTTGTACTTCCAGTTACATGGGTTCAGTCACCTTAAGTGGACTTTTTATTGCAGCAAACTGAAATAATCTTGATATAGCAAGTATTGTAATTATACATGAACATTAAATAATATTTCTTCTGTGACAGGACGTTTTTAAAAATATATCCCACGCCGATCTAAAACTCTCTGTGCAGCTGAGGCTGACCTTGAATTTGTCATCCTCATGACTCCACCTCCCCAGTGCTGAGGTACATACCACCATGCTTCTTCCACCGCAATGCTGGGATTCAGGGGACTTCGAGTATCTTGTGACTATTGATTGTCAACTTGACAAGGTCTGGGATCATCCAGGCAATAAGCTTCTGGGAATGTCTAGGAAGGGTTATGTGGATGAAGTTAGCCTCTGGCCTGCCTGTAAGGACTGATGTAGATTACATTAGGTGAGGTAGGGGAAAGCCCATCCTGACTGAGTGCTGTCCAGGGCCTGGGGGAAAATGAAAATGAGAAAACAGACTGAGCACCATAGCACGCATTGGTTTCCTGACAGTGGGTGCAGTGTGAGAGCTCCTTACAGCCCTGCTGCTGTGACTTCTCTGCCATGACAGACTGTGCCCAGACATGTGAAACTAAATAAACCCTTTCCTTGTCACCTTTGTCACAGCTACAAGAAAAGTAATTCATACACTAGGGTAGTGCTCTGCCAACTGAGTTACCTCCCTAGTCCCAAGAAGTCTAATCTTGCATAAAATTTAACAGGCAACCTTTGTAAGGTGTGAATTATCATCATTTCCATTCTATAAATTAAGGGAAAAAAACCTCAGGAAGTTGTGGTTTACCATCAAGCTGGTAAATACTAAATTCAGAAAACAAAGTAAGAATTTTAACTAATTTGTTTATTCTTTAAAGGCTGGGTATGTGTGGTGCATGTGTGTGTGTGATTTGTGTGTTTCTGTGTGATATGTGTGTATGTGTGAGGGATGTGTGGTGGGTGTATGTGTGTGTATAGCATGTGTGTGGTGTGTGTGTATAGTGTATGTACATGTGGTTTGTGTTTGTGTTTAGTGCATGTGTGTCCTTATGATGTGACACTCTTTTTTTTTTTTGGTTTTTTCGAGACAGAGTTTCTCTGTGTATTGTTGGCTGTCCTGGACTCACTTTGTAGACCAGTCTGGCCTCGAACTCACAAAGATCCGCCTGCCTCTGCCTCCCAAGTGCTGGGATTAAAGGCGTGCGCCACCACCGCCCGGCTATGACACTCTTATTTAAAGAAAAATTCACAAAAATCACAATATTGTAACTTGATTCTCTGGTTTGAATATTTCCTTCAGGTATTAATTCCCAAATCCATGTGTTGATGGCATGTGAAGTGGGACTTCTGGGAGGTACTTAGGGTCAGGTGATGTAATAAGGATGGTACCCCTCATAAAGGAAACAGTGGTTTTGTAGGAAAAGAGCCAGGTGGGGGCACACATGTAATCCCAGCATTTAAGAGGCCAGAATTTTAACAAGCCTTGACCTGAACTGTACAATCTTAGTCCATCTAAACTTGCTCATAATTCTATTACCCAAATATGACTCCATATATACATAAGTCCCTTTGGACTGCTATTCTCCACGTTACACCAATGTTCCAGGCCACGTGGAATGATCTTCTTTAATCTAACCCATGGTGTGTGTCTCCTTCTTCCTCTTCCTGGCTTCTTCTGGAGGCTCTTCCTCCCAAGATGCTCTCTGTCTCAGAAGCCCATGTACCTTAGTCCCACCTATCTCTGCCTTTGCCTAATCTCAGACCTCAGCATTTTATTTAATCAATCAGAGACAATGTAAGTAACAGACAGCAAGCAAGACCAATTAATTAACATTTAGAATGCTTAACATCATCACCCCATCAGGGCATCATTATTGTTATACTACTTCCTGCTGATTAGGGGCATTGAGATCCTTGGAGCTAGTTTGATCTTTGCTGTCAGGACACCTAGTCATTTCTTCTTCTCATTTCTTTGCACATGACTATTTGATGAACTGCAGCCAACAACATCCAACTCAACTGCATCCAACAGCAACAACAGTGTCCAACAGCAACCAACAGCATCCAACTGCATCCAGCCACCAACCAGCCACACCTATCAGGGCATTTATATATCCTCTGAAAAGTCCCCAGAATTCCAAAGATCACACACTCACAAAAAAACTGTATGCAGCTGGCAAAAACCATGCCCCTGCCAGAGCATGAGGTAAATCATAGTCAGATGCTGTGAAACAGCTTCTTATTCCCACATCTAGGATTAAAGCAAAAACATATTCTTATAACATTTCTATGTTATTTTGGTTTTTTAGAGACAGGGTTTCTGTGTGTAGCTCTGGCTGTCCTGAACCCACTTTGTAGACCAGGCTAGTCTTGAACTCACAGAGATATACCTGCCTCTGCTTCCTGAGTGCTGGGATTAAAGGTGTGGGTCACCATGTCCGGCCATTTCTATGTTTTTTAAAGAAGCCAATACTCCAAATTCTCACTACAAGATCCTGTCCATTCAGCACAAGCACCATGCCTGCCTGCTGCCACGTCCCCACCATGATGGTCATGATGGACTAACCCTCTGGAACTTCAAGCTCCCAAATTAAATCCTTTCTTTTATAAGTTGCCTTGGTCATTGTGTTTTGTCATGAATATAGGAAAGTAACTATTATAGTATCCAAAATGGCCAAACCAATAATAAGGTCACAACCTTTTCCTATATTCATGTATTAAAACAACAATGGTCAGTGTGGTGCCACTCACCTTTAATCCCAGTACTGGAGAGGCAGGTGGATCACTATGAGTTCGAGGCCAGCCTGGTCTACAGATTGAGTCTAGGACAAGCCAGGGTTTGTTACATAGAGAAATTCTGTGTTGAAAAATAAAATAAATAATAAATAAATAAATATAATGATTTCTTTCTTGTCTATGCTATGTCCAAGGAAGGTTGGCTAAAGCCTTTTTTCTTTATTCATCTGGAGAGTGAACCCAGGGTCTCTTTGGTGGTATTCCCCAGCCCAGTCGATTGTTCTTATACAACACAATTGGCCTAGAGCTTGCTACCTAGCTCAGGCTACCCTTGAACTCTCCATCTCCCGCCACCACACCTGGCTGTTTTCCAGTTTAGAAAAACATTTAAGAACCAAGCATGGTAAGTCATGCCTGTGGTCTGAGCACTAGGGAGGCTGAGGTTTACCAGGAATTCAAGGTTAGTCTGGGTTAGAATATGAGACCCTGTCTCAAAAAAACCAAAGAGACCAGACAAGATGATACATGCTTATGATCCCATTACTTAAGAGGCAGAGGCAGGAGGATCACTGCAAGTTTGAGGCCAGCCTGGACTATATGGTGAAATTCAGAGCCTTTTTGTTTGTTTGTTTTTCAACACAGGGTTTCTTTGTGTAGCCCTGGCTGTCCTGGACTTGCTTTGTAGACCAAGGTGACCTCGAACTCACAAAGATCCCCCTGCTTTTGCCTCCTAAGTGCTGGAATTAAAGGTGTGCCCAACCATGCTCAGTTACTAATTTATCTTATTATTACACAGAAATGAAATTTTCAGCTGGGTGTTATTCCCAGCACTCTGGAGGCAGAGGCAGGTGGTTCTCTGTGAGTTTCTGGCCAGCCTGGTCTACAAAGTGAGTCTAGGACAGCCAGGGCTGTTACACAAAGAAACCCTGTCTCGAAAAGCCAAAAAAAAAAAAAACAAAAAACAAAAACAAAAACAAAAGCTGGGCATAGTGGGCAGAAGCTGGCAGACCTCTGTGAATTTGAGGCCAACCTGTTCTACAAAGTGAGTTCAGGATAGCCAGGACTGTTACACACAGTAACTGTATCTCGAAAAAACAAAAAAAGCAAAACAAACAAACAAACAAAAAAGGCTAAGAAAGCAAGGAATTCTCCTTTGAGAGCTATGACTTATTACAGTTCCCCAACCACAGCAACAATTGCATGGAACTTAGACTAAACTCCTTTATGCCTTATTCTGACCTTTTGTAGAGCTGTTGCTGTTGTTTGTCGGCAATAAAAAGACAAGCCAGGCTTCAGGGGTTTTGTTTGTTTGTTTTGTTTAAAGATTTATTTATTTATTTTATGTATATGAGTGCTTTATCTGCATGTACACCTGTAGCCAGAAGAAGGCATCAGATCACATTGTAGATGGTTGTGAGTCACCATGTGGTTGCTGAGAATTGAACTCAGGACCTCTGGAAGAACAGGCAGTGCTCTTAACCTCTGAGCCATTTCTCCAGCCCCAGGCTTCAGTTTTATTCATGCATTCAAGTTCTCTGCGGACATTGCACCCCTAATTAATTGCCTGACCTGAAGAACATCGTCCTCCCACCCCCCAACTCCCCAACTTTCTACCATAGATGAAGGGCAAGGTCCGCAGTAGAGAGTCCTGGTGGGTTGATTTCCTGGTATAGCCACACAGAAGGAGCTTTTTTTTTTTTTTTTTTTGGTTTTTCGAGACAGGGTTTCTCTGTGTATCCCTGGCTGTCCTGGACTCACTTTGTAGACCAGGCTGGCCTCGAACTCGCAAAGATCCGCCTGCCTCTGTCTCCCAAGTGCTGGGATTAAAGGCGTGCGCCACCACTGCCCGGCCAGAAGGAGCTTTTGAAGGGAGCTGCACAGGGAATCTGTGCCTACTTGAGGATGGAGAGAATGGTTGGCAGGGAATTTGAGGCTCAAGATCCATTGCCGTTAGTTACTGCTGTGGCTCACTTTCCTCACCTGGGTCTCTGTGAGTAGATCTCATAGTCCAGCCTCACTTTCTGTCTGCCCTCAGTTTTCTGGATGCTAACACAATGTGACCATCTGTCTCCAGATCCTGCAACTATGCCTCTGCAATTGAAAGATGTACAGTCAGACTGTAAGGAGAACTCTTCTGTCCGAAGTTGAAAGTAACTGATCTGCGGTGGCCTCTTTAGCCTGGGTTCCACTGTGGTTGCCATCTATTTCAGTCTCACCTAGTAACTTAGCAAGTGACCTGCCTGCTTACTCAGTTGAGCTCACTCTAGCCCTATATGTTTATTCAAAAATGTTCTGCAGTGGACCGTGCAGCCTCTTCAGGACTCTTCCTCCCTGAAGGGCATGGCACTTCTGATGTGTGTCAATCCTGAGTTAAGCCCTGTTGGTGTCCTTAAGAGAGATAGTACAGGGCTGGAGAGATGGCTCAGCGGTTAAGAGCACTGACTCCTCTTCCTAGAGAACCCGGGCTCAAATCCCAGCACCCACGTGGCAGCTCACAACTGTCTGTAACCCCTGTTCTTTTTTTTTTTTTTTTTTGGTTTTTCGAGACAGGGTTTCTCTGTGTAACATCCCTGGCTGTCCTGGACTCGCTTTGTAGACCAAGCTGGCCTCGAACTCACAGAGATCCGCCTGCCTCTGCCTCCCGAGTGCTGGGACTAAAGGCGTGCGCCACCACCGCCCAGCTGTAACCCCTGTTCTAAACAATCTGACAGACACACATGTAGTCAAAACATCAATGTATATAAAATAAAAATAAATAAATTACTAAAAAAGAGAGAGAGAGAAAGACAGTACACATGAAGTATAACGTCTCTAGTTTATTGTTTGAATCTAAGCAGCTGTTCATCCTCAACTCTGTGGAAAATCCTAAAGGGCCAAAAATGCCTTCTTTGAAAGCTGAAGAGTCCTTCAGGAGTCTCCAGATGCCTTGGTCCTTGCATGCTTTCAGGCATGGCTAAACACAGCTCCCATTTTAAAGCGCGTAGGTCCACTTGGATCTTGAAGGATCTCTGGTGTCAACCTCTTTTTCTGTCCTCTCTTTCCATCCCCTGAACACATCATACCCTCATGTCTTCAGGTATGCCTCTGCCTTCTCTGGATTACCTGGGTGTTCTCTGCGTGTGCCTGCCAAGGGCTGCCCACAAATCCCCACCTGGAAGTTCTTTTCTTGGTTCCTATGGACAAACACAGAAGTCCTATTTTTTGTTGTTGTTGGGTTTTGTTTGTTTGTTTGTTTTGGGTTTTGTTGTTTTGGTTTGGTTTGGGTTTTTCAAGACAGGGTTTCTCTGTGTAGTCCTGACTATTCTGGAACTCACTCCGTAGACCAGGCTGGCCTTGAACTCATAGAGATCTGCCTGCTTCTGCCTCCCAAGTGCTGGGATTAAAGGTGTGCGCCACCACTGCCCGGCTGTCTTTTTTCATATAGTAGAAAAAATACTTTTAAAAAAGTTGTGGTGGTTTTATTTTATCTTGAGATAGGGTTTCACCATGTAACTGGCTGCTGGAAGCCACTATGTAAATTAGGTTGGCCTTGAACTCAGAGATCATCCTGCCTCTGTCTCCCATGCACTGGAATCAAAGTTGTGCGCCACCATGCCCAGTCCCTGCTCAGTTTTACCTTATGTGTATGTGTGAATGCTTGTATGTATGAATGCCATGCATGTTCCAAGTACTCATGAAGGCCAAAAAAGGATGTTGGATTCCCTGGAGTTACAGGCAGTTGTGAGCTGCCACATAGGTGCTGGAAAACAAGTCCCATCTGTCCTCTGCAAGAGCAACAGGTTAACCTCTGAGCGATATGCTTTGAATGATAAAGAACTCTTTCAGGATTGGACCCTATCACTGACTCTGTGACCCTGAGTATGTTATGTGATTCATTTGTAAAATGGGAACACATAAATGTGTTGAGAGTTAGGAGAAAGAAAGCGTCAGGTGGTTGGGGGCAGCCCAGACTAGTTGGTTCAGTTTGTTTTGAAATGGAGGCACCAAGCTGACTGTAAACACTAGTCAGATTTCCACCAGGTTTTGTTTGTTTCTGTTTCTATGGTAGCATAGTGCCACAGCACAGAGTAGGAGTTCACTTCTGTTTCCATAGTAGCACAGTGCCACTGCACAGAGTAGGAGTTCACTTCTGTTTCCATGGTAGCACAGTGCCACTGCACAGAGTAGGAGTTCACTTCTGTTTCCATGGTAGCACAGTGCCACTGCACAGAGTAAGGGTTTGGTTTTCTGCCACGATGAGAAAATGTCTTTTTCTATTTTGTTTTTAGCTTTATTTCATTTATTTTATGTGTGTGAAGGTTTTTTTCCAAATGCATGTTTGTGTGCCATGTGCATGCCTAGAACCTGGAGAGGTCAGAAGAGGGCACCAGATCCTCTGGAACTGAAGTGGATGGTTGCGAGTTCTGGGAACCAAACCTAGGTCCTCTTAACCCCTGAGCCATCCCTCCAGCCTTTGAGGTAATCTTTCTTTCTTTCTTATTGTTATTTTTGCTTTTTGAGACAGGTGTGTGTGTGTGTGTGTGTGTGTGTGTGTGTGTGTGTGTGTGTAGCCCTGGTTGTCCTGGAACTCAGTCTGTAGACCAGGCTGGCCTCAAACTCAGAGATCTGCCTGCCTCTGCCTCCCGAGTGCTGGAATTAAAGGTGTGCGCCACCACTGCCCAGTGTGAGATAATCTATTTGAAAAAGGAACAATATTTTTTAGTTGTAGGTTCCAGAGCATTCAGTCTCTCTGTCTCTCTGTCTCTCTGTCTCTGTCTCTGTCTCTCTCTTTTAGGTTTTTCGAGACAGGGTTTCTCTGGGTACCCTTGGCTGTCCTGGACTCACTCTGTAGACCAGGCTGGCCTTGAACTCATAGAGATCCCCCTGATTCTGACTCCTGAATGCTGGGATTAAAGGTGTGTGCCACCATGTCTGGCAACTTTCAGTCTCTTAATACTTGGCTTAGTTGTTTTGGGACCTGAGGTGAGGCAGAACCACCATGGCCAGAGTCAGAATTAATGTTATGTTTCCTTTATATTACTGTGCTTAAGAGATCTATACAACAAAAATGTCTATAAATCCCACTTGTTCAAAGACAACAGATAACTTCCTGGAGTACTAGGAGATAACAAGTCATATATTTTTGCTTCTGTAAACAAGTTTGGTTGCCCCAACTGCACAAGATATGCTTGACCACGTGTTGGCGTGTTGGCAGGAAGTACATCAGGTGTATGCTCACCCCTGATTGGACAAAGACAGGAAGTATGCACCTCATGAGTCTTGCCTTTATAAGCCCAGGTCTAATGTAATTCATCGCTGTATTCTGGGAAACCTGGGTATGGACCTGGCCTTTGTCCATTGTCCTGGTCAGTATTTAATAAAGTTTGCTTCAAATTTGGTGCAAAAATTGTGATGGTGCTCTTCTTGTCACCTGGTGGGGTCAACACTAGGAGCCTGTGTGGTGCAAAGCTGCTCACCTCATGGCATCCAGAAAGGAAAAAGAAGGATTGGGGGAAGACCAAGGAGGAGGAGCAAAAGGAAAAGAAGGAAGAAAGGGAGGAAAAGAGGGAAAAGAGGTTACAGAGAGGGAGCTGGGCATAATAGCACACACCTGTAATCCTAGCTACTTGGGGATACTTGGGGCTGAGGTAAATAGATTTCAAGTTCGAGACTAGCCTGGGAAACTTAGAAAGAGCCTGTCTCAGTGTGCACATGTGTAACACCTTAGCAAATATGAAACCTGTGAAGTGATGATCTGGGTGAGTTTCGATTGGTGGCTCTTAAAGGTTGTTTGGTTTTGGTGTCACTTTTCCTTAAGACAGAGGAATCTTCTGTCTAAGGTGTTAGCTTGCTAGTAGAACTGGCGCTCTCCTATTTTCTCCTTCCTTGTTTTGATCCATCAGAAATCAGGTTACGACGGATCTCTTTAAAAATTTACACATACGTATTGTATATGTATTTGTTTCCACACCCGGGCCCATGCCTGTGCCTCCGCACCTGCGTGGAGGTCACAGGACGACTGGCTGGATTTAGCTCTCTTACTGTTATGAGGGTCCTAGGGATGCAACTCAGGTCTTCAGGTTTGATAGCAGCTTCCTGTACCCACTGAGCCACCTCAGCAGCCTGGGTTAGCAGTTTTGTTCCATAGTTGCTGAGGAAACATCCTGTCACATCTTAAGTGTTGAAATGTGAATCGTAAGCCCACCTTGCCTAAGCAGAGGCCAGGGTGGGTACAATTAATAAACCACCTGCTTCTAGTTCTCCTCCCAAGGTCCATAATGGCGTCTTCCTGACAAGAGTCGGCTGTTTAATGTGACGGAATCCATCTCTTAGAGCCCTCCACCCAGGTTGAACGAGTCAATCGCCATTCCTCTAATTTAGTGCCACATCTATCAGACTGTTGAGGAGAGTTTTTTTTGGGGGGGGGGACCCATTTAGTTGAGAGATTGACTGGAATGGGAACAAGGGGAGAGCCTGCCCCCAGCCGCCATTCCTTTCCTCTTCACACAAGATTCATAATCAACCGGGGAAGAGGATACCCAGCCACTCTGAAAAGCCAGCGGCTGTGAAGCTGATTAGGTCAGCGGGCCCCATCTCTAGCTGATTAGGTCAGTGGGCCCCGTCTCTCCGATACCTTCCAGATCAGTGTGTGAAGCCCCTGACAACTTGTCATCCTAGGAGCGGCGGGGACTGTGATGGTTAGCTCTAATTGCCAACTTGACACCACCTAGAGTCACTTGGGAAGAGTCTCCATGAGAAATTGTCTACATTGGGTCAGCCTGGGACTATGTTTGGGGACTTGGAAGATTGTCTTGCTTGCCTTAGTTGATATGGGAGGACCCAGGTCACCGAGGTCAGTGGCGTTCAGTAGGCAAGAGGGTCCTGAGCTCCATAGGCCTGAAGGAGTGGAACTGAGCATATGCAATCAAGTGGACGTGAGTGTATTCATTTCTCTGCTCCTGACTATGGTTGTGGTGTGACCAGCTGCTTCTGGCCCCTGCTTTGTCTTCCCCACAACGTTGGACTAGAACCCAAAACTCTGAGCCAAATAAACCCTTTCTCCCCAGGTTGCTTTAAAAGAAAGAAAGAAAGAAAGAAAGAGCCTGTCTCAACAAACAGACCTAGCATGTGAAAGCCCTGTGTTCCATCCCCAGTACTTCAAAAGAAAGAGAAAATGAGGCTGGGATCCCCATACCCCGACTAGGGTCATACTCCCATAGCCTTCATGCATGGATCTCTGGGAGAAATCTAAGACCAAAACCACCCTCCAGTAGGTGGTAAGTTATGGAATAAATGAATGGAGACCTAAAGGCAGGGGTCTTGGGCTCTACTTAGGTAGAAGGAAAGGCTAGTAGCTAGTTGGACACTGGAGCTAATAAAGTAAGTGTACAGGTTTCTGGGAGGGGAAAGCAGGAGACTTTTTTTCTGCCTACAAGTTTTATTTGGTTGGGTGAGGCTCCCTTTAAAACTTCTCACTGGAGGACAATTCCAAAGCCTAGCCACAGGCTCAGGAAGGACAGAGATTCAACTCCACCCCAGCATTGTTTGTGTTAATGATTTGTTTATTTTTTATTTTGTGTACATTGTTTTTTGCCTGCATGTGTGTCTGTGTGAGGATGTCAGATCCCCTGGAACAAAAGTTACAGTCAGTTGTGATCTGCCATGTGAGTGCTGGGAATTGAACCCAGGTCCTCTAGAAGAGCACCCAGTGCTCTTAAGCACTGAACCATCTCTCTAGCCCCTAGTTTGAGGCCAGCCTGGTCTGCAAAACAAATCCAGGACAGCCAGAGCTGTTACACAGAGAAACCCTGTCTCTAAAAACCAAAAAAAAAAAAAAAAAAAGAAGAAGAGGTCCCTCTGTGTTGGCCCAGAGTGACCTCTAGCCTCCAGGTGTGGGCATCACTGTGCTCAGCCACTGCCTTGGTTTTTCAAGTTAAGGGGAAAATAAGCTTCTGAAACTTCTGCACACTCCTCTTGGTGTTGAGTGGGACTTAGATAATCACAGCTGGAAAGGGATATCCCAGATCAGGCTAGAAAGAGAGTATTATTATTGGTCAGTAACACAACAATTTCATAGAGAAGACAACCATTGTGCTTGAGTGTTCGTGTCCTTTGATTTCTAGAGTCACAGATCAGTGTGGGGACACCCCTCTCCCCTCCAGGATTAAAAATAATAAAGAACTTAAGCATTTCTGATTCTTCTGTTCCTGCCTCAAATTCACGAAGAGTAGTGATGTCATATCCGTCCCTTATCCTTGGGAACTGGTTATTGCTGTCCACAGTTTTGTGGTTTTTTTTTTTTTTCTGAGACAGGGTTTCTCTATGTAGCCCTGGCTGTCCTGGACTCTCTTTGAAGACCAGGCTGGCCTTGAACATGTAAAGAAAAGGAAGGAACACCCGCCTGGGCCTTTTGAACTGGCTGGCTGTGCCCTTTAATTTGCGGGAGCCCAACCATGAGGCAAAATAACAGAGCAGAGAGTGGGCTTTTAAAGAAAAACAGAAATATGCACTTACCAACCTTCTTCCATCTGTTAAGAAGAAAACACCAGCCAGGCAGTGGTGGTGGTGCCCGCCTTTAATCCCAGCATGGGGAGGCAGAGGCAGGTGGGTCTCTCAGTTCAAACCTAGCCTGGTCTACAGAGTGAGTTCCAAGACAGCCAAGGCTACACAGAGAAATCCTGTCTCAAAAAACCAAAAAAAGAGCCGGGCGGTGGTGGCGCACGCCTTTAAGCCAGCACTTGGGAGGCAGAGGCAGGCGGATCTCTGGGAGTTTGAGGCCAGCCTAGTCTACAAAGTGAGTCTAGGACAGCCAGAGCTGTTATACAGAGAAACCCCGTCTCGAAAAAAAAAAAACCCAAAAAAAAAAAAGATAAAAGAAAGAAAGAAAATCTATGTATCTATGCACTGTCCCCTTCCTTTTTCCTTCCTTCCTTTTTCCTTCTTTTCTTCCCTTTTCCTTCCTCCCTTCCTTCCTCTCTTTCTCTTATTGTTTGAGACCAAGTCTAGCTGTTTTGCTCCAACTTCTGGGCTCAAGTTATCATCTTGCCTTCAGCCTCCCATGTAGCTGGGACTACAGGTGTGTGCCACCATACCTGATCCTCTCTCATTTTCATGTAAGAAAAAAAAGTATGATATCTATATCTATGTCTGTCTATCTATCTATCTATCTATCTATCTATCTATCTATCTATCTATTTATCTACCTCCAATCTCTATGTTGTTGGCTTTGAAAAGGTCAAGTTTTAGCCGGGCGGTGGTGGCGCACGCCTTTAATCCCAGCACTTGGGAGGCAGAGGCAGGCGGATCTTTGTGAGTTCGAGGCCAGCCTGGTCTACAAAGTGAGTCCAGGACAGCCAAGGTTACACAGAGAAACCCTGTCTCGAAAAAACCAAAAAAAAAAAAAAAAAAAAAAAAGAAAAGGTCAAGTTTTGATCTGGGCGTGGTGGCACACATCTGTAATCTCAGCATTCGGGAGACAGAGGTAGGTGGATCTCTGTGAGTTCGAGGCCTGCCTGGTCTACCTAGTGAGCCCAGGACAGCCAGGACTTATTACTCTGGTTTTATTTTTTGAAACCTTGTCTTGAAAAACAAACAAACAAATAAAAAACTGAAAGAGTCAAATTTTCTTAGCATGGACTTTGGCCTTTTGTACATTCAGAGTACTATCTCAAAAATCCAAAGCTTGTCTCTTGTCTTGGGCCTAAAAGCCGAATTCAGGTGGACTGTGATCAGGGCAAAGGTCAAAGCATGGAAGTAAATATTTGGAGTTGCTTAAAACAACTCAGCGCAGAGCAGCAATATCCATGAGATAATGCTGAAACCAGCCACGGAGAGAAAAGCATAATGGGGTGGTTACTAGTCCAATGTATTTACTTTAGATGACAGTTTTATATCTTATTACATTTGTCTATTTATTTATTTATTTATTTATTTATTTTATTTTTTTTTTTTTTTTGGTTTTTCGAGACAGGGTTTCTCTGAATATCTCTGGCTGTCCTGGACTCGCTTTGTAGACCAGGCTGGCCTCGAACTCACAAAGATCCGCCTGCCTCTGCCTCCCAAGTGCTGGGATTAAAGGCGTGCGCCACCACCGCCCGGCTCATTTGTCTATTTATTATTCTCTCTCTCTCTCTCTCTCTCTCTCTCTCTCTCTCTCTCTCTCTC
>CAJQZJ010037361.1:2749936-2796807 GCA_907164525.1 Lophiomys imhausi | reverse complement strand
TTGGTTTCTTTTTTTTTTTTTTGGTTTTTTGAGACAGGGTTTCTCTGTGTAGCCCTGGCTGTCCTGGAATTCACTCTGTAGACCAGGCTGGCCTTGAATTCACAGAGATCCGCCTGCCTCTGCCTCCCGAGTGCTGGGATTAAAAGGGTGTGCCACCACACCTGGCATTTAGACAGCTGTGAACTGCCATGTGGTTGCTGGGATTTGAACCCAGGTCCTTTGGAAGAATAGCCAGTGCTCTTAACCGCTGAGCCATCTCTCCACCCCTTTTTTTAGTTTTTTTTTTTTTTTTTTTAAGAGAGGGTTTCTTTGTGTCGCCCTGGTTATTTTGGTTTGTAGACCAGGCTGGCCTCAAAGTCACAGATCCTTCTGCCTCTGCCTCCCCAGTGCTGGGTTTAAAGGCGTGTGCCACCACCATCTATCTGGTTTTTTTTTTTTTTTTTGGTTTTTTGAGACAGGGTTTCTCTGTGTAACAGCTCTGGCTGTCCTGAATTCACTTTGTAGACCAGGCTGGCCTCGAACTCACAGAGATCCGCCTGCCTCTGCCTCCCAAGTGCTGGGATTAAAGGCGTGCGCCTCCACCGCCCGGCTAACTCATATCATTTTTAAAAGAATGTTTCAGAGAAAACTTCCTCTCTTCCCCACAATTATTCCACTGCGGCTTTCCTCTTTGCTTTAGTCCTGGTGGTGATGGTTGTCCAGGAGCTCAGCAATGTTCTTGGCTGTCCTACACACTGCCTTCCCTTTGGGACTGAGATGGGGGTGGGATTGCATTGTCCCACAACCCCTCCTGGATTATTCTGTTTTGAGTGTGCCATTTGTCTCCTTCAATACTCTGACAGTATACATCCTTGGCAAATTCATATTTCACTTAAATAAAAAGATAAAATATTTAATAACTCTGGTCATAAAGGAGACCTGAGTTTGATTCCAAGCACTTGAAAAAAAGACAAAAAGAAAACAGCAATGGCAAAAGACATTAAGCTATGTAATTTGCTAAACTTTTGGCAAAAGATGGTAAATTATATAATTTCTCTTCTCGTCTTTTTGTTATCTCTGGGATCAAATCTAAGGCCTTCTGCATACAATGGTCTACTGACAGGAGTGGGAATGGTGCTTAGCTACCTCGAAGATCTCAAACACTTTACATGACAGCAGATACAGGTGTTTGGGAGTCCTAAGAGGGTGGGTGTTTACTCCTCCTCTCCACTTCAGCCTCCTCTAGGCAATTGTGGACACTGACCTGGCGGTTTTCAGAATGATGTGGAAGCCTGCTCATCACCGCGTCCAGCTCGTCGAACTTCCTCAGGATGGCCTGCACTTCTGCAGACAGCTCTTTGTACTCTGAAAACTGGTCTTGGAACACAGCTTTATAGCGTTCCCGATCGTCATCCGTCTGAATCACAGGATATTTTCTGAGGGAAAAAAAAAATCACAAATCAGAGCCACAACTTTACACTGCAGGAGGTCTGTGTTTGCCTAGCAAGCCCAAGACCCTGGGCTCTAGCTACGGAGTAGGAAAACATTGTAACTTTTACTAAAACAAGCTGAATAGGTGAAGCGGGCCAGCTTGCTCACCACGTACTGGCCAGACCCGAGGACCTTTCTTAATTTTTCAACATTACTCTGGATGACAAACCACGATTTGGGTAAATGACTTTAAGCACAGTGATGACTTGATGACAAACTACAAGATGAAGCCCAAAAGAGATGGACTCACGCCACATAGTCGGGCATCACAATGGGTTTAGGAATGTGGCCGGGAGGGATGTATCCACTGAGAAGTTCAGGGGTCATCTTTGTTGTTGTTCTCCGCTCTTTGAAATTAACTTCTTGGTCTCTCTGTCTGTCGCTGGGGGCCACTTCACACTGTAGGAAAAGAGAAAAAGAGCTTATGTAGGGAAAGCGAAAAAGAGCTGATGTGTTGTTCAAGGTGATGGGGAAAGAGTCTACCCAAGAAATTAGGAGAATATGAAGGGGGTGGGTAAGTGCAAAAACAAGGATCATTTAGAGTTCCCTGTCTTATACACAAAAAGGGGTTCTCAATGCAACAGCTAAGCAGGGTCACATTTGGGAAACGGCAGCACAAACACCTGCTATTCCTAGTCAGAATATTTCAAAACCAGATGATGAGAGGGGCATGGTGCTTCATGACTAACTCCACGACCCAGGAGGCTCAGAAAGGTCACTGTGAGTTCAAGGCTACCCTTGGAAGGGGTGGGTGAGATACTGCAGTCAGTAAGGGTGTGCGGTGGTTGGAGTGAGAATGGCCTCCACAGCTCATAAGATTGAATGCTTGGTCCCCAGTTGGTGGAACTGTTTGGCAAGGATTAGGAGGTGTGGCCTTGTCGGAGGACATATGTCACTGAAGGTGAGCTTTAAGGTTTCAAAAGACTCATCTCATTCTCATTGTGTTCTCTGCTTCTTGTAGTCAGATCAACATGTGAGCTGCTTCAGCAAACGTGGCTTCTGCTTCCTGCCACATGCCTGGTTGTGACAGACTCTTAACCTGCCAAAACCATAAGTCTAATTAAATGCTTTCTTTTGTAAGTTGTGATGGGGTGATGTTATGCATTCTAAATGTTAATTAATTGGCCCTGCTTGCTGTCTGTTACTTTGTTTTCTAATCATTGTCTCTGACTGGTTGAATACTGAGGTCCGAGATTAGGCAAAGACAGAGGTAGGCGGGACTAAGGTACAGGCTTCTGATGCAGAGAACATTTTGTAGAAGAGGCTTCCAAGAGAAGCCAGGAGCAGGAGGAAGGAGACACACGATGGGGTAGATGAAAGAAGATCATTCCATGTGGCCTGGAATATCAGCATAGCATGGAGAATAGCAGTGCAAAGGGACGTATGTATATTATATGGGGTCATATTTGGGGAAGAGAATTAATAGCTAGCTTAGATGGGCTAAGATTGCACAATCCAGGCCAAGGCTTGTCAAAATCCATCAGATCTCTGTGTGTTCATTTATAATGGGGGGTTAAGGATTAACACCGCCATCCAATTAACAATAATATAAATACAAGTAAATAATTTACTTAATTTTTTTTTTTTTTTTTTGGTTTTTCAAGACAGGGTTTTTCCGTATAACAGCTCTGGCTGTCCTGGACTCGCTTTGTAGACCAGGCTGGCCTCAAACTCACAGAGATCCGCCTGCCTCTGCCTCCCAAGTGCTGGGATTAAAGGCGTGCGCCACCACCGCCCAGACAAGCAAATAATTTAATTAGTCATTTTCTACAAAGTTGGTCTTGGTCATGGTGCTTTATCACAACCATAGAAAAATAACTTATACAAGGTGCTTGCTGTTAAGTCAGAGGACTTGAATTTGATTCCTGAAACCCACAAGGTGGAAAGACACAATGGGATCCTGTAAATTGTCCTCTGACCTCCACATGAATGCTGTGACACATGATAGTATGTGTGCACACACAAAATAAATACACGTAAGAAAAACTGGAAACGCCGGGCGGTGGTGGCGCATGCCTTTAATCCCAGCACTTGGGAGGCAGAGGCAGGCGGATCTTTATGAGTTCGAGGCCAGCCTGGTCTACAAAGCGAGTCCAGGACAGCCAGAGATATTCAGAGAAACCCTGTCTCGAAAAACCAAAAAAAAAAAAGAAAAACTGGAAAATATATAGTTTTTTCCAAGACAGGGTTTCTCTGTGTAGCTCTGGCTGTCCTGGAACTCACTCTGTAGACCAGCCTGGCCTTGAACTCAGAGATCTGCCCGCCTCTGCCTCCTGAGTGCTGGGATTAAAGATGTACACCACCACTGCCTGGCTAAAAGTGCTTTTTTTTTTTAAGTAGATGAAGAAGGCTTTGGGTACAGCTGAGTGACACTGAGCTTGTCTAGTGTGAACAATGCTCTGGATTTGACTCTCCATTTCCTCCACAGAAAAAGAAAAAAGTGGAGAGTGAAACAACAAATGAGAAACCCAGGTGTGGTGGCACATGCCTTTAATCCCAGCAGTCAGGATGCAGAGGCAGGTGGATCTCTGTGAGTTCGAGGCCAGCCTGATCTACAAAAGTGAGTCCAGGACAACCAGGGCTACACAGAGAAACCCTGTCTCGAAAAATCAAAAACGAGAGAGAGAGAGAGAGAGAGAGAGAGAGAGACAGTGAGAACCTGACATGAGTCAATGAAAAAGCAACCAGTGTGAGGCGGAAGAGGACGAGCCACACTGTCTTCATCATCTGAAAGGGAACACAAACAGTCCTTGTTGGAACAGGCTTTCTGCAAGGTGCAGTGGTACACACCTGCTCAGCATATGAGAGATTGTGGCAAGAGGATCAGTTTGATGCTAGCCTGGGCTACATAGCAAGATCCTGTCTCATAAAAAAAAAAAACACACATAAAGCTGGGCATTGCGGTGCATGCCTTTAATCCCAAAACTGAGGAGGCAGAGGCAGGTGGATCTCTGAGTTCAAGGCCAGCTTGGTATACAGAGTGAGTCCAGGACAACCAGGAGTACAGAAGGAAACCCTGTCTCAAAACAAACAAACAAAAAGAAAACCCCCAAGCAAACAAACAAAAACCCATGAATAAAACAACAATGCTCCAGAAAGAAAGCTTTTCTGATGTCAGTCTTTAAGAGGAACTTGCACAGACCAATGCAGAGGCCAGGGAATGGACTTAACTCAGGTGTCAGTGTTCTCAAGCTGTGGGCTTGGGGCTCAGGGAAGCCTCCAGGCAGGAGATGGTGGCCTATAGCCACACCCTTCCATATAAACATTGCATATTCAGGAAAGAAAAGAAAATGGCTGAGACAGGCTTCCAACAAAGCCAGAGGAAGGGACATACGGGTGGAAGATGCAGAGGAATTTTCTAGAATAGGCAGTCAAAGGCAGTTCAGCATTCAACTGCACCACACTCAGAACAGCAGCAGAGGCTGGCAGATGCCAGAAGAAGGGTTCAGAGCCAGTAAGATAACCCCCGGAGGTCACACATCAACTAACCAGAAAAACCACAGTTAAAAACTCTTAAGTGAGCCGGGCGGTGGTGGCGCACGCCTTTAATCCCAGCACTTGGGAGGCAGAGGCAGGCGGATCTTTGTGAGTTCGAGGCCAGCCTGGTCTACAAAGTGAGTCCAGGACAGCCAAGGATACACAGAGAAACCCTGTCTCGAAAAACCAAAAAAAAAAAAAAAAAAAAAACTCTTGTTTGATTTTTGTGAGACTGAGCCCAGAGGTTCTGAGCATGCCGGGCAAGCATTCTGCCAGGCACTGTACCTAACCCAAGGCTCACTGATACTTTAAATCACTGTTTCTCAACCTGTGGGTCAAGACTCCCTGGGGATGTCAAATGACCCTCTCACAGGGGTTGCCCACGGCCATCAGAAAGCACAGATATTTGCATTAAGATTCATAACAGTAGCAAAATTTGAGTTATGAAGTAACAACAAAACTTTATGGTTAGGGTCACCACAATATGAGGAACTGTACTGAAGGGTTGCCGAGTTAGGAACATTGAGAACCACTGGTTCAAAGGAACACTATGCAGACACCCTTTTCAATGTATATGTTCACGGGCTAGACGGTCCTGAAGTTCTAGAAGCATACTAGAAACGAGCCTGATGGATGAGGCCAGCAGTGGCAACCACAGCTGGAGCAAAATAAGGCCCCGCCTGGAAACATGGCTGCTCTCTGATGCAGAAGCATCTTTCTCCTCTACTAATCCTTCGAACCTACAAAAAAAAAAAAAAAAGGGTGCAAAAATGCAATGAAGGATTTTGGAGCCTTGCCCTCTGTTAGTCACTATGGCAACTTTTAAAAGTCCTTTGTTTCCTACTTCCCTGCTTCTGGGTCTTGAAGTTTCCTTTAACTTTAGCCCACAATTAAAGCCGCCAGCTATTACCTCACCAAACAGCACATGCCTGGTTAGTGGAGGTTGCTAACCAGTCCAGGGAAAGGGATCTGGAAAGGAGAAGCTCCGTGCCCACAGGCTAGATGGGAGGAGATCACATCACAGCTAACCACCAGGTCCAAAGCAAGAGACCCTAGCAAGAAAACCCAAGTGGGGGCAGAAAAAGGAAACAGAGACAAGGGTGTCTTGCTGATGTGGTTTGGATAAGAATGGCCCCCGTGCGTGGCTCGTGTGTTTGAATACCTGGTCCCCAGTTGGCAGAGCTGCTTGTGTGTCACCAGACTTCAAATGCCTATGCCATTCCCAGTGTGTCACTCTCTCTGCCTTCTACTTACTCTTGGCTGTTCCTACCACCATCCCTTTGTTCCGCTGGCATGGACTTTAACTCTCTGAAACCATGAGCCCCAATTAAATTCTTTCTTCCTGCCGGGCGGTGGTGGCGCACGCCTTTAATCCCAGCACTTGGGAGGCAGAGGCAGGCGGATCTTTGCGAGTTCGAGGCCAGCCTGGTCTACAAAGCAAGTCCAGGACAGCCAGAGCTGTTAAACAGAGAAACCCTGTCTCAAAAAACCAAAAAAAAAAAAAAAAAAAAAATTCTTTCTTCCTAAGTCACCTTGGTCATGGTGTTTTATCACAGCAACTGAAAAGTAGCTGAGACACTGGGGAATGGATTTTGATGACCATGCTCATTCTGTTATACTCTCTGCTGGTTAGGATGTTGTCCCTCATCCCAGTGTTGTCTCGATCTTGAAAATGACTCACGGATTAAACACTAGAGGAAGTCCCCCCACCCCAACCCCAAGACAGGGTCTCTCTGTGTAGTCCTGGCTGTCCTGGAACTCACAGAGCTCCACCTGCCTCTGCCTCCTGAGTGCTGGGATTAGAGGTGACCACCATCACCTGGCTTAGAGGAACTATTTTGACTTGAAT
This sequence comes from Lophiomys imhausi, assembly GCA_907164525.1. Lineage (NCBI taxonomy): Eukaryota > Metazoa > Chordata > Mammalia > Rodentia > Muridae > Lophiomys > Lophiomys imhausi. The sequence continues at coordinate 2,790,011 of CAJQZJ010037361.1, read as the reverse complement.
AAAGGAATTTCTGTTTCATGGTGCCTCTCTTTAGCATTGAATTATGTGATGCTCAAGACTTCAGGAAGCCCCTACAGAATGCACTGACCTGGAGCTCACCAACAACCCTCAGGAATATAGCTCCTTGGACATGAATTTGGCCCCGGGAAGACACAGTGAATGGCAAAGTCCATAATTAATTACTTTTCTAGGTTAAAAAGAAAATCAGGTAAAACCACTTTATTTGTTTGTTTTTGAGAGAGGGTTTCACTCTAACCCAGAATGGTCTGGAACTCACTATGTAGCCTGGGCTGGCCCCAAACTCTAATTACAGGTTTGAGCCACCAGGCCTGGCTCAAGCACCAATCATTTTCATTGCTTGCTCATATCTACTTCTCTGGCTTACCTGTTAATATGAGAAGAAAGATTTATAAAGCATGGCGTTGAGCTCCAGTCCTGGGTCAAGACACAGTGTCCTGGTTATAGCACATGAAGAAGGGTAGAGAAGGTCGCAGGGCCAAGGCTTTAACACACCTCTTTCCTGTCTCTTAACTGAAACTGTCCTGTTAGTGAATACTGGAAATGCTCTCTTATGATCCAAGAGAAAGCAGTTAAAGGTCAGGACAAATGAGTGATACTTTTCACACTAAAAGTGGACTGAGTCGACAGCCTGTGGATCAGGAGCACAGAGAGCTAACCTGTGTCTGGTGTACATATGTGCAAATTCTGGTATTCCCTGAGTGTACACAAGGGCCTGATCCCAAAGCCACACCACACCCTAGACACCAGGTGGAGTTCTGATTCCCACCTGCTCAGCTCTTAGATATGCAGAGGCTCAAACTCTAACATAGGCCTGCTAAATATACATACTAAATGTTTGTTGCTTGTTTTTTCTGAGACAGGGTTTCTCTGTGTAACAAAGCCCTGGCTGTCCTGGACTCACTTTGTAGACCAGGCTGGCCTCAAACTCACAGAGATTCGCCAGTCTCTGTTTCCCAAATGCTGGGATTAAAGACGTGTACCACCATGCCCGGCCCATTACCTTTTTAAAAATTCCATTTATTTATTTAGGGTGGGATGGGCACATGTCCTACAACTTATGGGAGTCAGTTCTCTACTTCTACCATGTAGTCCCAGGGATCAAACTCAAGTCCTCAGGCTTGGCAGCAAATGCGCCATCCAGGCCCAATAAGGACCACTTCAATAAGCTATCTAGCTGATATGCTTGTATAATAAAGTTTGAGAACCAATGGCCTAATGAACATTTGCCCTGCTTATGGAATATAGTCTCAGGGAAATTAGTCTGCTCGATTACAAAAACAAACCTGCCCATCAGTGGGGCTTTATTAGAATTTACTGTTATAATAACTATTTGATCTTATTTTATAATCTACATACCATTTTGTTAAAAAAAAATTATCTTGGGGCTGGAGAGATAGCTCAGTGGTTAAGAGCACACCTTGTTCTTGCAGAGGACCTGGGTCCAGTTCCCAGCACCCATGTCAGGGGGCTGTGAACCACCCGCAAGTCTAGTTCCCAGAGATCTGACACCCTCTTATGGCCAGCCACCACGGGCATTCACACACACACACATGGCATACATGCACTCAACACACACACACATACTTACATATACATAAATAAAAAATACATCTTGAGGCTGGAGAGATGGCCCAGCAGTTAAGAGCACTGGCTGCTCTTCCAGAGAATGCAGGTTCCATTCTCAGCACCCTCATGGCAGCTCACAACAATCTGTGAGTCCAGTTCCAGGGCATCTGACACCCTTTTCTGGCCCCCATGAGCATACATGCATGTGGCACACAGACATATACACAGGCATAACACTTATCACTTAAAAACAAATAAATATTTTTTTTTGGAAAAATATTTTAGTCAGGTGTAGCCCAGTCAGGGCTACATAGTAAAATCCTGTCTCTAACATTTTTTTCAAAAAGTATTTGCTGCTCAGAAAATCAAATCATTATGATTTAAAAAAAATCATAAAATAGAAACAAAAGGTTCAGCTTAAATAATGGACAGGAAACACAAGTTCAGAGAAGATAAGTAATTTCTACAGGATCAAAGGGCAAGAAGGCTGCTGCATTGGTGCTCCAATTCAAATCAGTCTAAGTAAAGTGTTCATCTCTTCTCAGCATGTCACTATCTCGCCCAATCTACTCTACCAAACCGGTTGTCCCTGATATGATCCAGGGAGAAAGCAGGTGAAAAATCATACCCACGAAGAGCTGGAGTTCTAGAACTTTCCATCTGGTTTCTTTTCCCTTTTTTCTTTCTCTTTCCCTCTTTCTTTCTCTTTCTTCGAGGGGAGTGGCAGTTGAGACAGGGTTTCTGTGTTGTGTGTAGCATTGAATGTCATTGAACTCACAGAGATCCATTTGCCTCTGCCTCCTGAGCACTGGGATTAAAGGCGTTCGCCACCACTGCCGGGCTGAAAGGAATTTTGGGGGGGGGGGGTCCATTTGATTTCCTCCATGGTTAAGTTCAATAAACTAATGGGTGTTTCTCTTAGAATATACCTAAGCTTTTTCTTCAGTGATCCATCTCCAGGGAGAGAGGCCTTTAAAAGGAGGTGTTTTGGGTTCAGCTTCTGTATTTTAAAAAGAGTCAGGAAAGCTGTAGATTGAGTGATTTCCAAAGTAAGAATGGGCATTCCAGCCAGGCACGGTGGCACACACCTTTCCTGGCATTTGGGAGGCCGAGGCAGGTGGATTTCTGAGTTTGAGGCCATTGGTTTAGAGAGTGAGTTCCAGGACAGTCAGGGCTGTTATACAGAGAAACCCTGTCTCAAAAAAAAAAAAAAAAGGATTGGGTATTCTACATTCTATCATTATTTCTAACTATTCCAGGACCTCTCTGGATGAAGGACCTGGAAACACACCCTGGACATGTGCCCGGCCCCTAGGCAGTCTGAAGAAGGTGCCCTAGAACTCTCTAGCAGATCTTAATAAGTCCTGTCCCACCTGTATGTTCCATCAAACGGGAACCCTGACTGGAGGCTGATTCCCCCAGCATCTTCCTGGCTTTTTGGGTTGACTCTACTCTGCATGAATTTATTGGTAAATCCCACTGCCTCAGAGGGAAGAGCCAGGAAATCCATACATTCTATCCTGGGCGAGAACAACTGTCACCACCACATCACTACTCCACTGGAGCCCAGTGAGATGGCCCTGCTCAGCCCACTACTGGGAAATGAGCAGCTGCAAAGTGGACCACTTTAAATGTCCCCAAAGATGATTGACAAGTGGACGGATGAATGGACAAAAAAAAAAAAGGATGGATTTCAGTCACAGGGATTGAACCCAAGGTTTCAAACACATTAGGCAAGCAAGCATTTTACTACTAAACTATATTTCTCTTTCTTTTTTTTTAAATAATTTATTTATTTTTATTTTATGTACATTGGTGTTTTGACTGCATGTATGTCTGTGTGAGGGTGTCAGATTCCCTGGAATAGGAGTTGCAGACAGTTGTGAACTGCCATGTAGGTGCTGGGAACTGAACCTGAGTCCTCTGGAGGAGCAGCCAATGTTCTTAACCACTGAGCCATCTCACAAGCCCTAACCTGTATTTCTAGTACTTGAGGATATTTTGAACTTATTTCCAAATGTTAATATTCGGCATAATTTTGATACTAGATTTTGACATTACCTATTAACAAGAGTTAATATTTATAAAAATGGATTTCCTATATGATGTGATGTGTGTGTGTGTGTGTGTGTGTGTGTGTGTGTGTGTGTGTACACTGCTGTGCTAAGTTTCTACCCTGACTTCCTTCTTCAATGACTGACTGTGATATGGATTGTGAGATAAATCCTTCCCTCCCTAAGTTGCTTATGGTCTCGGTGTTTTATTACAGCAATAGAAGTGCTAATGAGACAATGACCTTGAACTTCTGATTCTCCGGCTTTTTACCTTCCATGGCTGGGATCACAGCCACCGGCCACTGTTGCCCAGTTTGTGTAGGGAGGGAATCCGGGGCTTTGTGCATACTAGCTAGGTAAGCACCCTATCAACTGAGCTACATCCCAGCCTTGGGAAGAATGACTTCCTCTAAAGAAAGGCCCAGGGCATAGTTAGCAAGCCTAGAGTCCCTTAGCACAGGAGGCTGAAGCAGGAGCAGCACGCATTAAAGACCAGCCTGGGCCAACAACAAGAACTTATCTCAAATAAACAAGATTATGAGCAAGACCGACCATGTTCACTACAAAAAAAAAAAAAAAATTCCTGTAACAAAATGAAAAGGAAGCCGGGCGGTGGTGGCGCACGCCTTTAATCCCAGCACTTGGGAGGCAGAGGCAGGTGGATCTCTGTAGGTTCGAGGCCAGCCTGGTCTACAAAGTGAATCCAGGACAGTCATGGCTACATAGAGAAACCCTGTCTTGAAAAAAACAAAAAACAAAAACAAAACAACAACAACAACAAAAAACAAAATGAAAAGGGGCTCTAGGGAAGTCCGCCTAATTTGATCCTTTCAGTATCAGATAAAAGCTAAAAGTTGGAGCTGGAGAAATGGCTCAGCAATTAAGAACACTGGCTGTGCCGGGCATAGTGGCGCACGCCTTTAATACCAGCACTCGGGAGGCAGAGGCAGGTGGATCTCTGTGAGTTCAAGGCCAGCCTGGTCTACAAAGCGAGTCCAGGACAGCCAGAGCTACACAGAGAAACCCTGTCTCGAAAAACCAAAAAAAAGAAAAAAAAAAAAAGAACACTGGCTGTTCTTCCAGAGGACTGGGTTCAGTTCCCAGCACCCACATGGCAGCTCACAATTATCTGCTACTCCAGTTCCATGGGATCTGACACCCTCACATGACATACATGCAGGCAAAACACCAATGCACATAACATACAAATAAATAAAAAAGTCGAAAGTCCTCATCCGAACCCAGAATCATAGTTTCACACATGGAACTCTAGGGTCACCAAATACTCATTAGAGATAAGTGTTTAGCAAATCCACAGACACAGCATAACTTCAAGTTAAAGGTGCTCTTACCATTCTCCTTTTTGATGACAATGAGGGGTCACTTATCTGGAAAAACAATAACAAAAGAGTTAAAATGTTTTCAAAGAGGCTGATGGCTCAGCAGACTAGAGCACTTACTGCTCTTGCAGAGACTCACAACTGCCTGTAACTCCAGCATCGGGGGATCCCACGCCCTTTTCTGGCCTCTTTGGGCACTGTACACACACGAGTACATTACATAGACAACCCCCCCACACAAGTAAAAATAGAAGCTGTTTTGCAAATGTGTTTTTGGTAGTGAACATGGTTGGTCTTGCTCATAATCTTGTTTATTTGAGATAAGTTCTTGTTGTGTGGCCCATTTGCAATCCTAGCCCAATCTCAGTTTCCAGAAGCCGATCGTCTTCTTGATGTTTGCTCTCCATGCTAATTTGTCCATATTTTGTGGACCAGTGGGGAACCAGAGGACAACAGGTGACTGGGGTTCCCTGTTAGCCACGAGTGTAGAGAGGATTTGGAGATATGGGAATGCTGGGTATTATTAGGTAAGTTGCCTGAATTACCTAGATTTTGTTATTTCTAGTACTTTATCTTGCATGATTATATTAATTTTTATGAGATATGACCTTACTATGTAGCCCAGGCTACCCTAGAACTCATGGCATGGATCAGGCTGGCCTTAATCTTGTGGCTGTCCTTTTTTTTTTTTTTTTGGTTTTTCCAGACAGGGTTTCTCTGTGTAACAGAGCCTTGGGCTGTCCTAGACTCACTTTGTAGACCAGGCTGGCCTCAAACTCACAGAGATCCTCCTTCCTCTTCTTCCAGAGTGCTGGGACTAAAGGCGTGTGCTACCACGCCCACCTGAGGTGGTTGCCCTCTTGCTTTGCCCTGAGTGTTGGGATTACAGGTGTGACCCACCATCCCTAGTATCTTCAATAACTAAAAAGTTGATATTAACCAGGCGTGGTGGCACATGCCTTTAATCCCAGCACTCGGGAGGCAGAGGCAGGCAGATCTCTGTGAGTTCAAGGCCAGCCTGGTCTATAGAGTGAGTACAGGACAGTCAAGGATACACAGAGAAACCCTTTCTCAAACAAACAAACAAAAGTTGATATGGTTACTTTATAAAATTAATAGGAAAATTCCCAAACTACATGGCCCAAGCTGGACTTGAACTCACAATCTTCCTTCTTCAACTCCCCAAGAGGTTACAGGCATTAAGCCACTATTCCCATTAGTGTGTGTGCGCGCACGCGTGCATGTGCCTGTGTGTGTGTGTGTGTGTGTGTCTGCGTGTGTGTGTGTGTTGGTTCATATGCCTACACAGTACACACGTGGAGGTCAGAGGGCAACCTGGGGTGTTAGTCCTCAAGTGTCTACCACCTTTTGAGACGGGGCCTCCATTGACCTGGAACTTTGCCACCGAGGACCAGGCTAGTTAGCCCGGAGCTTCAGGGCATCCTCCTGTCTCCCAGCAGTGGGAGTACAAGCCCATGCCAGCATATTTTACTGCTTACAGAGACCTAGTGACTTCTTACTCAGGTCCTCCTGCCTGACTGAGCATCTACCCAGCTCCTTAGTCGCACTTAGTGTTATTTGAATAGTATTTAAATGCATACTCCCCCCATAAGTGAACCATTTCATGAGTGTTTATTAAATTGTATCTTAGGAAAGAATCGAAGTTGTTCCTGAACTTGCTTTGATGATGAGACACTTCATTTACTGAGTATGACATTATCTTTTACCCAAACACTCCGTAGCCGCGTCCTTCCCTTGGCCTCAGTCAGCCACCACCATGCCATTAACAAGCTACAGCCACATAGTTGCTCTCTGCAGTAACAAGCAGGCCAGCAGAGTGGGTTATCCCTGAGTCCCTGAGAAAGGGCTTTTAAAATTCAGCTCATTGAAATACATGTATACATACAGAACGACTTTGACAAAGCTTTAAGGATCATGTATTCTTACTAGTAACGGAAAAACAAAGCAAAGCAAAACAAAGGTACCGAGGAGTCACGTACCTCCTGCTGCTCCATGTACTCCCTGTGTTTCCGAGCAGCCTCGTGCCTCCACAGCTTTAGGCAGACCAGGGCGCTGATGAGATAAACTATCATGGTGACGAAGAGGAAGATCATTGCAGCTATCTGCCCTCCTTCCACCCGGCAGAACATCGCATTCATTGGCGTATTAAATAACGGATAGTAACAGAGTCCACCGCGGTTTGTATCGTTCACGTAGACTATGGCTGCAGCCATGTACAGGATGAACAGGGCCACGTTAACTCCAAACTCAGTCAGGGGCCACCAGCTGGAGTCTAAAAGGATGGTGCGGTAGTACATGGACATGCCAAGCACCAGAAGAATAATAGTGGCGATCCAAGCCAGTCCAGCCACCACGAGCACAAAAGGGGTCTTGGGGCCACTGTAGTAATAGCCCCCGTACGTATTGCTCAGGCTGCCGAGGCCTGACATGCCGTAGGGCTGTGAATAGCCAAACAAGTTGTACCACTCGTTGTCCTTGTGGACATAAGCCGTGACACATGCAAAGACGCCAGCCCCCAGCAGCAGCTCCACCACCCCCAGAATTCTCAGCAGGCCAGCCCAGGACTTCATGTAGGCGTACCGCTGGTTGTATTCCTCCACCTTCTCACTGTACGTCTTCGCCGTCTGCGTGTGCCGGTCTAGGGAGGCATAGGGATCGTGGGGAAACATGGCCTCTGCCTCTTGCTGGGAGTTAAAGGTGCCTTCCGACTCTCCCGAAGGATCCCTGGAAGAGTGGGGTGGACGATGGTTTAGTCTTGCTGGAGAGGCAGGAGGCGAACACTCCACACCGTCCGAGATGTACCTGATATCAGACACCGGCTGATTCCATTCCGGGTCCTTTTTCTTCCCCTTAAAGAAGTTCTTCCAGGAGTCCGGGACAAAGCGCCTTACCGGCTTGAGGTCTGGTGCTGCAGCTGGTTCCTCTGTGTCACCTGAGTAGAAGCTGGGGCCAAATGGTGGCTGTAATGGGAGAGGGGGAGGTGGCAGAGGATCGGCGCTTACAGCCAGCTCACTGCTGTGAAGAGACTGGAGGGTTCTTATGGAGCCTTCTGGACAAGGCGAGTCCCTTGGAACCTCGCTATAGCCCCTGTCCCGGATCCTGGACCTTCCATCACTTGACGACATTTGTGGTTTTCACACCTGTGGCCGAGATTAAAGTTATCCCTTGTGCTTAGTTACTTTACCCTTCAAAACTAAAATCCAGTTATTTTATTTACTTAGTTACAAAAAGTTCAGGTGGCAAACATGATTATATCCAAATATTAGTGTATATAAAATGATAAACACATCTTAAATACATGTAACAATTAGATTATCCAGAAATATACTTAAGGATTCTACAACATTTAAATATAATAAAAATATTAAGTGTTAGTTTTGAATTTTATATCACAAAGCATTTAAGTTTAATTCATGTATGAACCTTATTGACAAAATATAAAAACAAAACAAAAACTTGGGCAATACAGAATGCTAACATGTTCCCAAGTACAATCTTGTCTTTATAAAATCTAAATTAAAATATTTAAGAGTCTGAGCATTCCAAAATTTGATGGCTCAGCTAATATTCTTCATTCTCATGAACACACTTTTTGCTTTGGAACAGCCAAGGATCCACCACTAAAGCAATATTAAGACACAGCAAATATGAGGCATGAGGCCTTTCCCTTCCAAATCAAAAAAGTTAGCTGAGGGGTTAGAACAATGGCTTGAAGGTTAAGAGCACTGGCTGCTCTTCTGGAGGATCTAGGTTCAATTCTCAGTACCCACGTGGGGGCTCACAGTTGGCCATAACCCCAGTCACAGCAGGATCTGACACCCTCTTCTGGCCTCCGGGGGACTGCATCCATGTGGTACACTCATAAACATGCAAGGAAAACACCCATACACATAAAATAATAAAATAGATAATAAATGAAAAAGTTGCTTCCTTCCTCCTAAAATATTAACAGCTGGCACTAGAGTTTAGATTGAATTATGAGGTGTAAAAACACTGCAGGCTGTGGTGCCCCAGAAGTGTAAAGCAGCAGCACTAATTATGAATATCACTAACTGTTCCCAGAGCAATTATCTAAAGACAATTTGCTGTTGCCATGGCAACCAAAGCATCTTAGGATTAGAATAAGTAGAATTTAATATACCTGAAAAAATATTTTAAAAAGCGCTTTGACTAAGTCTATTGTCTTCCTTGATGAAAGAAATGACCTAAATATTTACACAATAAAAACAAAAATCGAAACAACCAACCAACCAAACAAACAAAACCCATCTGCTGATGTTCTACTAGGATTGAGGCACAGTGAATGTCTCCCTTCAACGGTTTATGCCTTTTTACCGGACATACAACTAGACATATGGTACTATCTTTGAAATCACGGCTAACTAAAATGGATTCTCTTACCTTTATGGTGGTGGACAATTTGGAAATCCTAAGACATAATTTTACTTGCAAAATGGAGACTCCTTAGTCAACAAAGATTGACCGAGAACCTCCCATGAGTCAGGCACTGAGGTTGTATTTAAGTTCCCTGCTTTCATGGAACTTAAATTCTACTGTGGGTGGCTGGTGAAAGCAAAATGAACCCCATAATGGAGTAAGCGTGGAAGCCTTAAAGGGGGAGTAAGGATGTTAGCACAGCCAGGGAAGTCTTCATGGAGAAAGTGACAAATACAGAAACAAAGGTGAAGGAAGAAACCAAGCAGGTGTCTGGAAGGAGTGCTCTATGCAAATGGAACAGCTACAGCACCTAACATGCTAAGGAAATGCCAACTGATTCACAGAAGACCTTCCATCCACTGGCTATTAGTGGACCAGAGGAAGGATGGGCCATCAGAGGATTCAGAGTTGAGGAGTGACAGGATCTGACTTGTTTTAATAGGATCTCTTTGGATGTGGTGTTTAGAGTTTGATCCAGAAGGTGAAGGCTAAAATAAGGAGGCATATTTATAAATAAATAAAATAATAAAATAATTTATGATTCAAAGGATCATGGTGATAGTCATGGAGGCTGTGAGGCCTTAAATTCTAGATACAGGAATGTAAAATATTTGGTTATAGAAGAATTTAAACATAAAGAGTGTTATTCTGAACTTCTGAGTACCACGGAATGGTTTCAACAATTACTCATCTAAGACTAACCCTATTCATATTTCACTTCTCCCTCCCTGTCGTATTCTTCCTCTGCCAGATTACTAAGAAGCAAGTGTCAGAGGGTCTGGAGAGACAGTTCAGTGGTTAAAAATCTATAGCTGCTCTCCTTGAGGACCTGGGTTCATGTGCCACATGGAGGCTCACAACCCACTGTAACCACAGTAATTGATCTAACATGTTATTTACTCTCCAAGAGCACTACATACATATATGCGGCATAACGCCCACACAAAATAATAAATTTTCTTTCCAAAAATGAGCAAATGTCAGACATCTGGTCACTTTATGGTAAGCTCATTTCTCCTTCCTCGGAGAATAGCAGATTTTACGAGTTTCAGCAGCCCCTTAGGAACCCAGGTGAAGATGCAATCTGTCCAGAGTAGGTACTGCCACCAGACCAGACACAAGCACCGACCAGACCAGTGGTTCTCAGTCTTCCTAATGCTGTGATCCTTTAGTATACAGTTCCTCATGCTGTTGTCACCCCAATTGTAAAATTTTTGCTGCTACCTTATAACTGTAATTTTGCTACTGTAATGAATTGTAATATTATAAATATTTATTTTCTCCAATGGTCTTAGGTGATCCCTGTGAAAGATCATTTGACCCCCAAGGGGTCATGACCCACAAGTTGAGAACCAGTGTAATAGATGGCACACAGAAGGAATCCAGGAAATTTCAGGGTCCTCTAATACACTCCAAGCCTGGAGGATTAACTGTGATAATGCAGCAAGGGGTGCAATGCAAACCAGAAGCTTTCTAAATGTCAACTGCCTTAGTTAGGGTTTCTATGGCTGTGATAAAACACCATGATCACACTTGGGGAGGAAAGGGTTTATTTCAGCTCACACTCAAGTCACACGCATTGCTGAGGGAAGTCAGGAGCTGGAGGCAGGAGCCACCGCAGGGGCCATGGTGGGGCTGCTGCTTACTGGTTTTCTCCTCTTGGCTTGCTCAGTTTGTTTTCTTATAGCATCCAAGACCACCAGCTCAGGGGTGGAACCATCCATAGTAAGCTGGGCTCTCGCACATAAATCATCAATCAAAAATATAGGCTTGCCCACAGGTCAGTTTAGTGGGGGCATTTCCTTAACTGAGGTTGCATCTTCTAAAAGGGCTCTAACTTGTGTCGACATAAACCAGCCAGCACAACAGCAATTATTTTTGTCTTTATCTTTTAGTTGTCTAAAAAAGACATTTACATTCAACAGATGCCTAAGAGTGTAGAAGCAAAAGAACAACAAACTGAACAAGGTTTGAGATATCTAGGGTATATACGGTTTACAGGGCACCCCGCTGGTTAATTTAACTCCTAAAAGTATGACTCACTGTAACGGATTCAACTAATCCTCCCCTGGGGAAAACGGCTCGTTTGAGTTATATGACTTTATCATTTCAATAAAAAATAAAAATGTGTAGACTAGTAGAAGAGCAGACTGTGTTATCCCAGCAAGGAATGGTCAGAGGTGTCTTACTCTATATATACCTCTGGTGTCTTGGGGGTTGCCCCCAAGGCTCCAGCTAGCTCGCTGAGATCGCAGGTCTTTGTTTGGTTGGAGGCAGGGACTTAGGAATGCCACAGCTGTGGACAGAAAAATGGTTCCCTGAGCGCCACGGGAATCAAGCCTGGTTACCTTTACACACGCACAATCGCCCCTTCAGTCGTCCCTAAAGTTTCGCCGCCTCCAGAAAGGGGACAGTCTCCGGTACTCGGAGGCTTGGGGAGCAGCGGAGCGGCGGCCAGCGGCCCCGTACCCAGCACTCTCTCGGGCTCTCCATCCAGCCTGCAGCACTGCGGCTATACCCACCCGGTGCCCGTCCCGCCTTCACCTTCTCTGGAAAGTCCACTCTGGCTTCCGCCCCAAGGTGGCCGTTGTCCTGGTCAGGACAGCCCGGAGAGCGGCGAGGGCGGCGCCCCGGGCGCCCGGAAGGACGGCGGCGGCGGTCCAGCCGGCCGCACCTGTCGCTGCAGCGAAACCCGCCCGCGCCGCCCCCAGCCCCGCGCGCCCATGTGCTCCGCTTCAGCCTTCAGCCGGGCCGCGGGTGGGAGGCGGCTCCAGGGACGTGTGCCCGGGGACGACGGGCCCTCCCGGCAGCCCCAGCGTCCGTGGCCGCACTGCGGCCCCACTCACCTGAGTCGCCGGAAGAGCGCGCGCTGCCCCGGGCACCGAAACTGGGATGGGCTCCTGGGGCGTGACCGAGCCACAGCGCCCCGCCCGGCTCCGCTCCAGCCACTCCGCGGGGCCACACGCCCAGGTAAGGAGGCTGCCAGCCTGCTCCCGCTGGAGCGAGCAGCTACTACCCCTTTCCCATTTTGGAACATTTGCTGTACTTGGACCTAAGGCTGACAGTGCACGGTAGGCAATGTTAAAAGAAAAGAAAAACAAGAGGAAATCCAAACTTTTAATTTTGATATAAATTATGTAAATACTTTCCAGAAGTATCTAAAACATTCCACTGTACAACATACCAAAACGGTATCTGAGAAGCTAAATGCAAACTGTAAATAAGGCACAAAGTTTATTTATACTCATAATTGGACCCTAAACTGTTCTATTAATCACATTTACAACACCCCATAAAGTCTGTATATTCTGGATTACTCCTTCACATTTTCTGATATTTAGCACATTCAAACATACTTCACACCATCACCTCTCCTTCCTAAACCACACACAAGAGTAAATAAATACTAAATACTGAGTACTTGAGACCTTCAATGACAGACGTCAGCTGCTTGTGATGACTACTATAAAGAACTGAGCGATTAACAAATCGTTTGTCCTTCACCAGGGATGTGTGTGTTAATGTTGTTCAAATACCACTGAATGAGCTCAAGTCAATCTCTCAAGTAGCAATTTGACTGGCAAGCTGTTTTAGGTCTCATCGCTGTCATAGTCCTCTATGATTGTATCTTCTTCCTCTTCCATGTCCACTTTGGAAGAAAAGGGCTGAGGCTGGCTGGCAGGCAGGTCAGTCCCACTGTTCTGACTCAAAGGAAGAGACCAGGCTTCTGGGTCGGCAGGCTGAGAGGGTTCACCCTGAGCTTCCTGAGCAGGCTGTCCTCCATTATTCCGGAATTCATCCCCGCTGTCAGGGTCTATCAGTCCAAGCTCTCGGTCAGTCAGGGCTTCCATTTTCAACCTGTCAGATTCACAGTGCAGACATCAATAGTAAGGTAACAGGAGACTCCTTTAAATTATAACCTAAGTGGTCTTTCCACATACACACACACACACACAGACTGATCAACTTTGAATAAATCCTACTGCTTACAAGAGTGGTAATGTTTTCAGCAAAGTTCCTACAGACTGATAGTTATACATACATTAAAAATGAGCATAAACAAGGAAATCTCAGGAAACCTGAGTGGGGCTACATTGTTCAACCTAATTTGTCATTTTAAAAATAGAAACTAGGCCGGGCGGTGGTGGCGCATGCCTTTAATCCCAGCACTTGGGAGGCAGAGGCAGGTGGATCACTGTGAGTTCAAGGCCAGCCTGGTCTACAAAGTGAGACCAGAACAGCCAGGGATACACAGAGAAACCCTGTCTCGAAAAAACCAAAAAAAAAAAAAAGAAAGAAACTAAAGCTGGGCGTGGTGCTCACACTTTTAATCTCAGCACTCAGGAGGCAAAGGCAGGCATTGGATCTCTGAGTTCCAGAACAGCCAAAACTATGACATAAAGACATCCTGCCAGGCATGGTGAGCACGCTTTTAATCCCAGCATTGGGGAGGCGGAGGCAGACAGATCTCTGTGAGTTCCAGGCCAGCCTGGTCTACAGAGCCAGTCCAGGACAGCCAGGGCTGTTACACAGAGAAAACCTCTCAAAAAAAAAAAAAAAAAAAAAAAAAAAAGGGAAACTCTGTCTCAAAAAAGTAACTAACCTGAAAGAATGAACTTAGAAGGAAAGAATGTAATACTAGCATTTGGGAGGCTACATAAGACAATGAGAAGTATAAGTCTAGCTTCAGCTAAGTAGTGAGACCCTGCCTCAAAACAACAAAGCTATTGTTACCTAATTTTTTCCATTATAATTACTTCTTATTGTTATCTTCTAATTGGAAAAAGATACTTTATTTTTATTTGTTTTGTTTTTTTTGTTTTGTTGTTTTTTTTTTTTTGGTTTTTCGAGACAGGGTTTCTCTGAATATCTCTGGCTGTCCTGGACTCACTTTGTAGACCAGGCTGGCCTCGAACTCACAAAGATCCGCCTGCCTCTGCCTCCCAAGTGCTGGGATTAAAGGCGTGCGCCACCACCGCCCGGCTGATACTTTATTTTTAGTTCTTATCTTATGTCTATAGGAAGTGAGATACCCTAGCTGGAGCTACAGGAAGTTATGAGCTGTCAAGTGTGGGTGCTGGGAGCCCAACTCAGGTCTTCTGGTCTGTACTCTTAACCAGTCAACCATCTCTTCAGCCTAGTTCCTTTTTTAAAATTGAAATAATTAAATTTTTGAGGCAGGGTCTATCTATATAATCATATCTGTCCTGGAACTCACTCTGTAGACCAGACTGGCCTTGAGCTCATAGAGATCTTCCTATCTATACATCCTGAGTACTGGAATAAAAGGTGCATGCCACCCACCATGCCATCAGCTGTCTCATATTTTATGGACAAAATTTTCCGACTATATGCTAAACATATTCAGTAAGAGTTCTTTAGGAGTTAAGATGATCAGCTTACCTTCTAAAATTTTGCTTCAAAGGAAATCTTCCAATATCTTGGATAAAAGAAATCTGAGCTGAAAAGACATTTTACTGAAGTTTTAAATTCCATCATTTAAAAGCGTATTTTTAGCTGACAAATTTAAACTATATATTTATGGTGTATGTGACATTTTCATGTGTATTCCTTGTAGACTAGCTAAAACAACCTATTTAATGTGTATTATTACTACCTAATTTTTTTTTTTTTTTTGGTGAGAACACTTAAAACACTCTTGAGTCAGGTGGATGACTCAGTAGGTAAAGGTGCCTGCCACCAAGCCTAATGAACTGAGTTCAATTCCCAGAACCCACAAAGTAGGAGAGAACTGACTCCAGTAAGTGTCCTTTGAAATTCATGTGAATGTTGTGGCACACACACATGCATGTACACACATATACACTAAATAAATGTTTGAAAGTACTCAGTATTTTTCAAATATGCACTTTATTAATAGTTGTACCATGATGAACCATAGACTTTTTTTTTTTTTTTTTTTGGTTTTTCGAGACAGGGTTTTCTTTTGTGTAGCCCTGGCTATCCTGGACTCGCTTTGTAGACCAGGCTGGCCTTGAACTCACAGAGATCCGCCTGCCTCTGCCTCCCGAGTGCTGGGATTAAAAGCGTGTGCCACCACCGCCCGGCAAACCATAGACTTTTTATACTTACTTCTCCTGTATAATGTTTTATGCCCTTTGACTAACATCTGTTTCTTTAATTGGTCTCTGATAACCCAAATTTTACTGTCTATGAATTTGACTTTCCTTTTCCACATACCAGAGAGATTATGCAGTATGTCTCTCTCTGCACCTGGGCTTATTTAACAAAATGTCTTTAAGGTTCACACATATTTTTCAAAAGAAAAATTTTTTCCCAAATAAAATATGCAAATGGCCAATAAGCACCATCATTATCCTTAATGCTGACCATCATAATCCTTAGGGAAAAGCAAACAAATGATACCACTGCACAGGATGGTTATTGAAATTAGTAAGGCAAGTCTTCAAAAAATTAGGAATCACATATGACCCAGAAATTCCACTTTAGAGTGTAAAAAATCAAGATGGCAATAAATAAGTAAGTAAATAAATAAATAAAAGCTGGGTGGTGGTGTAGTGGCACACATGGGAGGCAGATGCAGGCGGATCTCTGTGAATTCAAGCCCAGCATGGTTTACAGAGTGAGTTCCAGGACAACTAGGGCTACACAGAGAAACCCTGTCTTGAAACTCCAAAAGGAAAAAAAAATTGGGCCTCAAAAGAGAAGTCTGTGGGCTGGTGAGATACTGTAAGAGTGCCTGCCTACCCCTGATCCCTGGGACCCACATGGTGGAAAGAGAGAACCAACTGCAGAAAGGGACCCCTCACCTCACACACACTAAAATAAAAATGGAACTGTACCAAGGTGGTGCACGCCTTTCATTCTCACAACCCAGGAGGCAGAGGCAAGCAGATCTCTGTGAATTCAAGGTCAGCTTGGTCTATACAGAGTTCCAGGACAGCCAGGACTACATAGAAAGACCCTGTCTCAGAAAAAAAGTATTTGGAAAAAACTTTTAAAAGGCGTGTTTGAATAGTCATGTTTCTAACACATCTATTGACGACCTAAGCTGAGTATCCCTGTCATTAGTGTGCATATACACATGTACATAAAACAAAAAAGGATGGATATACATATTGAATAAGCATATCTAAGTAGGGCTGGGAGGTAAGTCAGTCCATCATGTGCTTGTGCCTTGCAAGAATGAGGACCTGCATTCAATCCCAAGATTTTATATTTTTAAAAAGACACATGTCATGTCATAGGCTTGACTATGACATGCTCTAAAGGATCCAACACCACTTTTGCCCTCAGCTTGCATTTGCACCCATGTGCACATACTCACACATACACATAGTAAAAAAATAATAATAATAAAATAAATATCAACTAGTCAAATTTGGACAATTGGAGATCAAAATAAATGATAATGAGGAGTTACAACTGAAGAAGCAAGATTCCAGAGTCTTTATCAATATACACCAAAAATTAAAACAAATGAGGGAGAATCAAAGCTATTCCATACAACTCAGACAAAGAAAAAAAAAAAAGAAATGAAAACCAGCTGTCAAGTCCCATAGATTAAAACATCCAAGTGGATGCTATAACTATCAGGTAACGAGTACCCTGTAGGAAAGCAGACATGTTACCTTTGTTCCGCATTGGAATGGTCAGCAGAGCAAGATATGGCAGAAGCTCGGTCTGTAGACAGAAAGCTGGGAGGCAGAAGTCAGAAAAGAGTGCTTTTGCTGCCAGGCAATTTTCTCGATACTGTATGCAGAAAAATAGATGAAAGGAAAATAAGATTCAGAACATGGTTATATGCATGACATGGTGGCACATTTTAATTCCAGCCCTCGGGAGGCCGATCTTTGTAATTTTGAGGGAAGACTGGTCTGCACAGCAAGTTCCCAGGCCAGCCAGGGCCGCACAGTAAAATCCTACTCAAACAAATGCCAACTCTAACTGTATATAATAAGGTAATTAGTGCTTTGGGTCTGGTTAATCTTGGTGTATGGTATTTTTATTTATTACTAAGTTTTTAAAAGTACATTTCTTTTTATTTTAATAATTTTATTTAATATGTATTGGTGTTACAGCCCCTGGAACTACAGACACAGTTAGCGGTGAGCTGTCATGTAAGTGCTGGCAATTGAACCCAGGTCCTCTGGAAGGGTAAGCAAAGATCTTAATAGCTGAGCCATCTCTCCGGTCCCCAGTATATTTTTAAATAGTAAAGTTTATGAAATAAAAAATTTTAAAACAAAATCCCCAAATAAAACAAAAATAAAAAATTGTTATGAATTCATAAAGTTTATTATGCCACAAAGTCTGTGGGCTTATGCATCATAAAGATACTTTTTGGGGGGCTGGAGAGATGGTTCAGTGGTTAAGAGTAACGGCTGCTCTTCCAAAGGACCCAGGTTCAAATCCCAGGACCCACATGGCAGTTTGAAGCTATCTGTAATGGCCAAGCATAGTGGCACACTTCTTTAATCTTAGCACTAGGGAGGCAGAGGCAGGCGGATCTCTGTAAGTTCCAGACCAGCCTAGTCTACAGAGTGAGTTCCAGGAAAGACAGGTCTACACAGAGAAACCCTGTCTCAGGGGAAAAAAAAGATACTTTTTTTTTTTTTTTAAATGCAACCCAGACTGGCCTCCAATTTACAATCCTCTTTTTTTGTTTTTGTTTTTGTTTTTTTTTGAGACAGGGTTTCTCTGTGCCTTGGCCGTCCTGGAATGGCTTTGTAGACAAGGCTGGTCTTGAACTCACAGAGATTTGAGTGCCTCTGCCTCCTGAGTGCTGGGATTAAAGGCATGGGCCACCATGCTCAGCCTCAAAGGTTTAATTTTTTTAATTGATCTAATTTTAGGTTTTTACAGGGTCTCGCCATGCACCTCAGGCTGGCCCCATACTTGTATTTTGCCTCAGTGTCTCCAGTGCTAGAATAACAGACGTGAGCTACCACACTGAATGCTCTTATTTCTGTGGGTTTTTTTGTATTTTGTGTGTGTGTTTTGAGTTAGGGTCTGTTTATGTAGCCCTGGCTGTCTTAGAATTCACTTGTAACCCAGCCTGGCTTCAAACTCACAAAGGTCCTGCTTCTACCCCTTGAGATCTGAGATTGAAGGCGTGAGCTACCATACCTAGCTCTTTTCTTTTCTTTCTTAAAATTATTTATTTTAATTTCATGTGCATTGATGTTTTGCCTGCATATGTGTCTATATGACTGTAGTGGATCAGCTGGAACTGGAGTTACAGACAGTTGTGAGCTGCCATGTGGGTGCTAGGAATTGAACCTGAGTCCTCTGGAAGAACAGCTTGTGCTCTTAACCACTGAGCATCTCTCCAGCCCTAGCTGTTTGCTCGTTCGTTCGTTCTTTTTTTTTTGGTTTTTTGAGACAGAGTTATTTGTATAATAGCTATGACTGTCCTGGACTCACTTTGTAGACCAGGATGGTCTTGAACTCACAGAGATCCGCCTGCCTCTGCCTCTGAGTGCTAGGATTAAAGGCATGTGCCACCACGACCAGCTGTTTCTTAATTCTAGCAAAATTATGGGGTTTCGGAGCTAGCTTACTAAGAATGAAACATTTTTCTTTCTAGTTGTTAAAAAAAAAAAAAGCTTAGTAAGGTAGCACAGGGTAGAAGGATAAGGAGCTGTTTAAGGGACAGCCAAGACAAGACTCTGAATTAAACACCACACCAAACAAACCACAATCCAGCTATGAGACATAGCACATATATGATGAGGTTAATAGTGAATAAAGTCTCACTATTAGTTAGTCCAGGTAGACTTGAACTCCTGATCCTCTTACCTCAGCCAGCAGTGCTGAGATTATAGCTTGAAAGGTACAATTCTTTTTTTTTTTTTTTTACCTTTCTATGTATTAGAAACCACTGAGGTTTGTGTAAGGGTCGAAAGCTTGATCCTCCTCCCTGGCAATGAGCGAATCCCCGGGATTTATTGGAATGCATCACACCTCTTGTAGCTACAGATGTACTATATTCCCTGAGTAAAGAGCGTGTCTGCAAGTGAAACAAGTAAGACATTCATGAAATACTACTGTTGGTAGTACTGACACACAGACAAGACTGCTTATATTTACTTTACATATGTATTTTCCAACATCATCAAAGCCTTAAATACTGCTACAAAAAATTATTTAAAACAAATTCAACTGAGACGTAGGGATCAAACACACTGGGTGAACTTCTGAGTATGATTTTGGTGGAGTTGGTAAAGTCTTGGTTGGCTTGGGAGAAACATTCTGAGGGTAACTAGAAAATATTGACAATATATTACTAAGCTATTTTTGTCTTGTTGCTTTTTAGGACAAGATCTCCTAAGTAGGCCAGGCTAGTCTTAACTTTGATACCTTCCCTACCTCACCTTCCTGAGTACCAGAATTACAAGTGTGTACCATTATGCCTAACCTAAATTAATATTAAGTAAATGAACAGCAACTTTATTCACTGTGATACTATTATTGTAGTCTTTTGGTTTTTTATATTTTTCCAGACAGGGTTTCTCTATGTAGTCCTTGCTGTCCTGGAACTCACTTTGTAGACAAGGCTGGTCTTGAACTCAAGAGTTTAGCCTGCCTCTGCCTCCTGAGTGCTGGTATTAAAGGCATGCACCACCACGCCCAGCCATTACAGACAGCTGTGAACTGCCATGTGGGTGCTGGGATTTGAACCTTGGTTCTCTGGAAGAGCAGTCAGTGCTCTTCACCTCTGAGCTATCTCTCCAGCTCCATTATTGTAGTTTTAATAGAATGGTGTCTTTATTCATGTATGATGTTTGCAATTATTTTCCCATTTTTCTGTCCAAAACTAGTATATATTATGCAAGAGTATAGGCAAATGTAGCAAAGTAGAAAAAAAGTAAATGAAGGTTAAAGGTATGCAGGTTTTCAATATATTGCTTTTCAAGTTATCTACAGACTTGAAATTTTCAAAATAAAAAAGTTATGCACAGACATGATGATGATAAAACTTTAAGATGGTGGATATGCCGAGTTGATCACTATCTTATATATCCATGGATCACAACATCACACTGTACCTTTTATATGTGCAAATTATATGATAATCAAAATGTTGATTCAACTTTGATCCAACGTCCTTTTCTGATCTCCATGGACACCAGGCACCCACATGGTATACATACACACACAGTCATGCTCACAAATAAAATAAATAAATAAAATAGAAAAAAACATCAGAAAAAAATTAGTACTGTATATCATCCAAAAACATCAGATAACGTGAGATTTTATTATAAACACTGGCTTGAATAATTAGATTTAGCACAGTAGGTGAGAAGTCACAAAATATGTGAATGAGGGATAAAACCCAACTTTTTCCTGAAGAAACACAAACATATAAAAATATTTAAATCAAATGGTCTTACATTCCAGTTACCACCGAGGGTATCTGCAAAACTCAGAAACTCACTGGCTCTCACAAGATCATCTACTTCCATGAAGAAATCTATGTAGTTTTGGTGAAGATATAAATTAAAAAAGTCTTCTGGCATGTGCGACATTTCTACTATTTCCTATAAAAAGAGAAATATAAAATTTTGGTACAAATGCAGTGAACAGACGATTACACACACATATAATATATACTCTCAGCAAAGTTCTCAGCCTTACAGAAGACCTTACCTCAGGCTGAACAAGTAATGTGTCCCGTTCATGCTCTGACAAGTGGGCAGGCAGGCGAGGTGAGTCTAACTCTGTTAAAGGTGCTCCTATAAAAAAATCTCTAGAGTTAACTACAGATAATGTATGTGGTCTTCACAATTACAGCACTTTCATGTGCTGATTTTCAATACTTTACCCACATTAATCTGAAAATACTAAGGAAGCTATTAAAAATTTAAAACTAAAACATTAAAACAAGTGAGTTTGACTATGTTACCTACTATCAAGGACAAAATTCAGAATACTGATGCTTGGATTATGGCTTTTCTACATTTAAAATCTGATATGTCTCAAACCATGAAAAGCCATTCATCTTTCAGCTCTAGGATCTTTTCTCCTTTTGTCACGTCTCAGTATAGAAGGCTGAAAAGTGTTGTGTTTACAGTGTAGGAAGAGGTTGTTCTACCTTCAGGAGCAGGAAAGCTGCCCTCAATTCAGAGATTGGAAACAGACACTGGCAAGGAAGAAATGGCAGAAGAAAGTAATTAGGTGAGAGTGGACAAAAAGGAACAAGACCTTCCTGAGATTGGAAGGTGAAATGTCCTAGGATGGAGAAGTATATTCACCACCACCAAAGTGGCCATTTCACCTTTCTTACACGGCATTTCCATTTTGAAATCACAGTTTCTTCTTTTAGAATCATACTTGTATTTCCTATATAAAGAGCAGAAGTTTGGGATTTACTGAAAGGAAGGAAAGTTTAGAAGGGTAGGGTAGAAAGGCTAGGTGGAACGAGCAACACAGAAGGCAGATGAGAGCAATGGGCACCTGTGGTTGTGAGGGCAGCAAGTTATCGAAGAGCCAAGAAACCCGAAGCTACTTGGCACCTGACCTAGGACCCGTGTTTGGAGCTGAGTGTTACAACAGGTCTGGGATACCAGCTCATATCACTAAATGTCCAGACCAGTGGTTCTCAACCTTCCCAATCCTGTGACCCTTGAATACAGTTCTTCATGTTGTGGTGACCCCCAACCATAAAATTATTTCACTGCTACTTCATAACTGTAATTTTGCTACTGTTATGAATCGTATTATAAATATCTGATATACAGGGTATCTGATATGGAACCCCTGTGAAAGGGTCATTCCACCCCCAGAGGGGTCACAACCCACAGGTTAAGAACTGCTGGTCTAGATGGACTGGTGTCCTCAGGAACTGCAATTTACACCCTTGAATGTGGCCTACAGTAGTGGTTTCATGTTTAACCCAATAAGAAATGTTCCATGTGGTGAAAACATTCTCCTGCCATATGTCAGCCCTGGCTGTGCAGTATCTGTACCTCACACCTCACCCCACTTCTTATAACAGAACACAAGGCATTTCAAAACACAATCTTAGTTCTGTAATAAAAGTAAAACACATCAAAGAAAAAATAACGAAAAGTTTCTTACTTTTAGAGTACAGAATTTTCCCCAAAGCTCTGAAGAGAAAAAGAGAAACATCTTTTCCACCAATAGCTTGCATCTCTTGATTTTCCAAGGCACTATTATGTTTCTTTCTTTGTTTTGATTTTGATATCGCAGCATACGAATTCAATGACATTCTTTTTTTCTTTGACCATAAACTGTTCTCTCCTAAATAATATATAGCCAAATGATATTTAAAAAATCAAAATATGAAAACTAGAACTAACAGTGCTTCAGACAGCTATACTAAATATCGTAACCAAACCCTTTCTAACAAGCAGTAACTTAAAGTGCTCTTAGTGAAGAGTCCAGTTTGCTGATAACTACACAGAGAAACCTTGTCTCGAAAAACCAAAAAAAGTAATAAAATGTCACTTAAAACTTTCTTGGGAGCTGGAGAATTGGCTCAGCGGTTAAGAGTACTTGCTACTCTTCCAGAAGATCCAGGTTTGATTCCTGGCATGCACAGGGCAGCTCACAACCATAGCTAACTCTAGATGAGGACATATGATGACCCCTTCTGGCTTCTGTGGGCTCCAGGCACACATGTGGTATACAAACATATACATGCAAGCAAAAACACCCATAACATAAAATAAAAACTTTATAATAATAAAAAATAAGATAAATTGTCTTTTAATTCCCAACATCACAAAAATAGTATCTCATGGCATCACAAATTTCCAGACACAATAACATGGTACTATTATGATACTGCCTTGTTTTTCACAATGTTATATGCTACAATGGATGCTACACAATTAACTAATTTTATTCTTGCAAAGAATTGAGATGGGACAGTGATAGCTCAGCAGATAAAAGTGCAAGCTGAGCTGGGCATGGTGGCGTAGGCCTTTAACCCCAGCTCGGGAGGCAGAAGAAAGCAGATCAATATGAGTTCAAGGCCAGCCTGGTCTACAAAGCAAGTCCAGGACACCACAGAGAAACCCTGTTTCAAAAAACAAAAAACAAAACAAAACAAAAATAACCCGAGGCACAGTCACCTATCCGTGAATGTGTCTTCTACAGTCAGGTACCTTTTGAAGAAGAAAACGAAACAAAAACAACCCGAGGCACAGTCACCTATCCGTGAATGTGTCTTCTACAGTCAGGTACCTTTTGAAGAAGAAAACTGGAGGCTGTTTATTGCACTTCTGATATCACCAGAACATCCTTGACAGAGCAACTCCAGGGAAGTTTTATCAGGAACAACAACTTTTCCTCCATTCTAAAATGAAGAAATTAAATTAAAAAAAAAAAGTTTTGTAAAAACACAAGTACAAGCTGGGCATGGTGGCGCACGCCTTTAATCCCAGCACTCGGGAGCCAGAGGCAGGCGGATCTCTGTGAGTTCGAGGCCAGCCTGGTCTACAGAACCAGTCCAGAACAGCCAGGGCTACACAGAGAAACCCTGTGTCAAAAAACAAACAGCCTATGAATGGTGTGTCAATGGCTTAGCATAAGGTATAAGTCTAAGAGTATTAAATACTGTTTGCCCAGAGATACACAGAGAAACCCTGTCTCAAAAAACAAAAAAAACAAACAAAACCACTGTTTGCCTTTCTAATTAGACCAGCTTAATTTTTAAATTTCCACTTTCTAACTATATATAAATGCATATACAAGCAAGGCTGTATCGTACATATTTAAGACCAATATTTACATTGTAAAGATATGCATATAATTCACACATATTTATATACACATACACTCCACTTAGCATACCATTCTTATTGCAAGACAAGCTAATAAATTCATCTGCTTGTATCTCTTCACAAACTCTTTAATTCACTGACAAAATAAATTCATGTTAACTGTTCAGTCTATCCCACATCAGATCTTATAAAAACTAATTATCATAGAAACATAGAACTACATGACAGGGGCTAGAGAGATGCTCAGAGGTTAAGAGCACCTCTTCCAGAGGACCTGGGTTTAAATCCCAGCACTCACATGGCAGCTCAAAATTGTCTGTAATGGCTGGATGTGGTGGTGCACACCTTTAATTCCAGCATTTGGGAGGCAGAGGCACGTGGGTCTCTATGAGTTCGAGGACAGCTTGGTCTACGGAGTGAGTTCCAGGACAGCCAGGGCTACACAGAGAAACCCTTACTCGGAAAAACAAAACAAACCAACTATATGATAATCCTTCTATTTACATAATCTTTATTAACTAAAGGTGTTTTAAATATTAAAAATTATCAAATAATTTCTTCAAAGTGTTATTTTAGTTTTTAAATTTTATGTGTGTGTATGTTTTGCCTGCATGTATGCAGATGTGTGCTTAGTTCCCTCAGCAGTCATAAAATGGCATCTGATCCCTGGAGCTGGAGTTACAAACAGCTGTGAGATGCCATGTAGGTGCTGGGAACTGTAGCCAGGTCCTCTGAAAAAGCAGCCAGTGCTATTAAGCAATGAGACATCTCTCTAGCCCTCAGAAATCTTTATGAAGGTCATCATTTCAAACCAAATTTTGTCACAGAATTAACATTTAGTGAGTATCTTTCCAATCTTTCTGTGTGCACATTTGTATAAGTATGTTCAATATCTCTAAGTATACGCAAACATGCAGAGTTAGTGTTTTTAACATAGAATTATAGTATTTGTTTTCTCTAAGTTTAATTTCTTATCCAGTGCCATCTGAGGTAATGTTTTTGTTAGCTGCTTTAAATCCATTTCATATTCTAAAATGTTATTTACTGAGGGGATGGTAAGATAGATAAGTGTGTAAAGGGACCTGCTGCCAAGCCCGATGACCTCAGTCCCATCCCTAGGACCCAATGGTGGAGGAAGAGTCAACTTCTATGAGTTGTCCTCTAACCTCCAGTGTGTTCTGTGGCACACCTACCCTCTTCCTACACAAATATACATGAAAACAAAACAAATAGAAGTGTAATAACATTTTAAATGTCACTGATATCCTCTGACAAATATTTTCCCCAATAAAGAACAATTACATTAATGTCATGCATGTTCTTTTGTATACAACTTTTAGCTTTTTGGTAGGGCTACGGACTGAAGTCAGAACCTTTCACAAGCTAGACAAAGACTACACCATGAAACTACAATCTCAGACTGTTCCCAAGTTTGCAGACACACACACGCGCGCGCACACAGAGACAGAGGATACTATGATGTCTATTTCTAGAGCACTGGAGTGTCCTCTGAAGTGTAATCCAACTATTTCTCCAAGTTACATACTATAAAAATTGTGTTTTCCATAGCTACAATTGAAGTCTTAACTTAGACTCACCTTACTAGCTTCTATAGTCACAATTCGATTAAGAAATTTCATCATAATTGTTGGTGCCACTGGGTTGAAGCTATAAAAAGAAAAAAAGAATGATGTTTAAATGATTAAATTAAAAACAGTCTATGTGGCCAGGCGTGGTGGCACACACCTTTAATCTCAGCACTCAGGAGGCAGAGGCAGGTGGATCTATGTGAATTCAAGGCCAACCTGGTCTACAAAGCGAGTCCTGGACAGTCAAGGATACACAGAGAAACCCTGCCTTGAAAAACCTTTAAAAAAAAAGTCTATTTGAACATTAAAAACAAATTTCTTAGGCTGGCACTTGTGTCTCACACTTTTAATCCCAGCACTCAGGAGGCAGAGGCAGGTGGATCTCTGAGAGTTCAAGGCCAGTCTGGTGTACAGAGTGAGTTCCAGGATGGCCAGAGATACACAGAGAAACCCTGTCCCAAAAAACAAAACAAATAAACAATTTCTTACCTAATGTTTGAAATAGAACATTCTTCTTGAACTTTTTTGGGAAAGAGTAACCGCTGATTATTATCTCCACTGACACTGTCAGAGATTATAAATATAAGAGGACACCGGCCAATCTGCACATACTTCCTAAAATAACAAAATAATGTTGAAACTCAAGCAATTGAGCATGTTCATGCTAGGCACTGCTCCACCACTGAGCTACAGCTCCCACCCCTAACATGGAGTTTAGAGCACTGGACTCACTGACACTTACCTTAGAGTTTCATGGAAAGCAGGAGAGTCCCGATAAAACTGGTTAGGTAAATCCTGTTGAACATATGGACAGGTAGTAGCTCAATGAAATTTTATTGCATATGTAAAATTATATTTACTTTTCCATACAGATGGCATTGCAGTTGAATATATGTTAACATACAGCTACTCTGCTGTAACCTATGCTACTCAATTTATGTTACCTGAGAAAGCCTCGAGGAGGTCTCTGCTATCTATCACAAAGCCACTATTAACGCATCTCACAACTGTTTACACATCAGTTCTAGCAAGATTTTAAAAGTTGTCCTTACTTCAACCAGGATTATCTTCTTATCAGTTGTCACATCATCTCCAAGCATCTGCAGTTTGCTATACTTGGTGGCTCTTAACAGAAACTCATTGAAGATTGCTATCTGAGATTGGTATGGAACTATGTAGAAGTTTGATTCTGAAAGGAAATACATGTATCACTTTATTTTCAAACCCTATGTATTAATATTACACATATATTGTGCACATCAAATATGTGCACAAATTATAATACTGAAGACTATATTAAAATTATCTTAAAGTTAAAAATTGGTTTTAATGTAAAATATCATTTCAAAAGATTAGTATCATGATGGACAATAATAGTTTTTTTATACCAATGAAAGTAACATAAAGTTAACTGACTTGGAAGCCAGAGAGAGGTGGGTCTCTGTGAGTTGGGAGGCCAGCCTAGTCTACAGAGCAAGTTCCAAAACAGTCAGAGCTACAGAAATCCTGTCTCAGGGGAAAAAAAAAGTAGCTGTTGGGCTGGAGCAATGGCTCAGCAGTTGAGAGCATTTGCTGCTCTTTGAGAGAACCTAAAAATAAAGATTAAAAATAAAACAACTCTTAAAAAATAAAAGCTAAGCCGGGCGGTGGTGGTGCACGCCTTTAATCCCAGCACTTGGGAGGTAGAGGCAGGCGGATCTTTGTGAGTTCGAGGCCAGCCTGGTCTACAAAGCGAGTCCAAGACAGCCAGAGATATTCAGAGAAACCCTGTCTCGAAAAACCAAAAAAATAAATAAATAAATAAATAAATAAAAAAGCTGGGGGCTGGAGAGATGGCTCAGCGGTTAGAGCACTGCCTAGTGCTCTTCCAAAGGTCCTGAGTTCAATTCCCAGCAACCACATGGTGGCTCACAACCATCCACAATGTGATCTGATGCCCCCTTCTGGTTGCAGGTGTACATGCAGATAGAGCACACATATGCATAAAATAAATAAATCTTAAAAAAAAATAAATAAAAGCTGTTTTTGGTCACAGACACTAACAGAAATCAAACAATAACCAAGATAGATGTTTCCGTACTGCTAGCTAGCTTGCATAATGTCAGAAGCTACTATGCACGGTGCTCATGTCTTATTCAGTTATAGACCCTATGTGCTTAGGCAGAAAGTATTCACTAGTGCAATAGTGGTCAGTCTGTTACAGGGATACTAACTGCTTCATAGTTGGATCTGTGGTCTGCTGAACAGAAAAGAATACAAGTAACACAAAGTATTACTTATTTATTACAATAATACAAAGTAATATGAACCTAGTCAAAAGACCATCTCTGGGGAAGTCACAGCCCAGAGGGGAGAAGCCACAGTTGTTGTTCTACTAAAGAGTTATGAAGCCGGGTGGTGGTGGCGCACGCCTTTAATCCCAGCACTTGGGAGGCAGAGGCAGGCAGATCTTTGTGAGTTCGAGGCCAGCCTGGTCTACAAGTCCAGGACAGCCAGAGATATTCAGAGAAACCCTGTCTCGAAAAACCAAAAAAAAAAGAGTTATGATATGACCATCAAATTAACTTTCTAAATAATTATGGGTTTTTTTTTTTTTGGGCAGGGGTTGGTTTTTCGAGACAAGGTTTCTCTGTGTAACAGTACTGGTTATCCTGGAACTCACTGTAGACCAGGCTGGCCTCGAACTCAGAGACTGTGCTAGAATTAAAGGTGTGGTGGCTAGATAACTATGTTTATACCAACAGATTAGCACAGCAGTCACCTCACTGAGAAGCCCTCCTTTACACAGTGTGCAGACTCAGCAACTGGTTAACGTGATAAACATTATGGGACTGTTGAACATGCAGCCATAAACGGAGCCTTTTAATCACCCTCTCCAAGGCTCAAGGAACATCATGGAAGATGTGAGGAAGAAGGGATGGAGGTGGAGTGCTCCTTTCAGATTAGGGTATTGCTACTGAGTTGTTTTGCTTTATGAGACAAGTGTCTCTCACTCACAGCCCTGGATGTCCTGGAATTTACTATGTAGACCAGGCTGGCCTCAAGCTCACAAAGATCCTCCCGCCTCTGCCTCCTGAGTCCTATGATTAAAGGTTCATCCAACCACGCCCACCTTCACTACTCGACTTAAATTTTTTGTTTGGGTTTTTTGTTTTGTTTTTGGAAATAGGGTCTCACTATGTAGCCCTACTTGGTTTGTAACTGACTATCTAAACCAAGCTGGCCTTGAGGTCATGGAGTTCCTCCTGACTCTACTTCAGGGATTAAGGGTGTGTCTCACCAACCCTGGCTGAGCCGAGTCTGAGTAGTAGTCAACATTAAAATAAAAATTGTCACTGGGGTGTGGTAGCGCACGCCTTTAACCCCAGCACTCAGGAGACAGAGGCAGGCAGATCTCTGTGAGTTCAAGGCCAGCCTGGTCTACAAAGTGAGACCAGGACCAGCTAGGGCTACACAGAGAAACCCTGTCAAAAAATAAAATAAAGCCGGGCGGTGGTGGCGCACGCCTTTAATCCCAGCACTTGGGAGGCAGAGGCAGGCGGATCTTTGTGAGTTCGAGGCCAGCCTGGTCTACAAAATGAGTCCAGGACAGCCAAGGATACACAGAGAAACCCTGTCTCGAAAAACCAAAAAAAAATAAAATAAAAAAATAAAATAAAATAAAATTATCCTTCTACACAGCTCCTTTCTATCCAAAGCAGCTTAGGAGCTTTGGCCACTCTCAGTTTAGATGCCCACAGCATCCATAAAGAATGAAGGCTAACATGAGAGTGTTAGAATATGTAAGCCTATGTGGAAAGCTATATATAGTATAAAAGTTTTAATTCGTTACTATCATTTTTTTCATGTTTAAAGCTCCCTCCAAATTCCTAAGACAGTCTTTGCTTTGTCTCATGTTTCTGATTTTTTTTTGCGGGGGAGGGGGAGTGCTATTGTTCTGAGACAGGGTCTCACTATGTAGC
The DNA here is from genome assembly GCA_907164525.1 of Lophiomys imhausi. Classification (NCBI taxonomy): domain Eukaryota; kingdom Metazoa; phylum Chordata; class Mammalia; order Rodentia; family Muridae; genus Lophiomys; species Lophiomys imhausi. The sequence goes on along the minus strand of CAJQZJ010037361.1, from coordinate 2,760,283 downwards.
TCAGCTAGTCTGAACTGTCTACACTAGGCTGGCCTGGAACTCACAGACATGTGTCTCCTAAGTGCTGGGATGAAAGACTGCTACCATGCTCTGAAGTGATTGTATTCTAGCAAGTATTTAATGGTGTAAGCTACTTTATTGAGAGGCAAGTTCCTCTAGTACATCCTAAGGCTTGATTTACACTGAAACTTAAGACCTTACGGTGTAAAACTCCCATAAATAATGAAAACCTGAGATCCTATTAATCTGTGTGGTGCCACAAGCCTATAACCCTAGCACTTGGGAAGTGGAAGCAGGAGGATCACAAGTTTGGGACCACCCTAGGTACATAAGCTACTGTCTCAAACCAGCAAAAGTTGGGCAGGTAACATGGCTCAGAGGGCAAAAGTGTTAACTGTTATCCCCAGAACCTACAGTGAAAGAACTGACTTCAACATGCAAGGCAGGGCATGCACAAGTCTGTGTACATACATGTGTATACACACACACACACACACACACACACACACACACACACACACACAAAATCAATAAATAAACCAAAGATAAAGAAAACATAAAGAAACATCAGCTTGTAATCTTAAAAAAAAAAGTTTAAATTTAACTTTTTTTTGTTTTTTTCAAGACAGAGTTTCTCTGTGTAGCAGCCCTGGGTAGACCAGGCTGGCCTTGAACTCAAGAGATCTACCTGCCTCTGCCTCCCTAGTGCTGGGATAAAGGCGTGTGCCACCATGCCCGGCTTAAATTTAAATTTTAAAAACTCCATTCTCCTCTCTATTTGGGGCAACTGACAAGTACGGGAGAAAAATGTGCTCTTATTATTGATCTGGAAATTTCATTAAGTAACGTTTTCCTTGGAACCTCTAGCACCTTCAAAGCAAACCTTACCTAAATTAAGTAATTCCTTGTAATCATCTTTTTGGAAGTCTGGTAAAATGGGATTAACCCATTCTTGTACTTGAATCCCATGCTCCTTTGATAGTATTTTTATAGTAGTTGTCTTTCCACATCCCGGAGGACCTGTCATTAGTAAAATAGATCCACCCTAAAACCAAATACAAACATTAATGAAAAACAATTACTAAAATGCTACACAATTAAAAATTTTTCTTAGTACTTATTATTTCTACAAAGTTCTATTAAATATCTAATATAAATTTCAAAACTAAGCTTCACATAAGAATTGAGGATTGTTTTCTTCTAAAAATTCCTCTATACTGTATTATATATTCTCAAAGACAACTTAATAACTAAATTAAAAAAATTAAACTTTTGCTAAGCCAAGAGCACAGGATTTGAAACAGAATTCTTTTTTTTTTTTTATTTTAAAGATTTATTTATTATGTATACAGTGTTCTGTCTGCAGGTATATCTGTAGGCCAGAAGAGGGCACCAGATTTCATTATGGATGGTTGTGGGCCACCATATGGTTGCTGGGAATTGAACTCATGACCTCTGGAAGAGCAGCCAGTGCTCTTAACCGCTGAGCCATCTCTCCAGCCCCAAAACAGAATTCTTAAGAGGTTATCTCAATTCATAAAATTCAACTGCAGGGGCTGGAGATAGGACTCAGTCAGAAAAATGTTTGCCACATAAGAGCAGACAGGATGATGGGAAGAAGCCAGGAGGAAGAAAGAGGTGACACACCATGGGTTAGATAGAAGAATCATATCTCCACATGGCCTGGAACATTGGCAAAGCATGGAGAATAACACCCCACAGGACGTATGTATATTATATGGGGTTTTATTTGGGAAACAGAATTTTAAGCTAGCTTAGATGAGTTAAGATTGCACAATTCAGGCTAAGGCTTGTTAAGATCCATCAGGTGTCTATGTGGTTATTTATAATGGCGAGTGAAGGATTAATACTGCCAACCAATTAACTATAATAATTTCATTATTTCTGCATGTGGCATAAGCATGAGGACCTGAGTTAGATCCCTGCACTCACAGGCTGGAGCTGGGTGTGAAGCTTACTGGAAGAACATCTGGTTAGACTCTACAATGGCCTGGCTCACCTCACACAAAAATCCGAAGGTGGGTGTGGTGGCCCACGGCTTTAATCCCAGCACTCAGGAGGCAGAAGCAGGGAGATATCTGTGAGTTCAAGGCCAGCCTTATCTCAGAGAAACCCTGCCTCAAAAAACAAAACAAAAAAACGAGTAGAATAAAATGATGGGCTGCCAAAAATGTTCTGATAGAAGGCTTACAGAAATGTACTCCTGTGTTTTTAATAGGACAGTAGTTTGATATTTTCTAACTTAGCAATTTTACAGAGCACAGCTAGCATGAACAATGTGAATCTTACACTTTTATTTTTATTTATTTATTTATTTATTTATTTATTTTTTTCCAGACAGGGTTTCTCTGTGTAACAGCCCTGGCTGTCCTGGACTTGCTTTGTAGACCAGGCTGGCCTCGAACTCACAGAGATCCGCCTGCCTCTACCTCCCAATTGCTGGGATTAAAGGCGTGCGCCACCACGCCCAGCACGAATCTTACACTTTTAAACAGATCAATTAAAATAAAAAGGAAATTCACATTTTTCTCATGAAATATAGTTGGTTTCTAGTTTCTAAAACAGTAAGTAGAGCTACATCCCAAAATTTTTGTTTCCAGTATGAGAATTAGAAGGCAGTTTCTCACCAGAATCTCAAATCAGAACACTACTGTAACACAGCTTTACAACGTTATTTTTCTCTCCCCTTTGGTGAGACATAGTCTATGTCACCATCATTATGTAGTCCTGGCTGGCCTCAAACTCAGAGACCTGGTTAAGATTAAAGGCCTGTGCCACCATGCCTGGTTGCTTCTCCATATTTTGAAGGAAAGATACCATGAAAAATTAAAATCTAGCCAGATAGTGGTAGTATCCACCTTTAATCCCAGATCATCCTCGGCTACACAGTCAGTTCCAGGAAGCCTGGTCTACATAGTGAGCACGTCCTTAATCCCAGCACTCCAAGGACAGAGGCAGGCAGTTCTGTTAGTTTGAGGCCATCCTGGCTAGCGAGGGCTACATACCAAGACTCTGTCTCAAAAGAGACAAAGAGAAAAAGATTAACATCTTATAAGTCAGAGAACATATGATGTGAAATATTTTAAGTGCATTTCTTACTTAATTACCTGTTTTGTCTTCACTTCTAAGACTTGAGCTTTTAACCAGGTTTCAACCTCTTCAATTTTCTTTTTATGCACAGCAAGTTCATGCTAAGATAAAAACTCGAGGTTAAAAACATTTCAAAACATTTTTGGCCTATCAGCACCTTTTAATGTGAACATTTTATGAACAAAAGTTGTAAAACGGAATGAGGAGGGAGCTCAACAGGTAAAGCAACTGCTGCTCTTACAGAGATCTGCCTGCCTCTGCCCTAAATTCCAGGATTAAAGGCCACCACGCCCAGCCATTACAGTCTCCGAACTGTCTAGTGGGTGCTGGGATTTGAACCAGGTCCTCTGGAAGAGCAGCCAGTGTTCCTAACCACTGAGCCATCTCTCCAGCCCCTCGATTTTCTTACATGACTCATTTTATATGTATGGGTGTTTTGCCCACATTTGTATGTCAATGCCCTGTACTTTGTACACTCAGAGGGCATCAAAGCCTGTGTAACTGTAGTCACAGATGGTTGTAGCTATCCTGTGGGTGCTTGGAATGGATCCTGGGTCCTCTGGAAGAGTAGCCAGGCTCTTAACTGCTGAGGCATCTCCCCAGCCCCTTAATTTTTATACTACTATGGAAAAACTCTATTCTCATGCTGATACAATGTATGACAATTTTTTGTACTTTTGTTATCGGGAAACTTTTACACCAGATCTCTCTCTCTATAGCCCGGGCATTCCTGGAACTTATTATGTAGAAGAGGCTGCCCTTGAATTCCCTAAGTCAGTTACAGCCTCTTGAGCAATGGGTTTAAAGGTGTGGGCCACCACACCAACCTAAAGCATTTTTAAGAATAAAAATCTGAAACCAGCTGGGCATGGTGATTCACACCTTTAATCCTTGCACTTGGAAGGCAGAAGCAGGTGGATCTCTGTGAGTTTGAGGCTAGCCTGGTCTACAGAGCAAGTTTCAAGACAGCTAGTACTGTTTCACAGAGAAACCCTGTCTTCAAAAACCAAAAAAGAAAACAAACAAACAAAAAACCTGAAACTATCTTTGTTATCCGTGCTCATCCACCTTAAAATTACACAAATGTGTTTGTACGGTATTCAATGCATACCTGAGTTTCTGGTTTATATTTATCCACCCATGGCTCATTGTCAGACAGATGTTCTTTTGAAGTTTCTAGACCATAAGTCTGTTCTAAAGACTGCTTTCCTCTTTTTCTAGCTGGCAATCTGTTACTTTCTAGTGTAGATAACAAATTTTTTCTTTTGTGACTGGAATTATTCAAACCTAAAGATGAAGTAGTGATAGTCGTGATAGCCGTAGTTGCTGAAAAATCATCAAATGATGGATCTACCCAGTCTGTCACCTGAAAAGAAATGAAACTGTAATTATCATTTTTATATCTATTCCCTATGCAACTGTACTACTTTAGAAATAAGATTACAACACTTCAAGTTCTACAAATTTTTATCTACTTATGTTTTTTAAAACAGGGCCATGCTCAAGCTGAGCTGGAATGCACTATGTAGCAAGTTACCTTAAATTGCAGCTGTACCTGTCTCAGCCTCCCAGGTACTACAATTATAGGCATGTTGCTACCACACCACACTCAGCACTATTTTTCCTTCTTTTTTGAGACAGTCTTGCTGTATAATCTATGCTAGCCTTAAACTTGAGAACTTTCTGTTTCTACTTCTCAAGTGCTGGCAACAAATTAGTTCTTCAAATAAAATTTTCTGCAAATTACTAGTTAATTTCCTATTTTAGAATAAATGTATAATTTTCATAATTGCATATTTAGTCATGGCAACAATGAATGCCATGAAATGAGAACATAAACTATTCTTTTTATTAACTATAGTTTTTCCTGGGTAAAACAGAGAACTTTTTTCTTTTCTGAAACAGGGTGTCACATCTCGTAGGTTAGCCTTGAATTCCTGATCCTACTTCTACGCCCCAAATGTTGGAATTACAGGCCTGTCCCAACACACTCGCTAAAGACAGACTTTTTTTTTTTTTGAAACAGGGTCTCACTTTGTAGCTCCAAAGAGTTTGTTACATTTTAAATTAGTTTACTGATTGTGTATATGTGCACATGCAAGGAACATAACACATGTGTAGAGACAGAAGTTCTGGGAGTTGGTTCTCTTCTCTACCAATTTGTGTTCTTGAGACTTAACTAAGGCTATCAGGCTTGGCAGCAACCACCTTTGTCCACTGAAGCATGTCACAACCCTAACTTTTAAATTATTTATCTATTTGTGTGTCACAGTGTGCATGTGGAGGTCAGAAAATAATCTATATTAGTCACTTTTCTTCCACCATATCAGCCCTGGATATCAAATTCAGTTTATCAAGCTTGATGGCAAGGACATTTAGCTATTAAGCCATACTGCTACCCAGAATTTTGTTTTGAAGGTCTTGGCACAAGCCGGGCAGTGGTGCCACAGGCCATTAATCCTAGCACTTGGGAGGCACAGGCAGATGGAGGTAGAGGCAGGCGGATCAGTTTGAGGCCAGCTTGGTCTACAGATGTTACAAGACAGCCAGGGCTGTTAGTGAGAAACCCCGTCTTGAATAAAAAAGGCTTGGTACAACTACAACATAAACACTGGAGTGGAGATGGTTCAGCAGTTAAGAGCACTGGTGCTCTTTCGGAGGATCCTGGCTCCATTACTAGCCCACAAGCCATCAGCTCACAGTCCTCTAGGACTGCAGTTTTAGAGCATCCACTACCCTCCTCTGGCCTCTGTGGGCACCAGTACACATGTGCTCCACATAGACGCATGCAGCCAAAACAGCCATACATATAAAGTAATAAAGTTAAAAACCATAAATATTAAAAGTGTTTATTTCTTAAAAGCAGAAAGACCAAGATATGGCTCAGCAGTAGAACACTTACTTACCTGTTATGCCCAAGGGCCTAGGCTCAACCCTCCAGCATGGAAAAAGCAGCTACGAGATACAGAAGTAATAACACTTCTACTGCCATTTAAAACATTCACAAACTGGGCTGAGGAGATGATGACTTAACTTGATCTTTTAGTACCCATGTAAAAATCCATGTGGGTGGCAGGACCCAGATGGACCAAGGGTCCTTTTTACTCACCTTTTTTACTGGTTTTAGACTGTAAATAGATTTTATTTTATTACTTCCCTCTTGAAATAAAAGCTGCACAGACTGTGGTTTTGAGTGGGGGAAAAAAAATCCATGTGGTCCTACATATACTTGTGATGCCAGTAGGGGGGGCAGAAATAGAAAGATCCCTGGAGCTTCATGGCCAGCCAATCTAGCCTCTTGGTAAACTCACTATCAGTGAGAAGCCCTGTCTCAAAGGTAGAGAAGTGACTGAGTAAGACAGTGAGGACTCGGCCTGCACACTCACATGTGCACACATATGCACGCATACCTGCACACAGACACACACAAACCTACATACACACAAATATTCACAAACTAAAAGCCATTTGATATACTCCCTATTAAATTGTTTTTTGAGACAGGGTTTCTCTTGGTAGCCCTCACCATCCTGGACCTCACTCTGTAGACCAGGTCGGCCTCAAACTCAGAGATCCCGCCTCTGCCTCCGATTAAAGGCATGTCCTACCACACCCTCATATTTAGCTCACAATTTTGTAAAAATAAAGGTGAAGAATCCTAACACTGAACTTGGTAATCATGACTGCATTATATTTCTTTTCAGTGCATGAAGCAACCAACACTTTACTAAGTGAGACCAGCTTTCTAGCGAAGGTGATATCTTTTTTTCAAAGAAACGTCTAGGGAGAATAATGGAACCACCAGAACAGGAAAGTCCCTGCGTTCTAGTCCATAGAAACGGATAACCTCTCCACATCTCCCTCTATTTATTCCTTTTCTTTAAAAACCTTTGTAAAAGCCAGGCAGTGGTGGTACACCCCTTTAGTCCCAGCACTTGGGAGGCAGAGGCAGGGGAGTTTCTGAGCTTAAGGTCAGCCTCGTCTATAGAGCAAGTTCTAGAACAGTTAGGACTATACAGAGAAACCCTTTCTCATAAAACCAAAATTAAAAAAGTAAAAAACCTTTGAAAACGCATATAAAAATGCAGAATGAGCAATTTTAACCTAAGGTAACAGTACTAAAAAGGTTTTTCAGATACTGAAATTTTCTAAACATCTGAGCATGGTAGCACAAGCTTTTAAGTCCAACATTTGAGACATAGAGACAGGAGGCCTAACATTTGAAAGACAGATACAAGAGGATGGCAACTGGTTTGAGGACAGGCAGGCTACATAATAAGGATCTGCCTCAAAAACTCAAAATCGGAGCTGGAGGGATGTCTTAGTGGTAAGGAGCACTGGCTGCTCTTCCAGAGAACCCGGGTTCAATTCCCAGCACCCACATGGCAACTCACAACTGTCTACAACTCCAGTTCCAGGGTACCCGAAACCCTTACACAGACAGACAAATGTCAAAACATCAATGCACATCAAATAAATACATAAATAAATAAATAAACCTCAACCTTCAATCCCAGCACTCGGGAGGCAGAGGCAGGTGGAACTCTGAGTTCCAGGCCAGCCTGGTCTACAAAGTGAGCCCAGGACAGCCAGGGCTACACAGAGAAACCCTGTCAAAAAAAAAAAAAAAAAAAAAAACTCAAAATCAAACAAACAAAAGGCTTTTTTTTTTTTTTTTTTTGGTTTTTCAAGATGGAGTTTCTCTGTGTAGCCCTGGCTATCCTGGGTTCACTTTGTAGACCAGGCTGGCCTCAAACTCACAGAGATCCTCCTGCCTCTGCCTCCCGAGTGCTGGGATTAAAAGCGTGGGCCACCACACCTGGCTCAACAAAAGTTTATAAATGGGTTTTTGTTTTAAAATGTGCAGTGGTGGTTTGCCTGCATATATGTCCACATGAGGGTGCTGGAGCCCTAAAACTGGAGTTACAGACAGCTGTGAGCTGCCATGTGGATGCTGGGAATTGAACTCTGAACCTCTGGAAGAGCAGCCAGTGCTCTTAACTCTTGAGCCATCTCTCTAGCACCCCAAGAATGGATTTTAATACTCTATTATAAAACTAAAAAAATCTAACATGTCACCTGGCTTTTGAATTTTCCTATCTAATGAGAGAAAGAAGCAAGACTATACTTTCTTCAAGGATACTCTGCTTGGGTCAGGGACATGGTTTAGCAGTAGAACCTGACATCACTAGGCCCTGGCTTCAGTCTTGAGGCTGAGAGGGATATCAAAAAAGGAGGGAACTTAATTACAGTTGTGAACTCTGTTGAATAATGTTTCTCTCAGAGATAAGAGTACAAACTGTAGGTGAGAATAAGGCCTATGAGAAGAATGTGGGCTGATAGATTTTATCTATGCTAATTTACACTTCACCCTTAGGTCACAAATATCAACAGCACCAGAAAAAAAAAGATGTGGGGAAAAAAAGGCTGTCATAGCCAGCTGATTCATTTTTTGCTTTGTCAAAGGACTGACAATGTTACTATATTTTTTCTTTCTTCTATATTAAAAAGTGCATGAAAATTGTTTTATACATAACAATATTGATTTGTATGCTATTTATACATTCTACAGTTTTATTTTTTACTTCCATCTACTATGAAGAAGAAAAACAGCAAACAGCAAAAATTATATTAAAAAGTTAGATAATTTACTTTAAATCAGAAAAAAATTTAGAGCCATCCCTAGGGAAACAGCTCCCAGCTCCCTTGCATGAGTGTAATACTGTCTGGACTCCCCTCACAATTCCTATCTTGCTGGAAAATGACACACTGAACTTCATGACTTTTTTTTTTAGGTTTTTTGAGACAGGGTTTCTCTGTGTATCCTTGACTGTCCTGGACTCACTTTGTAAACCAGGCTGGGCTTGAACTCAGAGATCCACCTGCCTCTGCCTCCCTGAGTGTTGGGATTAAAGGTGTGTGCCACCAAAGCTGGCACTTCATGACTTTTAAGAGGTAGGCTAAGCTAACCAACCATCACACATATATCTCTTCAAGAGTGATCACTTTGTAACTGGGATTACCAATGCTTTTTTAAAGTTTGGGCATAGTTGTTCAAGCTTTTAATCCCAGCACTCAGGAGGCAGAGGCCAGCCTGATCTACAGAGCAGGCTCCAAGACAGCCAGGTCTACACAGAAAAATTGTGTTTTGAAAAAAGAAAAAAAAAAAGGAGTCTTTTCAAAATTAAGGTAATGGTTGTTTTACAGCTTATCACCAGATTTTAGATCACTAATAACAACAGACATGGACTGTCACTGCTTTGATAGGGATAAGGCACTGAGAACAACAAAAAAAAATGTGTGTTGTTTGTTCTCTTTATGCAATTATTACATATGGCCGTTTATCATACCTTTGTGGAAGATACCTTTGGTCTAAGGAAGGTTTCTGACATTATAAACTTTAATAGTTCCCATCAGTAGTATACAATTTGGAATATGTTGAAGTATAATTCACCTGGGGAATAGAAGAAAAACACCTCAAATTAGGAAAAACTGTAAATACAGAATTAGAGTAATCCATATTTAAATAACAAAATTTTATTTTATTTAAATAAAAGTAACAGGGGCTCAAAAACTAGTGAAAGAGAATAGAGTAAACTGGGGCTGGAGAGATGGCAAAGAGCACTGGCTGCTCTTCTGAAGGACCTAGCTTCAAATCCCAGCACCCACATGGCAGTTTGAAACTGTCTGTAATGGCTGGGCATAGACAGGTGGATCTCTGTGAGTTCAAGGCTAGCTTGGTCTACAAAGTGAGTCCAGAACAGTCAGGGCTACCCAGAGAAACCCTGCCTCAAAAAAAACCCAAGAATTAAAAAAAAAAGAAAATAGAGTAAACATATTTTGGTCCTAAAGTAAATTTTAGCTTAAGTGATTAGAATTTTATCAGATAATCAATCTGTAATGGAATTATATAAATAAAAAGTTCTTCACATAAACTTAATGATGAAACAGAAAACCACATATTTGTGCACTTACCTTCTGTTATAAAGAAAAACTAAGCCGGGCGGTGGTGGCGCACGCCTTTAATCCCAGCACTTGGGAGGCAGAGGCAGGTGGATCTTTGTGAGTTCGAGGCCAGCCTGGTCTACAAAGCGAGTCCAGGACAGCCAGAGATATTCAGAGAAACCCTGTCTCGAAAAACAAAAAAAATAAAAAATAAAATAAAGAAAAACTAATCCCATATGACCAGTTTTTTTTTTTTTTTTTGGTTTTTCGAGACAAGGTTTCTCTGTGTAG
>CAJQZJ010037361.1:2737789-2749050 GCA_907164525.1 Lophiomys imhausi | reverse complement strand
CCCAAGTGCTGGGATTAAAGGCGTGCGCCACCACCGCCCGGCTGATATGACCAGTTTTTATGCTGAAATTCTTATTTCATATCATGCTGCAAAGTACAGTGGATTTACAATTTTTTTTTTCCGAGCCAGGGTTTCTCTGTGTAGCCCTGGCTGTCCTGAACTCATTTTGTAAACCAGGCTGGCCTCGAACTCGCAAAGATCCACCTGCCTCTGCCTCCCAAGTGCTGGGATTAAAGGCGTGCGCCACCACAGCCCAGCTGGATTTACAATTTAAGGAAAAAGAAAAAAAATACGAGGCCGGGTGTGGTGGCGCACGCCTTTAATCCCAGCACTCAGGGGGCGGAGGCAGAGGCAGGCGGATCTCTGAGTTCAAGGCCAGCCTGGTCTACATACAGAGTGACTTCCAGGACAGCCAAGACTACACAGAGAAACCCTGTCTCAAAAAACCAAAAAAAAAAAAAAAAGGAAGAAAAAGTACGATAACTTCATCATTACTTACTTTGGATAAACCTATATATTGGAGGGTTCACCCGTCTATTTCAGAGTTGTAGGTACACACAAGCCCACACACTAAAAGCTTTTCCCACCTGATAAAACAAATCCTTTTCCCTTATAAAATTTAGGATTAGGCCCTTAAGTTTCAAAAGGGCACAAAAACATGTGCTTAAGAAATTATACTTAGCCGGGCGTGGTGGCGCACGCCTTTAATCCCAGCACTTGGGAGGCAGAGGCAGGCGGATCTCTGTGAGTTCGAGGCCAGCCTGGTCTACAAAGCAAGTCCAGGACAGCCAGGGCTGTTACACAGAGAAACCCTGTCTCGAAAAACCAAAAAAAAAAAAAAAAAAAGAAATTATACTTGTCGCCGGGCAGTGGTGGCGCACGCCTTTAATCCCAGCACTCGGGAGGCAGAGGCAGGCGGATCTTTGCGAGTTCGAGGCCAGCCTGGTCTACAAAGTGAGTCCAGGACAGCCAGGGCTACACAGAGAAACCCTGTCTCGAAAAACCAAAAAAAAAAAAAATTATACTTGTCGAAATAAAAGATGCTCAAAGACGTCACGGTCAGGACTCTTTGAAAACAAAACTGACAATCACCTCCTCCAATAAACAGACAGACAGACAACTGCCTCTGATGAGACCCGGCTCGGGAAATAGGCTGGAGATGAACGAAACCTTGAAGACTATCCCTAGCCGGTCCACCTCCGCCTCTCACACTGCGCAGGGGGCAGAGACGCAGAGCTCACCACACCTCCGTCCTGGGGATTTCTGCAATCAACAGCGAGCGGCACTGACACCTGACATCACAGCTCCAGCCCACGGCTCCACCTCACCTACATCCTACGCTAGACCATATGGGGGAGGGCGGGTGGGGAAGGACGGCCCAGGTAGGCGTGAAGACGAAGCTGGCCTCACACGCCTCTACGACATTAGTAAATAAAGGCGAAGCCGCCGCTTCCTTACTTCCCGGGAGCGGCGTCCCCTCGTGGGCGGAAAGAAGTGCAGGAGCCCCAAAGCTATACTTCCGGTGGAAGGGCAGCCGCCCAGCCCTCCCAGCTCAGCCTCAGGCTTCCCGGAGGGCCCGCCTCCTGGGGTCCTTCCGCACTGCCGGCGCGTCCGTGACGCACGACAGGGGGCGGGCCGGACAGCCAAGGGCGCGACGTAGGCGCCCAGCGCACTGCCTGACCCGGAAAAACAGGCCAGAGTCGCGGCCCGGGTTCCCACCACCATTCATCCTCGCACCCGAGGCCGGGAGGTTGGGGGTGGGGGCTCGTCGGTGCGTGCCAGGGGGGCCCAAGTGAGTGGCGAGCACCGCGCGGGGCCTCGAGGGGCGCGAGCCGTGGCCGCCCGCCCTTTCCGGCTCCTCCCAGGAGGGCGCGTTAGGCGCGCGTGGGCCGAGGCGCTGGCTGCGCGTGAAGGAGGACTATGAAGCTTCCGAACATCCTGCTCACCGGTTAGGGCGCGCGGCGGGGCCGGGCCGGGGGTCGGGGTGCGCTGAGCGTTGGGCGTCGGGGGCGCCGCAGGCCGCGCGGCGTGGCGTGTTGCCGTCGCGTCAGGACCCGGCGCACGCGACCGCTGTGGGGCGGGGGGAGGGGGCGGGAATTCGGTTGGCCAGAAGCGCCGCGGTAAGGAAGAGAGCGGAGGCCGTCGGCTGCTGCTCCCGCCCCGCCGCCCCGCCGCAGACGTCGGGTCTTTGTGAATCTGGTATTTTTTGCCCGGGGAACGGGCTGCTGCTGCTGCTGTTGCTGGTGGTTTGTCGGGGTTGGGGGTTTTCTCTAAATCGAGGGGCTGTGAGGCAGTTTGTAGCCGTCGGGAGACGGGGTAATGGCGGTGGTAAATGGCGGGCCTTCCCGGTCGTCACTCCACCACGGCCCCCTCGCGCGCTTGCCCTGAGGACCACTTCCCCAGAGGTTTCGGAGGGTGACTTCGGATGCCTGTGGAGAGGCGCGACGGAGTGGTAACCGTTACCTGGTTCAGTTCGTGGCCCAGGCTTTGCTGTGGTTGCGGCGTGGAGAGGCTGGCGAGCGTTTGCGGCCGTTTGTGCCGTGGAATGTTAAGACCCGGAGCTGAGCGTGGGTGGGCTTTAAGTAGGAATAATAAGTTGGAGCGTTTAACAGCCCCGTAGGCCAGTCCAAAAAAAAAAAAAAGGAATGGGTATATGGGTATAGATGCTATTCCTTTATGCAAAATAATAGTAATTATAATTAAGGTGCTGTTTGTGAAAGCAAAGTTTTTTTGTCAATGAATCACAAGGTTGTCTGTTTTAGCCTTTAAGATTACTTAGGAGGACAGGGTGTGGTGGCGCACATCTTTAATCCCAGCGCGGGGAGGCAGAGGCAGGCGGATCTCTGTGAGTTCAAGGCCAGCCTGGTCTACAGCAGGAGTCCGGGACAGTCAAGGATACACAGAGAACCCTGTCTCGAAAAAGAAAAAAAATTACATTTTACAGTATCTGATTTTCTTGATAAGGCGATTTCTTGGTAGTAAGATTGAAAGTAGTAGGCTACGGAGTGAGACTCTGGTAGGTCCGAAGCCCTGGGTTGGATCTCAAGAAATCCTGGGGTAGCATATGTCCGTTATCCCAATACTGAGGAGGATGAGAAGTTAAAGGCCAGCCTGGAATGCACAGGTCCCTATCTAAAAAAAAAAAAAAAAAACACAAGCAACATCGTGAAGTCTGTAGATTTGAATAGAATGAGCATGTTGACTACGCAGTTCACACATGCTGAGTCAAGAGTTCAGATTGGTGTAGCACAGTGAAAATGGGATTTTCCTGAGTATGGAGACATGATTTACCAGGGCTACTTACAATGTTCAAATTGATTTCAATGATTTTAAGTTTTAATAGCTGAGATTATGCATTTGATTGTCTTATAATTGTATTAGCAATAAAAAAAGAAAATGTACAGTATCATGCAAAAAGATATCTTCTAGATATATTCTATGTGTGTATGCACACATAATTTGGATACATACCAAGTTAGTACATTATATCCCTTAGATATGCACAAACACCTAGAAAGTTAAGTAAGAAATTAGTTTACAATAGTTACCTCTGGGGAAGTTATAAGAGTTAGGGGTAAGTAGTAATAATAAAGTACTTAAACCTTTGCCATTAAATGTTTTATAAGCTTGCATCAAAGCAATAAATGATCGTTTATTTGAAGTACCCATTTTATTTTATATGCATTGGTGTTTTGCCTGCATATATATTGTCTATGTAAGGGTGTTGGATCCTCTGGAACAGGAGTTACAGGTATGAGCTGCCATGTGGGTGCTAGGAATTGAACCTTGGTCCTCTGGAAGAGCAGCCAATGCTCTTAACTGCTGAGTCTTCTCTCTATCCCCAAGGAGCCTAATTTTATGCTGGGAAATTTCATGTTATTGGCAGGCAGAATTGGCATTAAAATTGCTGGAGTCCTACCCTTGGAGATCAGGATACAGAGACTGATAGCCAATCTTTTCTGGAGAATTTTTTGGTTCAGTTTTGAGACAGGGTCTCTATGTAGCCTTGAATGCCCTGAAACTATGTAGACCAGGCTGGTCTTGAACTCACAGAGATTCACTCTTCCCTGAGTGCTGGGATTAAAGGCGTACACCACCACTCCTGGCTTTCTGGAGGAATTTTTATTAGATCATGGTATAAATTTATATATATGATTGCTAGTTAATACATTTTTCATACTAGTTAAGAATCTTAAGGCAGATGGCTGATATCTAATTAGTATTTGAACAGTATTCTGTGGCTTCTCTTACAGGTACACCAGGGGTTGGAAAAACCACACTAGGCAAAGAGCTTGCATCAAGATCAGGACTGAAGTACATTAATGTGGGTGATTTAGCTCAAGAAGGTAAGGGGCATTTTGATGTTGGGTTTTGTTTTTAGGTCAGGTAGTAGAGTGTTAGTACTAAGTGTTCCTGGGGAGTCCAGAAAGCAGAAAGACCCTGGTAATAAGCAACTTATGTTCTGCTAGGGATCTGAGAGATAAAAAGACATCACATGTCTAGTATTATTACATAGTTACTTTGGACATTTTCCTTTCCTTAACCAAAAATAATTAGCATTGTTGTAAACAATAGTAATTGGACAGTTCTGTAGGGAGTCTGGATAAATAAAATCTGAATATGAAGAAGAGGGAAAATGCTGTGGGTTCATCAGACACAAAGGCCTGGGTGATTTTAAACATATGTAGGAGACAATATGTTGATCTCTCAGGAAGGACAGATTATTGTAAACTCAAGTGGTAGAATATTGCTATTTTAAAGATCACTTTAATTTGGCATGCCCAGGCTCACTGCATATAGTCTAAAGTGCTAGGGTTTTTTGTTTTGTTTTGAACTTTACCTTGTTTTCCCCTAATCTTTTATTATATAACTTAACTTGTGTCATCTTTTTTATATGCCACACTCAGAAGGATCTCTTTATTGAATCAAAGGGATGTTTAAGTATGCTTAATTAAAGTAAAAAGATTGAAGTTTTACATTTAAAATATATTTTAAAAAACCTAACACATTTGAAAATTTTAAATTCCTAACAGTTGCTACTAAAGTAACTATTTCAGTTTGATCTAATTTCCATATTTTTTTTAAATGACCTAAAGTCTGATCACCGGATATCATGGAGTCTGGCAAGACGGCTTCCCCCAAGAGCATGCCGAAAGATGCACAGATGATGGCACAAATCCTGAAGGATATGGGCATTACAGAGTATGAGCCCAGAGTCATAAATCAGATGCTGGAGTTTGCCTTCCGATATGTGACCACAATTCTAGATGATGCTAAAATTTATTCAAGCCATGCTAAGAAAGCTACTGTTGATGCAGATGATGTGCGATTGGCAATCCAGTGCCGTGCTGACCAGTCTTTCACTTCTCCTCCCCCAAGAGATTTTTTGTTAGATATTGCAAGACAAAGAAATCAGACCCCTTTGCCATTGATCAAACCATATTCAGGTCCTAGGTTGCCACCTGATAGATATTGCTTAACTGCTCCAAACTATAGGCTTAAATCTTTACAAAAAAAGGCATCTACCCCTGCAGGAAGAATAACAGTTCCACGGTTAAGTGTTGGTTCCATTTCTAGCAGACCAAGTACTCCCACACTAGGCACACCAACTCCACAAACCATGTCTGTCTCAACTAAAGTAGGCACCCCGATGTCCCTCACGGGGCAAAGGTTTACAGTACAGATGCCTGCTTCTCAGTCCCCTGCTGTAAAAGCCTCAATCCCTGCACCATCAGCAGTTCAGAATGTTCTGATTAACCCATCTTTAATTGGGTCCAAAAACATTCTTATTACTACTAATATGGTATCACAAAATACAGCCAATGACTCAGCAAATGCCCTGAAAAGAAAACGTGAAGATGATGACGATGATGATGATGACGATGACTATGACAATTTGTAATCTGGCCTTGATGCATGTAATGTGTATACTTGGTCTTGACTCCATTGTACTGAAGTTAAACACGCATGTTAGATGTCTTAAAGCTGTATTTTAGAGAATGTTATTTAATAAGTATACTTACTATGTTTTTTGATTGAAATGTTCAGTTTTAATAGAACTAGTAATGGTTTTTCATCAGCCTTCATGCATAAAAAATAAAATTGTCATTTATCAGTTTGATTCTTGGTACTTTGGCAATTATGTTTTCAAAATCAATTTTCCCCTCAGCTTGAAGTTGTAGCTTTTGTTTTAGATCTACTGTACTGCCTACCTCTAAAGTCTTCAGATGTTTATTTTGAGGCAGGCTGGCTATCCTGGAACTCACTATGTGGGCCACGCTGACCTTGAACTCACAGAGATTCTCCCGCCTCTGTCTCCTAAGTGCTGGGATTAAAGATGTGCACCACCACACTCACCCAGATATTTATTTTAGGGTTTCTTGTGTGTAAGTCACTCTTAGGGTATTTTCTCTGGTTTATATAACATGAAACCTACTGGAGAAACCAGTTGGTCAGGATTACTTCATATAACTAAATTATATTTATATCATTTATGTGCTTAGATTTAACTTACTCAGTGCCCTAATTTTGTCAGTTCCTTTTTTTCTCGAGGGGGATGCATTTTGAGCCAGAGTTTCTCTGTATAGCCTTAGCTGTCCTAGAACTCACTCTGTATATCAGATTGTCCTAGAACTAAGAGATCTGCCTGCTTCTCCACCAAGTGCTGGGATTGAAGGCATGTGCCACCATGCCTAGCCCCTGGTCTCTCTTTTTTTAAAGTTTAGTTTTTTCCCCCTAATTCTGGCTCAAGAGATTCTCCTGACTGATCTCAGTAGCATGGGTATATAAGAATGCTTATTTTATCCTATGTTCCCTGGCTCAGATTACTCTCTACTGGGTGTTCTTTCTCATAACGGTTATTTTAGTTTTTAGCATCCTTAATTTTCCTACCCTCGGTTTAGTAGCCTTTAGTCCGATGATGGCTAACTCCAGGGTATGCATAGGTCTGGGTAGAATAATACAAGGGTATTAAATTCATTTCAGATAGAACCAGGTCCTTAACAAACATGCTCAGCATGCACTCCACCACAGAGCTACTTGCTCAGCAGTAGTTAGAATCTTGGTTTGTCTCTTAACTCAGGAGCTGGCAAGCACCTGCTTTGTATTTACCTGAGCTAAGGAGTAGCCCTGCAAAACCAACATTTACTGAAACTAAGCTGATTCCTCTGATTCCATAGCAGCCATCTTGTGATTCTTTTCCTTCTGGTAATCACCCTCATGCTGATACTCAAATTTGTACCTTTGGAAGCTTAATCTCTAGACACCTGTTAAACATTACTGTCTAAACTTCCTAAACACACATCTCTAGTTATATTTAAAGAGCACATCCTGAAATCATCCTTGATTCTTATCACCACCTGATTCTAACTTCCCACACATACACATATACTCTGCATGGTTCTACTTCATCTCTAACTTCTGATAGTTTCAATGGAAAAAATCTATACAGTACTTCTTTCTCATCTCCTTGGCCACTGGAACTGTGACTAGAATTTTGTTTGTTTTTCGAGACAGGGTTTCTCTGTGTAATAGCCCTGGCTGTTTTAGACTCACTTTGTAAACCAGGCTGGCTTTGAACTCACAGAAATCCACCTGCCTCTGCCTCCCAAGTGTAGAATTTTTTTTAAACATTACTAATTTTCTATACATGTGTTGCTGTGAACTTGGCATGGCAGACATGGAGGTCAGAGGATAATTTGTAGGAGTCAGTTCTCATCTACCATGTGTTCCCGGGCATCAAACTTAGATGGTCAGGTAGCAAATACCTTTATTCTCCAAGCCATTTCTCTGACCTGTTTTGTTTGAAAGAAGGTCTCATGTACCTTAGGCTGGCCTGGAACTCAGTACATCAGCGAGGACAGCCTTGAAGTTCTGATGTTCCTGTCTGTACTTCCTTAGTGCAGTTATAAATGTGCACCCCCACATCTGGTTTATTTGGTGCTGGGGATCAAACTCAGGGCTTGATGCATGGCATGTGTCTACCACCTCAGATTCCAACCCCACATGTAAGAGATCTGCTCAGTCTCCAATATCTCTTGCCTCCCTCTCGATACTATTCGTTGATGTTAGAAAAGGGTGAGAAGGGGAGAGAATAGCAAGATTAAAACGTAACATTGGTGGGAGCGTTTTGGGAAGGAGAGTCTCTATGCAGTCCTAGCTTGCTTAGAACTGTATAACCCCGGACTGTCCCAAAACTTGAGATCCTTCTTATTCAGTCTCTTGGAAGTGCTGGAATTACAGATGTGTGCCACTCAGCCCAGCTTATCACAAAACTGCTTAGGAAATTGATGTAGTGTTCTGATCCGCCAGTCATTTGATCAAATGAAGCTTTTTGATCTTTGCTGTGTTAAGATCATGTATATGAATATATAGAATATAGCTTCCTCTTAATGTTCTAAACTATATATTTTTTGAACTTTGAAGTGAACTTTAAAGTTCACTCTACTGTCAAAATTCTCAGTACAGGTTGTAGTCACATCACCAAGAATCATGAAGTCGTCTTGATTAAAGGATCCCTGCTGCTTCCAGATTTGGCTCTTCCAATTCACTGTCTACCCAGAAAAGAAACTGATCTTTTAAAATGAGAAGTGGCTGGGTGTGGTGGCACACGCCTTTAATCCCAGCACTTGCAGGCAAATGTCTGTGATTTGAAAGCGAGCCTGGTCTACAAAGTGAGTCCAGGGCAGCCAGAGATACACAGAGAAACCCTGTCTCGAAAAACAAAAAGAAGTAAATCACCTCATTTTATGTTTAGTGTACTTCAATAACTTTCCTCTCAGTCTAAATTGTATTTACTATTTTACATTCCAATCACCACCCCCTCCTCACAGTTTCCCTAATCTAAACTTTTTTTTTTTTTCTTTCAAGACAGAGGTTTCTCTGTATATCCCTGGCTGTCCTGGACTCATACAGATCAGCCTGCCTCTACCTCCGAGTGCTGGGTTTAAAGGCATGTGCCACCACACCCGGCTTCTTTATGCAGTCTTAATGACCTTTTTGTTCCAACTTCAGCTTAAGCCCTTACAGCTATTTTCTAATTAGTCTTAAAACTCCCTCCCTCCTGCCGGGCGGTGGTGGCGCACGCCTTTAATCCCAGCACTCGGGAGGCAGAGGCAGGTGGATCTTTGTGAGTTCGAGGCCAGCCTGGTCTACAAAAGTGAGTCCAGGACAGCCAGGGCTACACAGAGAAACCCTGTCTCGAAAAAACCAAAAAAAAAAAAAAAAAAAAACTCCCTCCTATCCCCAATCTCTGTCTCTGATTATCTTGCTTACTTCGGTTAAGATATTGTCTGCAGTCCTCTCTACCCATTCTCCAGCTAACTACATCAAATCTCTGCCTAGATACGACTTCCTCTCTGTGAGCTGGGGAGATAGCTCAGTAGGAAAGAACTCTTACTCTGCAAGCACAAGGTAAAAAACAGTGCTGCTGCGTGTGCCTGTAACCTCACTTGGGAGTTAGAGGCAGGCGGACCCTGAGAGCTTGCTGGCCAGCTAACCTGTCTGAACTGAGCTTCATTTACTGAGAGCCCTGTCTTGAGGCAGTAAGGCTGAGAGCAATAGAGGAAGTCACCCAGGGTCCTGATCTCTGCAGAGGTATGCACATCCATACATTCCTCCGCATGTAGCATGCTCATACAGACACACACCACTTCAGAGCCTCCCCTAACATCCTTAGGTTATGCTAGGTACCCATCCAGTTCCTCCTCTAGCAACATGAGCCAATTTCCAGGCTTAGCTGTCAACTCCAGTTTATTATAAATTCTTTTGAGGGAAGGGCCTGTATTTGTCTTTATATATTCTATTCCCTAGTGTGTCCTTACTCCTTCAATCACTAGTACAAGCTGTTGGATAAGAGTATTTTTGATTGGGAGGCAGAGGCAGGCAGATCTCTGAGTTCAAGGCTATCCTGGTCTATAAAGTGAGTCCAGGACAGCTAGAACTATTACACAGAGAAACCCTGTCTCCAAAAAACAACAAAAAAGTGTTTTGAAGTGAGTATTTAAAGATTTTTATTACACTGTTTCATTAAAATATGTTGGCATGATTGAAAATATCCTCATTATCTGGGTGGTAGTGGTGCACACTTTTAATTCCAAGCAGAGGCAGTCGGATCTCTGAGTTCCAGGACATCCAGGGCTACACAGAGAAACCTTGTCTTGAAAAAAACAATATATATCCTTCATTTTGGAGGCCAATGAGATGGCTCAGCAGGTGAAGACTCCCGTGTGCTTTGATCTCTACATACTTTCCTATACATACCAGAGACACAGTAATTAAAAAAACTAAAACCTTCATTTCTGCATCAAAGGAGGCTGGGGAGATGCTCAGCACTTAGCACTGGCTGGTCTTCCTGGGGACTCAGGTTTCATCACCAGAACTCACAGCTGTTTAACTGTAACTCCAGTTCCAGGGGATCCATTGCCCTCTTCTAACTTCTGGACACCAGGAATCGATGCATGTGGTTCACAGACATACATGGGGGCCAAACATACATGTTAAATCCTCAAAGGAAAAAAATCCTTAAACATCTAATTCTAAAGGTTAATTTTGCTATATATATCTAAGCATATGATTTTTTAAAATTAAAAATGTTTATCTGTATGTAAAGTCTGCACGATTGTGCATACCTGGTGCCCATGGAGCCCAGGAGAGTGCCTTGGATAAAGACAATAGGAAGATAGGGTTTCTGCTAATGCCCCACGTGGTGACATTTTTAGGAGGTGGGGGCTGGCTGAGGGCTATCTTTGATGGTTATTGCCTCCCCTTTACTTGCTGGGTTGGTCACCATGTGAAGCAGTGGCAGCACACTCACACCACCTTGGACTGAAGCAGCTCGGTCATACCTTCCTTGCCACAAGGGCTGACATCTGAAAGCATGAGTCAAACCTTTACTCCTGTTGTTAGGTACATCTCAATCCTGGGAAAAATGGCCAACTCGGTGCCTACTGAACATAGCAAAGTGGACCGGCTCTCCAGGCTCTCCCAACATCCCTCATTCCCTTCCTGTTACAGGGTATTTATTCAATTAGCCATTTGTCGCGGGTTTGAGACCTAACAGTCACAGCGATGAGAAAGGTAACCTACAACATGGATCAGGGATCCTTTTGCTGCTGCAGCTGGTGGCCTTGGATGCCTTGTTTTATTGGATAGCACTTGGTGGTGGTTTATGAGTCACTTCATATTTGGGAACAGAAGCAGCATTGCTGTTTATCAAGTCTTCCACACCAAGGCAGTTTAGTTCCTTAGGCTGATGTTTACCC
>CAJQZJ010037361.1:2725876-2736365 GCA_907164525.1 Lophiomys imhausi | reverse complement strand
CATGCACCCACACTCATGTAGAAACAATTATTTAAATTATTTACCAGTATTTATAGCATCATTAATGGGTCAGCGGTGTTAATCCTTAACCCACCATTGTAAATACACAGACACCTGATGGATTTTATCAAGACTTAGCTGGATCGTGCAATCTTAGCCCATCTTATGGTGGCTTTTAATGCTATTCCCCAAGTAAGACCTCAATATATACATATGTCCCCTTGGGGTGTCATTCTCCATGCTATGCTGATGTTCTGAGCCACGAGGCAGATCTTACATCTCTAACTCACGGAGTATATTCTTCCTCACTCTGGCTTCTTCCTATGATCCTCTTTGCTCCTCCAGAACCATCAAACCTTTCCCCACACCCCCACTTACCTCTCTCTATCTCTGCCCAATCACAGGCCTCAGCATTTTATTAAAGCCAGTCAGAGACTGGTTAGCAAGCAAAGTAACAGACAGCAACCAGGCCTCTGGGAGCAATTAATTAACATTTAGAGTACAGATCACTGTACACACTCATATGCACATAACTACACACAGGCATACATATAATTGAAAATAAGGTAAATCTTTTTAGCCAGGCATGGTGGCTCAGGCCTTTAATCCAACATTTGGGAGGATAGGGCAAGTGGCAACCCAGAGATACATAGTGAGACCTTGTCTTAAGTGGGGGGTAGGAAGAAATATTTTATTTTAAAAAATTATATTTGGTGGTGGCACACGCCTTTAAGCCAACCTCCCCTGCAAATCTAGTTCCAGGAAGCTAGGGATACACAAAGAAACTTTATCTCAAAAAAAAAGCCGGGCTTGGTGGTCATGCATGCCTTTAATCCCAGCTCTTGGGAGGCAGAGGCAGGCAGATCACCACCAGCCTTGTCTACAAAGTGAGTCCAGGACAGCCAGAGCTGTTACACAGAGAAACCCTGTCTCGAAAAACTAAAAAAAAAAAAAAAGATTATATTTGAGGTTAGAGAGATGGATTAGCAGTTAAGAGCACATTCTGCTTTTGCAGATGATCAGAGTTAAGTTCCTAGCACCTACTGCATGGCTTATAGCCAGCAGCCCATAATACCAGTTTCAGGGGTTCAACCCTTCTGCCCCCCTCAGGAATCTGCATTCAAGTACACAGACACACTCACACACAATTAAAGATTAAAAAAAATATATATTTTTTTTTTTGGTTTTTCGGGACAGGGTTTCTCTGTGTAACAGCCTGGCTGTTCTGGACTCACTTTGTAGACCAGGCTGGCCTCGAACTCACAGAGATCCGCCTGCCTCTGCCTCCCGAGTGCTGGATTAAAGGCATGCGCCAGGAACGCCCGGCCTTTTTTTGTTTTGTTTTTAATATGTAAGAGCTTCATATGAGCTGGGCATTGTGGCGGTGTGGGCCTGTAATCCTAGCACTCCAGAGGCTGGGGTCAGAGGCCAGGGTGGGCTCCATGGTGAGGCCCTGACTCAAGAGCACAAAGCAAACAAATGATTTCAGATAGTTGCCACCCAGGGTTCCTTCTAGATAAGACTGCAGTTTTTCAGTATTGCTCTTTCTGTTTGCTGACTGTATGGCAGCCATCCTATTGGTGCCCTTTCTTGCATCTGAAAGAACATTGATGTGCTTCCTCAAATCTAGAATTAATTAAAAATTGGTGAAAGCTACTTAGGAAATATTAACAAGATAATGTAAATTTCTTCTAGGGCAGTTATATGACGGCTATGACGAAGAATATGGCTGTCCCATTTTAGATGAGGATAGAGTAAGTATGGCTGGACTGAGTATACATTTGTTGAACTTCTTGGGCAAATTAATCTTTGTTTTCTTAGGAACATTCATCTTTTTAACTTGTGTGCTCATTCCAGGTTGTTGATGAGTTAGAGAACCAGATGAGAGAAGGCGGTGTTATTGTTGATTACCATGGCTGTGATTTCTTCCCTGAACGCTGGTTTCATATAGTTTTTGTGCTGAGAACAGATAATAGTATACTGTACAAACGACTTGAAACAAGGTAAGGAAAAGAAAATATATTGATTTTTGTTCTTAAAGCAAATAACTTTCATTCAGATTCATGAGGTTGGCTGATACCATGAGAAGACTTTCTGTTTGAAAAGTAGCTGCTTTATTTGTTCTCTGTAAAGTCAGTCTGTGTGATGTGGTTATGCAGAACCAAAGATATTGTTAAGGTTCAAGAAATACTTTCTTTTGGTTTTTTCGAGACAGAGTTTCTCTGTGTAGCCCTGACTGTCCTGGATTCACTTAGTAGACCAGATCAGCCTTGAACTCACAGAGATTGCCGCTGCCTCCCAAGTGCTGGGATTAAAGGTGTGTACCACCACGCCTGGCAATTACAGACAACTTTGACCTGCCGTGTGGGTGTTGGGATTTGAAACCAGGTCCTTTGGAAGAGCAGCCAGTGCCCTTAAGTGCTGAGCCATCTCTCCAGTCCCAAGAGAGTACTTTCTGAGTAACAAAATATGAACTAATTTTTTTTCTCCAGAAACAAGGTTTCTCTGTGTAGCCCTGGCTGTCCTTGCTCTGTATACTAGGCTAGCCTTGAACTCAGAGATCTGCCTGCCTTTGTCTCCTGAGGTCTGGAACTAAAGCTGTGCGCCACCCAACACATATTTTTTAAATTTTTCATAGTGAGACACTGTCTTAAAAAACAAAACAAACAAACAAAAACACCCTGGCATTGGTGGCACACACCTTTAATCCCAGCACTTGGGAGACAGTGACAGGCAGATCTCTGTGAGTTCAAGGCCAGCTTGGTCTACAAAGTGAGTCTAGGACAGGACAGCCAGGCTCTGTTACACAGAGAAATCCTATTACGAAAAACCAAAAAAAGCCGGGCGGTGGTGGCGCACGCCTTTAATCCCAGCACTTGGGAGGCAGAGGCAGGCGGATCTTTGTGAGTTCGAGTCCAGCCTGGTCTACAAAGCGAGTCCAGGACAGCCAGAGATATTCAGAGAAACCCTGTCTCGAAAAAACCAAAACCAAAACAAAACAAAAAAAAAAAATGTGTAAGTAAAGGGGTCGAGACTGAGGCAGGAGGAGATCAGTGGAATTAGGAACTAACAGTGACAGTAACAGAATTCACTGTGGGCAAGTCCATGGTAAACATGTGAAAATGTCATAATGGAATCCATTATTTTATATGTTAAAAGATTTTTAAATGGACTGGAGAGACGGCTTAGCAGTTAAGGGCACTGACTGCTCTTCCAGAGGAAGAGTTTGATTCCCAGCACCCACATGGAAGCTCACAACTGTCTGTAACTTCAGTTCCGGGGGATTGGCACACTCACACATATATACACGCAGGCAAAACACCAATGCACATAAAAAAGTAATAATTTTTTTTAAAACGTTTTTAAGATGTTGGAGCAGAAGAGCTGGCCATGCAGGTTAGTGGTAGAGCATACGCAGGGTAAGTGCAGGGCCCCAGGTTCAAGAGAAAACATTTGTACAAAGAGAACTAATAGAAACCATATATATGCTTTTGTCAGGCAAGACAATTTAAATTTTGCCTTAAAAACCAATTTTATGTTAATCACCAAAGACTAGAAATGTTGTGAGAGAACCAGTTAATATTTTTGGCTTTATTTATTTTTAATATTTTATTTATTTAATTTGTGTATGTGTGTGTACTTAAATACATATTATATATGTGTGTGTGTGTGTGTGTGTGTGTGTGTGTGTGTGTGTGTGTGTGTGTGTGTGTGTGTGTGTGTGTGTGTGTATGCACCGCGTTCATGAAGGAGCCTATAGAGGTCAGAAGACACTGAACTGCAGGATCAGCAAGTGCTCTTGACCACTGAGCCA
This sequence comes from Lophiomys imhausi, assembly GCA_907164525.1. Taxonomy (NCBI): domain Eukaryota; kingdom Metazoa; phylum Chordata; class Mammalia; order Rodentia; family Muridae; genus Lophiomys; species Lophiomys imhausi. Next base: position 2,732,551 of record CAJQZJ010037361.1, on the reverse strand, counting down.
TCCTCTCTCCATCCTGTATATTCTTAGTTGGGAGATGTGCCTGTGAAGTCTGTTTTCCAGGCCCTGCTGCTTAAGGTTCCCCTTTACGGGTGGAACCCTGGCTTTCTTGTGCTCCAGCTGAGGAATCAGAGCTGGCTTGCAAGTGGATGGCTTCAGAGGAGTCACACGTACATCAGCCACATCTGCAGCAGCATCTCCCTTCCCTAGACAAGGCCTTCTGAGCAAGTAGCCCATTCCTGTTTAGTGGAGTACATGGCCACTTCTTCAAAGGTCACTGATTCCTGAAGCTCAGATGCTAAGAAAACAACTGTAGGATGTTAATCCTACTGATGAGAGGATAAAGGCCACCTACCAAAAAATGGCCAAATTTAGCAAGCTTTATTGGTGTACACATCAAGGCAGGATTTCCCATACCCCTTTTACATGACAAAACTGCAAGGTGGAGGATTTTTTTTTCCCCAAGCAAGTGTAGTTACAAAAGTGAGACCAGGCTCTTAGGATTTTACAAAGCAGCTAAGGAAATCTTCCTGGAGTGTTTGTTACACAATGTTTCATGGTTAGAGCATAGGGCGCAGTCCAGCTCTGAGAAACAGAAACTCAGATTTTACAGTAAAGGAAAATTTAACTTAGCTACAGGCTCAAAATGGCTTTCAGGAACAAAATGGAATCAGGCTGGTTCTTCAACTGCCATTATCAAATTTCTTTTATTTCCATCAAAGGCTCCAAATGGCTTTGGTAGCTTTTCAGCAAATAGATACCATGTAGTGGTCCTCTGGCCCCTTAACTTTTTAACTGGATATGTAGTTGGTTCGTTTACATACTGCTTACACAGCATATCAATTACTTTATTACCTTTGGGATTGGTAAAATAACATTTTTATGATGAGTTATCCAATTGATGTATGGTATTCCATGCTTTCCTCTTGTGTATGCTATCTGTCTTTATCATAAATCCTTGCTGTGGATCCTTTTATCTCCTAGCCAAGAATCTGGCTTGAGGTAGTTATTTGTTTGTTCGCTAATTGATTGGAAATTATTTGAGCAGCTAATAAGTTAGCAAGGGATTCAGATAAACCCTAATTGATGGTCTCATAATTCTTAGCTTAGCCCTCACATACAGATGCTTGTCTGTTTCCTCTAGGCGAAGAGAAGATGAGAAGTATTGTTGTGTAATTTTTGATATATGCAAAAAAGTGTCCTGTTTCTAGATTGTTCCCAAAGCTATTTTATTTAATGCCATTATGTTTGCTTAATCTCTCTCTGCCTCCTAGGGGTTATAATGGTAAGAAACTACAAGACAACATTCAGTGTGAGATTTTTCAAGTTCTTTATGAAGAAGCCGTATCATCTTACAAAGAAGAAATTGTGCATCAGCTGCCCAGCAATGAGCCAGAGGAGCTAGAGAATAACATCGACCAAATCTCAAAGTGGATCGAGCAGTGGGTCAAAGATCATAACTCTTGACTTAGAGACTGGGTAGCCAGGCACCAGCACAGCACACACCTTTATCCAAATCTTAGAATGCAGCAGCTGGTGTAAACAGTGAGTTCTAGGCCAGCAGGGCCTAGTAGTAAGACTGTTTCAGAGGAAAAGCCCGACCATAGCACAGCCACTCTCATTGTTGCACTCAGTCCACGTAACAGAGACGCCAGAGGATCAGCAGAAGAGAGCTGTGCTGCAGCTCTGACTGCTGCCTGGATTCCTTGTTCTCCACGAGAAAGCTGAAACAGCATCAGATACCAATATAATTTATTAAGGATTGAACCTGGAAATTGTCTTCAAATTCAATTGAAAATAAATCTGATCAATGGGCACATATCTTTTAAATTTAATCACTAAAATGTAGGTGATCTCTTAAAATAAAAATGGAAAGCTAGCCGGGCGGTGGTGGCGCACACCTTTAATTCCAGCACTTGGGAGGCAGAGGCAGGCGGATCTCTGTGAGTTCAAGGCCAGCCTGGTCTACAAAAGTGAGACCAGGACAGCCAGAGCTGTTACACAGAGAAACCCTGTCTCAAAAAACCAAAAAAAAAAAAAAAATAGAAAGCTAAAGTTACATGATCAGTATCGCTTTTTTAGTTTGAAAAAAGTGAAGGGGGCTGAAGAGATGGCGGTAAGTAACAGCACTTGACACCAAGGCTGAGGACTCACTGATGGAAGCCATCTGGTTTCCACATGTACTCTGTGGCATGTATGTACACACCAATACATGAAAAATGGGTTTAAATCATTGGAGGGCTGGGGAGATGGCACAGTGGATGAAGTCTTACTGGACATGCATGAGGACAGGAGTTTGCCTGTAAACACGGCACTGAGGGCAGAGACAGACAGTTCCCTGGACAAGCTGGCTAGGGGACAAGCTGGCTAGCTAGACCAGCAGGGATTGGCTAGCCCTGGGCTCAGCAAGAGGCTGCTTCAGTAAAGAGATTGAGAAAGACAACTGACGCCATAGACACGACACACACAATTGTGGGGAGCCTAGGAAGGTCCAAGTGAGTGAAGACTGAATGGATGTACCACTGACTGACTGACGAGGCCCAACCATGACATGGGCCCATAGCCTCAGACCAATAGGAAAGCCTTCTAAGGGGTGCTGCTCAGAGAGATGGCCAGCCTTCCTGTGGTTAGTGAGTGTTGACTGTGTAGAAAATGTCCCCCGTGACTCACTTCCCTGGGTACTTACGGCCTAGAGGCTGCTCTTAACTGAGGTCAGCTAATCTGTCTCCTTGCGCTGCCTCCCAACAAGCTGAGCTGCACAGGGTGCTGAGGCTTTTCTATCCCAGGGCTCAGTCCACCCGATACCCAGCTTTTCTGTTGGTCTGTGTGTACGTCATGTCTTTATCCCCTTGCCACCCCTAGTCAGATCTGACCCTGGAGCAAATGATACTTGTTTTTGTAAACAATTTATTTGGTACAACATGTTATACTGGCCTTTTGGCCCATTCCCCCCCCCCCCCCCCCGTCACCTCTTTTTAAGAAATAATGTTACTGGCTTCCTGTGTAGCCTTGCAGAGATCTTATGCCTATAAAACAAGTATATACAACTAAAAAAAAAAAAACCCTTTAGTAAGAGAGCTGAGAAATTATGTATCAGTAGAGTGTTTGCAAGGACAGGAGTTTGATTCCCAGAACCCACATCTTTAAAAAGGGTGTGGTGGCACGTGTTTGTAATCCGAGTGCTGGAAAGGTGGAGATAGGTGGCCCCTGGGGGTTCCAGCTGACATAGCTTACCTCAGGAGTTCTAAGGCTGGGGGTCGTTGACTGGGGGGCTTGAGGATTAAGAATTAAGACATGAATAAATGAATATGAAGCATGGGATTGGGAGGACTGCTGTTAACTCTTGCAACAACAGCAACCTAGTTTATATTGTGTAGCAGTTTTTAGAATTCCAGCAAACAGATTATGTTCAATACAGAGAAGTTTGATTCAGTTTCCATAGCAACACAATCACAAAGGCAGAGCAAACTGTTCTATTGATTACAATTAACAACTATAGTATGATATCCTCCCCTTCTGTTCCTAGAGGACTCAGTAGTCTGAGATACAATGGACACAAGGAACTTGGCATGTAAAAATGCATTTACATCAAAGAGCTCTAAGAAGCATGTTATCAGAACACACTGACATTGTATAGAGAATGTGAAACGTACCAAGCAACTCAAGCTGAGAAAGTGAAGCCAGCCATTACCAACCTGAGAAGGTGAAATCAGCCAAGCCAACCAGCCATTACCAGGCTGAGAAAAAGTTCTCTCACGGCAGCTTTTCTAAAATCCACATGGCTACCCACACTAGGCTGAGACACTGTCTTAACAACAAAGTGTAAGATGCACAACAATGTCCAAGGTTCTCTGGCCTCCATGTGTACACAGGTATACACACACTCAAAAAGATGGCACCTCATGTACACTTCTGTACTGAGCTGAGGATTATATCATCTCAGAAAATAAGAGTCCTCTCAAATATTTTTCAGATAAACTACCATCTTGAAATTTAGACTTAACAGTCCAGCGGTTGTGCCTCACCACTTTTATCCCAGCACTCGGTAGGCAGAGGAGGTGGATCTCCAGTTTGAGGCCAGCCTGGTCTACAAAGCAAGTTCCAGGACAGCCAGGGCTACACAGAGAAACCCTGTCTTGGGGGGCGGGGATCCAATTTAAGATTTGATGACTTAAATGTATAGTTGATCTGGGGCGGGGGCAGAGGGAGGCACAGTGGTGGCATTATGTTTAGATGTACAATGCCCGTCTTAGTCACTGTTCTATGGCTGTGAAGAGACCGTAAACAAGGTAGCCTATACAAGGAAGCATTTGACTGGGAGGCTGGCTCACAGTTTGATCTGTGACCATCATGTCAGGAAGCATAGTGGCAGGCAGGCATGGTACTGGAGCAGTAGCTGAGAGCTTACATACGATCCACAAACAGGAGGAAGAGAGATACTAGTCCTGGCTTGGGATTTTGAAACCTCAAAGCCCATCCCCAGTGACACACTTCCTCCAACAAGGCCACACCACCTAATTCTTCCCAAACCTGGTAGTTCCGTCAACCAGGGTCCAAGCATTCAAATATATAAGTTTAGGGGGCCATTCTCATCCAAACCACCATAAGGCCACTGTGTACAATCACCAGTACCCCACAAAAGATAAAGTGTACAGTTCACATTTGTTGAGTTGTATGTGCCAGCCGGGCGTAGTGGCATACACCTTTAATCCCAGCACTCGGGAGGCAGAGGCAGGCAGATCTCTGTGAGTTCAAGGCCAGGCTGGTCTACAAAGAGTTCCAGGAGAGCCAGACTTACACAGAGAAACCCTGTCTCAAAAAACATAACAACAAAAAAAGTTGTATGTGCAGTATATACACATGTGTATTTGCAGAATGTGAAGCTCTGGCCTCTTGATACCAACCGTCTAAAACTGTCTAGGATAGTTAAGTAAAACAAACTCCTAGTCATGCAAACATGTCACTTTGTTAGCTACTATGACAGTCTATCACAGATATTCTCTAAACTACCCAGTAATCAAGTTCTTATGAGACAAGCAATATTTGCTTATCTAAATACAAGAGATGGTTAGGGCATCTTCAAAAACCCCAAGAGGTCTGCAGAATATGGCATTCAAAGATGTTATGAAATTAAGATTTTCTTTTTTTTTATATCGAGACATATCAGCTCCTGACAGCACCCCCTATTCTACTCCAAGTAGAAGATAAGCATCAAAGAATCTCCAGTGTGAGATGGTTGAATTAGTGGCAAGCCTTTCTCTTGGCATGAAAAAACCCCTTGCTCCAACTGCAGACAGACTGCTGTCCAAAAAGGACAAAACTTGGTAGCAGGGAAGTCGACAGCCTAGCTCTGCCAAGACAGGGTAGGTAAGTCCTTCATAATCCCTGCTGTACAACACATGTCTGTCAGAGAAGCAGGACCCAAAGGCTGAAGACTGATGCAGGAATGTATGGAGAGAAAATGGGAACTGTCCAGGCAGCCACTGGTATGTCATTTCTTAGTTTTGGAAGCTGCAGGCCCTGCACTTCCTATATAAGCAGATATATTTATCCCTCTCAGGTCTCTGAGGTGGTTGAAGAATAGACAGCTAGAGTCTCATAGTTAAATTTTGAGTTGTTTAGGAATCAAGAGGGTGTTATAGATCTAAGAAGATACTCTTAAAAGTGTGTTGCAAGTTAGTATGAATGTTGAGTCAGATATAGACCTTTAAACTCATGGAGATGGTTAGATAGTAGAATGTTAAAGTCAGGGGCCAAATATGTATAAACTGGACATTGGGAAGGTATACTGGGCCATTTAACTCTCATAAATGTGGCATATTTATATCTGTTGTTTTGTATAGTATTTACTGTTATAAGAGAAGGAACCATCTGTTGGACTGAAAGGGGAAACTTCTGGGGGGAAGAGGGTGGAAGGGCGGGATAGGAAGGGGGAATAGGGAAGGGTTTGTGATTGAGATGTAACTTGAAGAAAAAAAAATAAAGTATTTAAAAAAAAGTTGTATGTGCAGTATATGCGCATGTGTATTTGCAGAATGTATGCAAGCAGATACGTGTGTATGTATGTTTATGGAGGCTACAGGTTGACACCAGGTATCTTCCTTGCCCCTCACCCTCCTAAATTCCAGGATTCCTAACCTCTTAGTTTGAGTTAATCAATTTTCTGGTGGACATACCTTTGCTGAGTTTTACTATCACAGACACATGAATGATAACATACATTACTATGCCAGGCAGTCTTAAACATGTTTTTGTCTGGTCGCTTTTTTTTTTTCCAATGAGCTCTGAATTCACACAGCCACCCCCAGAAGTAGTTCACTAATTTCAAAGATGTAATGGAACCAAGTACAGAAGCTAGGTTTTATGTGTAAGACTCCATGTAGGTGACCATAGAGGCAGAAGGTCTCCCAAGATAAATTCTATTCTAAGCCGAGTTTTCCTCATACCCAAGTAACTAAGGACAATGCAGACTGGCTCTGGAGAAGAATTGAGAGGTTCATTACTGCAAGAAAAGGGATCTGATGTTTATTTCTAAACCAGAATAATCTTTAAGCCTACGAAAGTGTTTGACAACCGCAAAGGTGCTGGCGCAGGGAATTAATGCACAATCATTTTATCAAGGCGATGAAGTTGATCCAGCATGTTGTGTGGATTAGCGCCTGTGACAGGAAATGAACA
>CAJQZJ010037361.1:2673646-2719569 GCA_907164525.1 Lophiomys imhausi | reverse complement strand
TCTCTCTCTCTCTCTCTCTCTCTCTCTCTCTCTCTCTCTCTCTCTCTCTCTCTCTGTTTAGTAAGCAGATCCTTATTGAGCAACAGTTGGGTTTTAGAAACTGAGTTAGGCTCTAGAGCACTGTGGTGAACCAGACAGGAATACTCTTGGAGCTGTTGGAGTGTCTGTTCTGCATGAGGGTGTTTGGAGCAGGTTTGAGCTGTGGCAGGGGGAGAATGTGCCGGTGACTGACCTAGCCACACATGTACACTGTGAGGAGGCCCCACGAGGAGGCCGCAATCACCTTCTGCTTCACTCAACTATCCCACTCTATCAGACTGATCGGTGGCAGAATCTGAGAAGGAAGTTAACTGTGGAGGAATATGTTACAAAGTTGAAAGCACTGAGGAAAGAATTAAAGAAGTGAAGTAGCAGCAGGAAGAGAAGGTGGATGTGGAGGTGCATGCCCTTTATCCCAGAATTCAGGACGCATAGGTAGGCAGATCCCTGGGTTCCATTCCACACTTGGCTATTTTATGTTTGTTAAGGCAAGCTCTTCCTCTGTAGCCCAGGCTGAGTGTGAATTGGCCTCTTCTTGCCTCTGCCTTCTAAGTGTTGCAGTTGCAAGCCTGCACGCTTCCATAGATATGTGACTTGAAATTTTATTTGTTTTATTTTGCAGTGTTGGGGATGGAACCTGGGGCTTTATGCGTGTGGGGCAAATGCTCTGCCACTCAGCAATAGCCCCTGCCTCCAAGCTTGTGACACAGATAGTGTCCCAAGAAAGGCCACTGAGAAGATGACAGGCACCCAAGTAAAGACCCAGAGAGGCCGAGGAGCCACACGTGCAAATATCTAGGGAAGAAACGGTCCAGGTAGCACAGAGCTCTCCGGTGCAGAATGTCTGGTCCACACAGGAGCTACAGAGAGCCTGGAGTGGCCAGCATGGTGATGAGCAGAGACAGACAGAATGAGGGCCTTTGGTCACAGGGTTTGGTTTTTACTGGAGTTACACCATAGTGGGAGGCTTTGAACACAAATGTGACAATGTAATTTGAGGAGGAAAGAAAAGGAGGAAACTGAGAGGGGGACACCTTCCTTACCTGTTAACTATCTGGGAGCCACATAGATCCCTTAGCCCTTGAAGTAAGGGGTGCAGTAGGGACAAAGGCAGGAGACAGTCTTTCTGTAATGCTCATGGAATTCTCTTTCATGCTTGTCTGAAGTTTGTACCACCCTCAGACTTGTCCTCTCAGTAGACTGATCTACTCTTCCCTGATCAGAAGGACACTTTGACTTCAAGCCTTCCCTGCCTTCCTACAATTCATCTCAGGCTTTCGAGCCAGAGCTGGGACCCTTTCCTGTGGAAAAAAGACCTGAGATGTTAAATGTTTCTAGTTAGGGTTTGAAAAGCCATTTGTGTGTTTTGTTTGGTTTGCTTTGGTTTTTGTTGTTGTTTTTTGAGACAGGGTTTCTCTGTGTAACAGAGAACTCGAACTCACAGAAATCCACCTGCCTCTGCCTCCCAGTGTGTTAGGTTTTTATTTTGTTTTAATTTTTAAGTGTACTTATATTTGTGTGTATGCATGTGACATTTTGTTTGTCTGTTTTTTTTTTTGTTTTTTTGTTTTTTTTTTTTTTAGGCAGGGTTTTTGTGTGTATCTCTGGCTGTGCTGGATTCAGGCTGGCCTTGAATTCACAGAGATCCGGCTGCCTCTGCCTCCCTGTTGCTTCGATTAGAGGCCTGTGCCACCACACCCGGCCCCTCTTTCTTTTTTTTAAACACAGAATAATATTCCTTTCTGTGAGTGCACACACCACATTGTCTTTATTCATAACTTGACAGTTGTAAGTTAGTGACAATGAGCATGGAGATCAAGGTATTTTGGCATAAATGTTTTCATGTCTTTTGGGAGAAAAAGCTCAGAGGAGGGATTGCTGCATCTGCTCTCCCTTACTACAGACAGCCCGTTTTCCCTTGTGAGAAAAGCAGCATTTGGCTAATGAGCAAAGTCTCGAGGTCATCGAGCGAGTCCAAGGACATCTGGGGAACAGAAGAGGATGACCTGACAGAAGGTGACCTAGGGTATGGCCTCGGAAGAAAACCTGGTGGCATTTATGAAGTTTCGTGTTCGATTACTTCTAAGAAAAGGTCAGATGGGAAGAACCTGAGTCCTCCTCCGTTTCTGAGAGAGGGGGAAGAGAGAAGGGAAGCCATTTTCCAGTATTCTAGGAATAAAGGCTTTCGAGATCCCTGCGCTCTCGGATGTAGAGCGCCCAGCTACAGACGACAGAGCAGCACCGGTGAGAGCTCTCCCTCCCTCCCTCCCTTCCCTTCCTTCCCTTCCTTCCCTCCCTTACTTCCCTTCCTTCCCTCTCTTCCTTCCCTTCCTCCCTTCCCTTCCTTCCCCTGTGGTGTTGTCACGGCCCTTACTCTGCCAGCCCATGAAAATCAGTAACCGCGGTAGATTTTCATCTTTATCTCTTTAAGACCTTTTAGAATCAATTTGTTTATCTATGGCGGCAGTGGGCAGAACAAGCCCAAGCCGAGGTATGCCACAACCTGAAGGAGCCGGTTCTTTCCTTCCACCCTGTGGGTTCCAGGGATGGAACTCAAGCCGCCCTCGGGCTTGGTGGCCGAGCCGCCCCACTGGCTCAGTCTTACTCTCTTGAAAGAATTCAGGGAGTTCAAAAGTAACTGATGTGTTATTTCTGAGGACCGCGGCAGCCATGAAGTACGCTAGCCAGTCTGCTCTTACGTCATGCGCGCCTGACGTCATGTGCGTGTGGGTCTGGGAGCTGTTTACCTTCCCTCCCTTTTCGTTATGCAGTTGTATGGCCCCGCCCCACCCCCCACCCCCGTCAACAGTTATTCGGACTACTAGGTGCCAAGTGCAGGTTTATTTTCTGAGAATAATAATGAACAAATTATGCAACTAAAGTCACAGAAGACATCTAGCTGGTCATTGTCCTTGGAAAGAAATTACAGGTACTAGGTGATATTATTGCATTGATTAAGCTTAATCTACATACTAAAATCCACTTATTTGACATAGAATATTCATGTTTTCCTATACATTTGTGTAGTAAATTCATTAACCTAAGTTTCATATCACAATCCTTTAGAAGCTGTTTTTCCCCCAAACCACGTATCTTTTAATTTGTGAATATTTTAGGATTCATATTTTTATCATTAGTTATATTTTTTCACTTTGTGATTTAGAGAAATATTTAATATTTTGTAAACAAATGTTTTGCATTTTGCAAGGGGCGGTGCGGGCATTTGAACAGGATCTTTCTACATACCCATGGTTGTCCTGGGACTTCCGATGTAGAGCAGCCTGAGCTCCAACTCACAGAGATGCACCTGCCTCTGCCTCCCAAGTGTCAGGATTTTTTTTTTTTTTTTTTTTTAGTTTTTCGAGACAGGGTTTCTTTGTATAACAGCTCTGGCTGTCCTGGACTCACTTTGTAGACCAGGCTGGCCTCGAACTCACAGAGATCCGCCTGCCTCTGCCTCCCAAGTGCTGGGATTAAAGGCGTGCGCCACCACCGCCCGGCCCAAGTGTCAGGATTTAAGGAGCCCGCCACCATGCCCATCTAAATAACCAGTATTGAGCTAAAGAAAGTATTCAATTTTCCCCCCAACAGATTCTAATTCAGAATTGTCAAATGAACAATTAAGGAAACGTCTTCATGAAACTTTAGAGGTATGTCCTGTGTGATACTAAATGAGTATTGTACCTCCACCTATTCCTTTAGATCCCCCCTTCCCTTCATCTCCTTTTTTTTTTTTGCTTTTTTGAGACAGGGTTTCTCTGTGTATCTTTGACTGTCCTGGATCTCATTGGAACTTACTGGAGTTGGTTCTCTCATTCCATCCTGTAGATAACAGGCATTGAACTCAGGTGGTCAGACTTGGTGGCAAGCTCCTTAACCTGCTGGGCCATCTTGCTGGCCCTGGTTCTTGTCTCTTAAAAAGCCCTCTTATGTGCCAGGGGTGGTGGCACAGGTTTTTAATCCCAGCACTTGGGAGGCAGAGGCAGGCGGATCACTGTGAGTTCGAGGCCATCCTGGTCTACAAAGCAAGTCTAGGACAGCCAGGGCTACACAGAGAAACTCTGTTTCAGGGGGAAAAAAAGCCCTGTTATGTAAGCGTGCCTGCCAGTTCTCTGGCTGGCTTCTCTAAACCTATCTGAACTACTGGGGAAAAATGGTATTGCTTCCTTTTAGATGCCTTTCCTCTATGGGGGCCTTGAAAATTCTGTCTTAATTTAATGTCCTTGACGTCAGAAGACTAGAAATTTGCTAGAAAAGGGAGGTGATGGCACCCTGAGGGGAGAGAGCCTTCGATTCCAGATAACAAAGGGAATTTCTAAGTCATGTGTTTTCAGGGTTTGGGGATGCTCCATACCACACGACCTAACCTGGACTAGTCTAACATGCCAAGGGGCACTGAAGCGGGCACCCAGTATGAACCATAAACTTATCCTATGATTAAGAGGGGGCGGGAGGGGCTGCAAGACCACAGCAGAGCTTCTCGCTAGCTCAGTCTGGGGCGGGAGAGACTCAGGGTCATGCATGGCCTGATTGGCAGCTAGAGGGTCGGTAACCAAATAGAGCGTCCCAGGTGGTCTGGGGAGTCCCGCCCCTGTGGGCGTGGCATTTGAGTGGTTTGTCCTTAGGAAACAGGAACCCTGCTTCTTTTTTTTTTTTTTAAAGATTTATTTATTATGTATACAGTGTTCTGTCTGCAGGTATATCTGCAGGCCAGAAGAGGGCACCAGATTTCATTATGGATGGTTGTGAGCCACCATGTGGTTGCTGGGAATTGAACTCATGACCTCTGGAAGAGCAGCCAGTGCTCTTAACCGCTGAGCCATCTCTCCAGCCCGAAACCCTGCTTCTTAAGGTTACATTACTAGGGTTATTGAGGCAAATACTACAGATGGCTATGTGGACAGAAACCTGCTGTCTCTAAGCCTTGGAGGGAAGAAATCTGAAATCAAGGTTTTTAGATCGCCATTCTGCCTTCGAAGGTGGCTGCAGGCCATGGTGCTCCTAGGCTGTAGCTCATACATTTTGAGTTTCTGCCTCTGATGGCCTTGTCCCCCACGGGACTGTGTCCAAGGTGCCTCTTATTTTACAGGCACACTTGTCATTGGATTGGGGCCCACCTTAATCCACTACAACACCACTGCAACTGGATTATGTCCTTAAACTAAGTTTGCCAAGGTGTCTACATCACAGTAGGTAAAACGGAAAGCTACACGTAGGCATAATATTTTTTTGTAGTTGTTTCTGTAAATGCTGCAATTCCACAGAGTGGGACTCTTCAGCTGCTAATCCTAGCAAGGCTTTTATTTTATTTTATTTTGTTTTTCAAGACAGGGTTTCTCTGTGCATCCTTGGCTGTCCTGGACTCTTTGTAGACTAGGCTGGCCTTAAACTCACAGAGATCCACCTGCCTCGGCCCCCCAAGTGCTGTGATTAAAGGCGTGTGCTACCACACCGGCCACTACAGACAGCTGTGAACTGCCATATGGTGCTGGGATTTGAACCCGGGTCCTTTGGAAGAGCAGCCAGTGCTCTTAACCACTGAGCCATCTCTCCAGCCCCCTAGCAAGGCTCTTAAGAAGTGGTCTTGGCTCTGATAGTCTCTGTGCAATCTATTGTCTAAAGGTGGAGGTATTTTTGGGTTGATGTAGTTTTGTTTTTTTACTTATCTGTTAAGCCTCCCTTTCCAGTTAAATTCATGATCACGATACTGAACATAATTAGAGACAGGTATCAAAATTCAGACTATAGTAGCCGCTGCAGCTGTATGGGTTGCCATATGCTTATTTTAAGTGTTCTTTTATTTTTATTTATTTTTAGGTTTTTTCTTTTTTAGTTTCTGTTTTTCAAGACAGGGTTTCTCTGTGTAACATCCTTGGCTGTCCTAGACTCGCTTTGTAGACCAGGCTGGCCTTGAACTCACAGATTTCCACCTGCCTCTGCCTCCTGAGTGCTGGGATTAAAGGCTTGCGCCACTATGCCCGGCTATTTTATGTGTTCTAAAGATTTTTCTTTTTATGTGTGTGTTGTGGTGTACATCGGATACCCCAGCACTTGGGAGGTGGGGGCGGAGAGATGAGATGTTCAAGGCCACCCCTGACTATATAAGCAGTTTGAAGCTACTTGAGACCTTTTGTAAAACAACCCCAAGGTTTTTCCTTTCCTTATTGTTAGCCATGTGCCTATGTGGGTAAAAACAAGAGGCAGGCGTTGTTCCAACTGGAGCTTGATAGTGAGTGGGACTCTTAGCCTGGCTGGTTCACTTCAGCATCTGTAGGCACTCACAGCCTCGATTTCGGGTAAATGTGACCTAGCCATGTTGACAGTTACAAGGATTACAAAGCCTTGCAAACAGCAAGGCTTACTATATCTCTGTCCTCAGGAGGTAGAGATTTTAAAAACTGAACTTGAAGCATCTCAGAGACAACTTGAAGGTAAAGAAGAAGCATTGAAAATCCTTCAAAGCATGGTAAGAATTTATTTCTGAAATTTCCATCACTTAGCTTATTCCAATAATAAGTGGCATTGCAATCCCTGCACTCAATAGGCAGGAGGAGGAGGATCAAGAATTCAAGCCTAGGCTACATTGTGAGACACTGTTTTGGAAACAGACAAACACACACACCCAAAACAACCAGCAGTAATTAGTGATTTTATTTACCTTGTAAAATAGAAGCACCAGTGCTTAATAGTGTTGGGGTTTTGTTGTTGTTGCTTTTCAAGACAGGATTTCTCTGTGTATCTCTGGCTGCCCTGGAACTCACCATGCCCGGCTTATTGTTGGGTTTTTAAGATACAGATATTTTGGCTGGGTGTAGTGGCGCACGCCTTTAATCCCAGGACTTGGGAGGCAGCGGCATGTGGATCTCTGTGAGGTCGAGGCCAGCCTGGTCTACAAAGGGAGTCTAGGACAGTCAAAGTTACACAGAGAAACCCTGTCTTAAAAACAAAAACATATTTTAGTACCAGAATGTCTTGATCTTTATATATAGTTTGTTTTGTGTTATTCAAGAAAGGGTTTTTCTGTGTTGCACTGGCTGTTCTGGAATTTGATCTGTAGACCATTCTGGCCTCAAACTCAGAACTTAGAGATCAACCTGCCTCTGCCTCATTAGTGCTGGGATTAAAGATGTGTGCCACCATGGCCGGCAATACCTCCTCCTCCTTTTTTTTTTAACGATTTAATTATTTTTATATATATAAGTGTTCTGTCTGCATGTACACCTGCATTCCAGAAGAGGGCATCGGATCACATTATATATGGTTGTGAGCCACGATGTGGTTCCTGGAAATTGAACTCAGAAGCTCTGGAAGAACAAACAAACAGTGCTCTTAACCTCTGAGCCATCTCTCCAGCCCCCAATACCTTCTTTTTTATTGCTAATAGTCTATTGTATAGCCATATATGTTCTGTTCATCCTGTGACCAGCAGCTGGTGTATATCTGAGGTATTTCTTTTTTCTGACTAGGAGGAATAATACTGCTGTGTGCATTTCCCTGCTAAGAAAATTCATTCATTCATTCACATTTGGGAGGGAAAGAGCAAACAAATATCTTCTGAATTTTAAACTATCCACTCCACAAAAAAAATGTTTATGTGCCGGGCGGTGGTGGCACACGCCTTTAATCCCAGCACTTGGGAGGCAGAGGCAGGCAGATCTTTGTGAGTTCGAGGCCAGCCTGGTCTACAAAGCGAGTCCAGGACAGCCAGAGATATTCAGAGAAACCCTGTCTCGAAAAACCAAAAAAAAAAAAATGTTTATGTGACTTTCTTATCTTCCTGATAAGCTGTTATCTTAAATTAAAATGTGGGGCTGGACAGATGGCTTAGCAGTTACCAGCACACACTGCTTTTGCATAGGTCAAGTTTGGTTCCCAGCACCTATGTTGGGCAGCTCACAACTGCCTGTAACTCCAGCTCCAGGGGATCTGATACCCACTTCTGGCCTCCTTAGACATGTGCACACACATGCACAGAGACACACAGAAGTACACATATTGAAAATAAAATACATCTTTAAAAAATGAAATGTGCACATAATCATATGTCTGTAGAAGCTGCAGTAGGAATGTTAAAACTTGATCTCACTGCTGCTGTTTTTATTTTTTCTTAGGTGGTGCTTGGCAAAGCCACAAGCCACACACAGACAATGCTTCAGAAAACCATAGAACAAAAGAGATCCTTGGAGAAGGTATTTGCACCCTGTTAGCATTGACACGATCCATCTGATAATGTTTAAACATGATTTCCTTAGGCTCACCACCGTGATGAGTGTGTCATTTGTGGTACTCTCCTCAAGGAGCACTTCCCTCTTTGATGGTTTTCCCTTGGAGAACTTACATTTTAAAACAGACTGTCACGTGGTTAAAGCATGGTTTATTTATTTCCCTTTTATGGTAGCAGAAGGTCTGCCAACATGGTACTTCTCATTTTTCTTCCTCTGCCCCAGACCAGGTCAGCATGCTTCTGAACAGCTCACTGTGTAAGAAATTAGGATCATCGTAGATGTCTCTTTCTTTGGTCAATTGTATCCTCCCTTGATGGGGCCATTAGATGGGGCCATCAAGTGTAACTTTAGTTTCTTGTGTTTGCATGGGTAGAGTTGGGCATGGAGAAATCTGTGCTCAGTACATCAATTTTTAAAAAAGATTTATTTATTTTATGTATATGAGTGCTCTATCTGCATGTACCCTGCAGCCAGAATAGGGCATCAGATCATGTTGTGGATGGTTGTGAGCCACCATGTGGTTGCTGGGAATTGAACTCAGGACCTTTGGAAGAGCAACCAGTGCTCTTAACCCCTGAGCCATCTCTCCAGACCAACAGCAAATTTTTTAAATAATTTATTTATTTTTATTTTATGTACATTGGTGTTTTGACTACATGTGTTTCATCAGATTTTTTGGAACAGGAGTTACAGACAGTTGTGAGCTGCCATGTGGGTGCTAGGATTTGAACCTGGGTCCTCTGGAAGAGCAGTCAGTGCTCTTAACCGCTGAGCCATCTCTCCAGCCCAACAGCAATTTTTTTTTTTTTTTTTTTGGAGACAGGGTTTCCCTGTATAACAGCTCTGGCTGTCCTGGACTCGCTATGTAGACCAGGCTGGCCTCGAACCCACAGAGATCCACCTGCCTCTGCCTCCCAAGTGCTGGGATTAAAGGCGTGCGCCACCACCAGCTGACAGCAAATTTTTTAAAGACTTATTTATTTTTGTAATTTATGTATACGATGTTTTGTCTGTGTGTACAGCTGCATACCATAAGAGGGCATTGTATCCCACTGGACTACAGTTATAGATGGTTGTAGCCACTGTGTGGGTGCTGGGAATTGAACTCAGGACCCCTGGAAAGGCAGCCAATGCTCTTCACCACTAAGCCACCTCTCCAGCCTGTTTTTGAGACAGGGTTTCTCTGTGTAGCTCTGGCTGTCCTGGACTCACTCTGTAGACCAGGCTGGCCTCAGAGATCCACCTGCATCTGCCTCCTGAGTGCCGGGATTAAAGGTGTGTGCCACCACCGCCAGGCAGTATGGCAAGTTTTGAACCCAAACTGTTTGAAATTTCTTTTCTGTGTTAAATGAGCTTTGGCAAAGTGTATCTAAGTGCTGAAGAAGTCCATTCGATGTATTTCACAAATGCCATAGACTCTTCTGAGCCAAACTGTACTCTTTTTTTTTGGTTTTTCGAGACAGGGTTTCTCTGTTTAACAGCTCTGGCTGTCCTGGAATCACTTTGTAGACCAGGCTGGCCTCGAACTCGCAAAGATCCACCTGCCTCTGCCTCCCAAGTGCTGGGATTAAAGGCGTGCGCCACCACCGCCCGGCTAACTGTACTCTTTTAACTGCTATAGGGTTACATGGCTTACTTCACCCTTCAAGTGTCTCTAGATGATTTATATTGATAATTTTCCATGAGATGCCCTTTTTTGTTTTAATTTAGAGGTGATATTTCTCTTTCTATAGGAAATAAATGCCTTGCAGTGGGAAATGGAATTTGATCAGGATAGATTTAAAAATATAGAGGCATCTTGGACCCAAAAATATGACAGGTTTGTATACTTATGGCATTGAGAATTAAACTAGGGCCTTGTACATGCTATGTAGTTACAATACAACTGAGGTGCATACTTAGCCCAGGTATGTATGGTATCATCCAAAATTTTGCCAAGGAAAAAATTTAAATGCCTATAATTCAAATGTAGTTTTAGGCATTCTTCTTCTTTGAGAAAACTAAATATTTTGTTGTTTTTTTTTTTTTCTGGAAACAGGGTTTCTCTGCATAGCCCTGGCTAGCCTAGAACTTACTCTGTAGACCAGGCTGGTCTTGAACTCACAGAGATCTGCTGCATGTGCCACCACGCCCGGCTAGATTATTTTGAGTAAAATTTTAAAAAGGGCATGGACGTCGCTCAGTAATAGAAGGCCTTGCTAGCATTTGTAAAGAAACAACAGCAAGCAAAGCATCCTGAGATGGCTCAGTGGGTAAGGTGTTTGCTGCACAAGTGTGAGGGCCTAAGTTCAGATGCCCAGTAGCCACAGAAAGGCAGGCATGGTGGTGTGTTGACTTCCATCCCAGCACTCCTACAGCAAGAAGGGCAATGGAGACACTAGAGGCCAGCTAGCCTGGTATGTGCAGCAGTGAACGAGGATGCACCTCAACAAGGTCCTGCAAACTCCTCCATGCTGTAGAGTTTCACACTCTTTCCAACATCAAAGAAGATCCCAGTATATTAAAATACCACATTTTGCTTTCCGTCTTTCCTCAGACAAACATAAACAAAGATAAGATACAAAACCACGTGTAGACAGTATTTTTTCTTATGTTTGCAGAAAATATTTATTCTTAAATTTGTATTATTTTGTAATTATGCGCATATGCATAGGGGGTATGTTTACGTGAGTGCAGCTGCCTTGGGAGTCCAGAAGAGGGTGTCAGATCCTCTGGAGGTAAAGTTCCTGGCAGTCATGAGTCACTTGGCATGGGTGCTGGGAACCAAAGCAGGGTCTTCTAAAAACTCTGCATGTACTCTTTGCCACTAAGCCATCTCTCCAGCCCCCCCCCCACCCAATTTTTCTTATTCTTGTTTTTTTTTTTAGGTTTTTTGAGACAGGGTTTCTCTGTGTATCCTTGACTGTCCTGGGCACACTTTGTAGACCAGGCTGGCCTTGAACTCACAGAGATCCGCCTGCCTCTGCCTCCAGAGGCCTGCACCACCACCACCACACCCAGCCATTCTTGAGAAAGGCTCTCGATGGTGCCACAGCCTCCATAATCTGAGGGATTACAGAGGTATATTGCCATTCCTAGCTAAACTGTATTTGTGTCTGTCTGTTTACCTTGTGTGTCTATATATATGAGGGTCCTGCTCTAGCATGGGCAGGGCCCTGGATTTATACTCACTCACTTTATAGGGAAAATTAGAGAAAGAAAAGAGAATTCATTGAGAAAATCAATTCCTGGAGCCTCAGGAAAAGTATTTCAGATTTCATTTTCTGTTCTCCTAAATTTGCTTTATATTTACTTATTGATTTCTGTGGGGAGTTAGCACATGCCACAGTGAGCGTAAGAAAGTCAGAGGACTGCAGGAGTTGATTTTCTCCTTCTGCCATGTGTATTCTGGGGCTAAAATTCATGTCATCAGACTTGGCAGCAAACACCTTCACTTACTGAGCCATCCCATTTGCCCACATTTCATTTTTAATTGAGAAACTTTACTATTGCGATAATATTTATTTACTTATTTTGAGACAGGGTCTCGAGCATCCCAGGTTTGTCAAAGATGATCTTGAACTTCTGTTCTCCCTTCTCACTCCACTTTTTTTTTTTTTTTAAAGATTTATTTATTAAGTATACAGTGTACAGTGTTCTGTCTGCAGGTATATCTGCAGGCCAGAAGAGGGCACCAGATTTCATTATAGATGGTTGTGAGCCACCATGTGGTTGCTGGGAATTGAACTCATGACCTTTGGAAGAGCAGCCAGTGCTCTTAACCGCTGAGCCATCTCTCCAGCCCATCACTCCACTTCTTGAGTGGTGAGATTGCAGGTGTGTGTTGCCATGCCCAGTTTATATGGTGCAAGTGATTGAATAATCCAGGGTTTCCTCGAGGCTTGGCAAGCAATTTACCAACTAAGCTATAATTCCCAACCTTACCTATGTCATGACTGATTTTTAATGATCTGAAGTCAGTCTGTAGTAGAGCACACAGTAATCTCAACAAGCATCATCATGAAATATCTTGATAAGTATATATTTTTAATTTAATTCAATTTATTGTTTTTTTAAAATATTTTATTTATTTGTTGTATAAACAGTGTTCTGTCTGCATGTATGCCTGAAGCCCAGAAGAGGGCGCCAGATCTCATTATGGACAGTTGTGAGCCACCATGTGGTTGCTGGGAATTGAACTCAGGACCTCTGGAAGAACAGCCAGTGCTCTTAACCTCTGAGCCATCTCTCCAGCCCTAATTTATTGTTATTATTATTATTTTTGGTTTTTCGAGACTGGGTTTCTCTGTGTCTCCTAGACTCACTCTGTAGACCATGCTGGCCTTGAACTCACAGAGATCCGCCTGCCTCTGCCTCCCAAGCGCTGGGATTAAAGGCGTGAGCCACCATGCCTGGCAATTACAGACATCTGTGGACTGCTGTGTGGGTGCTGGGATTTGAACCTGGATCCTTTGGAAGAGCAGACAGTGCTCTTAACCGCTGAGCCATCTCTCCAGCTCCTTTTTTTTTTTTTTGAGATTTACTTATTTGTGGGTGTGGTGGTGCACACCTCCCCTTTAATCCTAGCATTTGTGTGGTAGAGGCAGGTGGATCTCTGTGAGTTCAAGGCCAGCTTGGTCTACAGAGCAAGTTGCAGGACACCAAAGCTACACAGTGAAACCCTGTCTGGAAAAACCAAACCAAACCAAAAGGAAACATTATTTTTGCTCAGTGAGGAGGTGTCACTATTTTAGTTATTTAGTTAAGTTTTTTTTCCCACAGACTAAACTGTGACAATGCCATCCTCAGAGAGAATCTGAAGATGAAAACAGAAGAGGTAAAAATGCTCAAGTCTGAAAACGCTGGTGAGTAGTAATGTATTTCAATGATTCTTTTAAATATGTTTTTTGTTTGTTTGTTTGTTTCTGAGACAGGGTTTCTCTGTGTAACAGAGCCTGGCTGTCCTGGACTCACTCTGTAGACCAGGCTGGCCTTGAACTCACAGAGATCTGCCTGCTTTTGTCTCCAGAGTGCTGCGACTAAAGTTGTGCACCAGCACACCTGGCTTGAAAATTTGTAACAGAAAAAAAAAAACATCTGATGGAATTTGGGTAACTGGGACATTTGACATGAATACAGTAAAGGAGATCTCAGTATCTAGGCCTCTCATTGTCTGAAAGGGGGTAAGGCAGAAAAGACCAGTTATTGCAGAGTGAAACATAACTTTGTGACCTGGAACAGAATGATCTGGACAGTTGGAAGAAGGGCCACTGCCTTTACCAGCCTGCTGCCACTAGGTTTCTGTAAAGTATTGCTTGCCCTGCCCACCTTGTGGTTTGAGTATCGAACGGGACTACAAACTAGACCCAGCATCAATGCCTCATGGGAACTGTTCCAGCTTTGGTCTAGCGGTGACTTCTCGTGTCTTCCAGTCCCGTCCCATTGGTATTGGAATGCTTATTCTAGAAAGATTCCCACAGCAGCCTTCAGGACTCTGAATAATTTATCTTGTATGTTCACTTAAAAAAATTGGGGGGAGGGGGCAGGAGAGATGGCTCAGGTTAAGAACACTGGCTGTTCTTTCAAAGGTTCTGAGTTCAATTCCTAGCAACCATATGGTGGCTCACAACCATCTATAATGAGACCTGGTGCCCTCTTCTGGAGTATAGGCATATATGCAGATAGAGCATATACATAATAAATAAATAAATTTAAAAAAAAAAGAAAAATTGGGATCAGGTGTGCTGGCGCACGCCTTTAATTCCAGCACTCAGGAGGCAGAGGCAGGTGGATCTCCGTGAGTTCAAGGATAAAGTGAGTCCAGGACAGCCAGAGATACACAGAGAAACTCTGTCTCATAAAACAAAAACAAACAAACAAACAAAAAATCAGGGCTGGAGAGATTAAGAGCACTGACTGTTCTACCCAAAGACCTGGGTTCAATTCCCAGCACCCACATGGCAGCTCACAACTGTCTGTAACTCCAAGAGCTGACACACTCACACAGACATACTTGCAGACAGAACACCAATGCACATAAAATAAAAATATATAAATAAGGGGCTGGAGTCCTGAGTTCAATTTCCAGCAACCACATGGTGGCTCATGACCATCCACAGTGTGATCTGATGCCCTCTTCTGGTTGCAGGTGTACATGCAGATAGAGCACACATATACATAAAATAAATCATATACACACACACACACACACACACACACACACACACACACACACACACTTTGCTGGGCAGTGGTTGCTTTAATCACCGCACTTGGGAGGCAGAGGCAAGAGGATCTCTGTGAGTTAGACAGAAGCCAGCCTGATCAGCCAGAGCTAAAACAGAGAAACTATGTCTCAAAAAGAAAAATCATAGCCAGGCAGTAGTGGCCTATGCCTTTAATCTCAGCGTTCAGGAAGCACAAAGCAAGAAAATCTCCATGAGTTCCAGGCCAGCCTAGTTACAAAATGCATTCTAGGACAGCCAGGGTTACAGAGAGACACCCTGTCTTGGAATCCTCTACTCCCCTTCAGCCCCACCCCCAAATCTACAAACTTCCCTAAAACAAACTACCAGCAGGTCCGGCTGGCAGGGTTGAGAAGCTTCCAGTTTGTTTTTATTTGGTTGGTTTTGGCTTTTCAAGACAGGGTTTCTCTGTGTAGTCCTAGCCATCCTGGAACTTCCCCCATAGCTATTATGGGGCTGGAGACTGTCTCAGCAGTTAAGGGCACTGGCTACTCTTCCAGAGGACCAGCAACCACATGGCAGCTCATAACTATCTGTAACCCCAGTTCCAGGTGATTGGAACCCTCACACAGACATACATGTAAGCAAAATGCCAGAACATGTAGAAAAATAAAAATAAAATAAAGTAGCCATTACATGTTTCTTTTCTGCCGTGATACCTGCTATTTCATTAGATATGTTTTCTGGATGGAGTCCAATCTTATGGCTAGTGTCTGATGTGTGTGTTGCTTAGAGGAAATGAGTGTGTGGCATTAGGTCTGGCCCCAAGCTAACACTGTCCCGTTTGGCTCTTCCAGTTTTGAATCAGAGGTACTTGGAGGCCCTCGCCATGCTTGACATCGAGCAGCAGAAGCTGGCTCAAGAGAACATGGGTCAGGAGGAGAGTGGCTTTCCAGAGGTATCAGGTCACAAGATACGTGTGCAGCTGTGAAAACTGGATGTGGGGACATTGTCTGTCTGCTTCCCCTGCTTCCTGTTCTAGGCCAACAACATACTTAGCTATTCAGACTAGGGAGCGAGAGGCCCATGGGAAGAAGGTCCAGGTTGCTTTTTACCAACTGTTGCTACCATGCCCGAGAGACAGAATTGTTGGACCCTGGGGAATGAGCTGGCTGTTTCCTGCCCCGGTTTCTTTCTTTCTTTTTTTTTCCTTTCTTTTTTATTTCTTCAAGTTACATCTCAATCGCAGTCCCCTCCCTATTCCCCCTCCAGTCCCACCCTCCCACCCTCAACCCCCATCCTCTTCCCTTTTTTTTAAGTTTAAGGTATATCTTATTTCCCTCTACAGTTTCCCCTTTCAGTCCAACAAATGGCTCCTTCTCTTATAATAATAAATACAATACAAAACAACAGAGGTAATTAGGCCACAGTTATGAGGGCTTAGCATACATTCCCAATGTCCAGTCCATATGTATTTGGCACCTGACTTTAACATTCTACTATCTAACCATCTCCATGAGTTTAAAGGTCTATATCTAACTCAACATTCATAGTAACTTGCAACACAATTTTAAAAGCATCTTCTTAGATCCATAACGCTCTCTTGACTCCTAAACAACTCAAAATTTAACTATGAGACTCTAGCTATCTATTCTTCAACCACCTCAGAGACCTGAGAGGGATAAATATATCTGATTATATAGGAAGTGCAGGGCCTGCAGCTTCCAAAACTAAGAAATGACATACCAGTGGCTGCCTGGACAGTTCCCATTTTCTCTCCATACATTACAGCATCGATCTTCAGTCGTTTGGCCCCGTTTCTCTGACAGACATTGATTGTAGAGCAGGGGTAATGAAGGACTTACCTACCCTGTCTTCCTGCCCCGGTTTCTTAACTGTTAACAGCTGCATTACGAGAGGCTTGCGCCATGCCCGTGCCTCACTGCTGGGTGGAGCTGGTTCTTTCCAAGGAGTTTCACACTGAGGCTGGGTAGGTTCAGTTATTTTCCCGTGGTGACAAGGGAGCCTGAGCCCTAGTTCAGATCTGCTGATGTGGCTTATAATGTGGAAGTTTAGCTAGTGAGGGACAAAGGGCCTTGGGTTTTATAAGTGGCATGACTTCCACCCACTGGAGAACCCAGAGCAGGCATTGCAGTGTCCTTAGTAAGTGTCTAAGACTGACACATTTAACCCTTACATTCTGACTCAAGCTCTACATCACACATGAAGAGAGAGAGACGTGAGAGGGTGTGATTTTCCCCATCACATCGCTAAGTAGTTTACTAACTAGGCAGACTGTATTTAGATAATTTTATAGTAAGTTCCTTATGAAACTTTAAAATGTGTGTTACAGTACATAGGCTATCCCCATAAAATTAGTAAGCAAGCCTAGCTGCTAAAATGACTGAAAAATCAAAGGTTCTTGCTTTTCTTTGAGTTCACAGTGGTGAACCAGGAGTGACCCTGCTTCTTCACTGTGGGCCTTAGTCAAGTTTTGAGGGGCCAGGGAGGGCTACAGGCTACAGCCATTACCCAAGAAACATTTCCAGATACAATACATGATTGCAGAGTAATTTCTTTTTAAGAGTGGGAGGATTGCTCTCCCCAGGAGCAAAATAAAATTCCCTGTTCATTGTGAGCAGTGTTGTTGGAGGGAGGGGCTCATGGTGAATGCTGGCTCTGAGGGCCACATCTGTCACAGGAAGCAAGCACCGTGGGTGCTAGCATTAACTGCTTGGTTAGGCTAAGTTCTTGCTGCACATTCAAAGCTATTGGAGACGGATTTCAGAATTAAAGGTTTTGAGAGTGAGAAGGAAGGAAGGTAGGATTCTTTGAAGTTTTTGTTGCAAGTAATGATGTTCTCATTTGTGGTCATTTCCACTTGGATCATGACTCCTCATCTGAGCTTCTTTTTTTCCCTTTAAAAATAATGTTATAGCCGGGCGGTGGTGGCGCACGCCTTTAATCCCAGCACTTGGGAGGCAGAGGTAGGCGGATCTTTGTGAGTTCGAGGCCAGCCTGGTCTACAAAGCGAGTCCAGGACAGCCAGAGCTGTTAAACAGAGAAACCCTGTCTCGAAAAACCAAAAAAAAAAAAATGTTATATACATCAGTTGTAGTATATACTTATCGTAATTAAATATAAAAATACTACACACGCACTTTCCACTTTCTTTGGCTCAAGACGCAGGGCTGTTTGTATGTGGCTAAGACAGCGTGGCACTCACTAACAGGGAATGCCTTATGGTTTCCAGCTTGCAGTCCTTGGAGCCTGCCTGTGTCATGGTCCTGGTGGGAGGCCCTGTTCTTGTGCCAAAATGGCAGCATCCGCTCGGAAACTGGTTCTTCAGCTCAGGCATGAGGTACGCATCACATCAGCACGGTGGTAGAGGCTTTGGTTGTTTCCTTATTAACAGTGGGATAGATGGCAGAGGCTTTGGTTCCATTTCCTCATTAACAGTGGGATAGACGGCAGGGTTTCCAACAATGAACTTCATCTTAGAGGCGCTGGCTGTGGAACCTAGGCTTGGTTTTTGGTGATGGCATTAACTCGCACTTAGATTTCATTTAGCTGATTCCAAAATACACATGGTATACTCCATGAAATTCCAAAATACACATGGTATGCTCCATGAAATCTGAAGCTGTGTAAAGTTGTTTGATTAAGCGTGTAGTTAATTTCTTTTTTTGTTTTTGTTTATCTGAGACAGGGTTTCTCTGTGTACCAAACTCTGGCTGTGCTAGACTCACTCTGTAGACCAGGCTGGCCTTGAACTCACAGAGATCCACCTGCCTCTGCCTCCCAAGTGCTGGGATTAAAGGCGTGCGCCACCATGCCCAGCCACTGTTTTATCTTTTTTGAAGATAGGGAACTTACAACCTTTAGCCCACATAGGAAGGCTGACAGCCAAACATTAGCTACCCTTGACAGCATGTTACTACAGAGATCAGACTCAGGTTCAGCTAAAGGAGGTATGAGAAGAGCCAAGCTGCAATGCTGCCTTTGGCATTCTCCGTTCCAACTGTGTCCTTCCTCCAGGATTTGGGCAGGACAGACACAGGGCCCATCCTGGGTAGGGAGTTTCAAGAGCTGGATTGGCAGGGGGTTGACAGACACAGGGCAGACTGCTGGCATCCAGGCCAGAGTGCTGGTAGAATGTCCAAGTGCCAATTTAAGCAGACAAACTGGATGGAATAAAGTGATTAGTATGCAAAAAGGATTCCCATTTGACCTGTGATGGCCCCACCCAACGCTCTTTCAGTTGGAAATTCTGCAGAAGAGGAAGGAAGAGGCTCACATAGCGGCAGATGCATTCCGAATTGCTTTTGAGCAACAACTAACGAGAAATGACCAGGCTCTGCGACTGGTGTGCGTGGATACGTGTAGAAGAGCAGCAACGTGGGTGAACAGGCAGCACCGGAAGGAGGATGGTATGTAGGGAGCATGCAGCAGCAATGGGGGATTTTATTTGCTTTGGGACATAATAAAGGTAGATGAAGCACAGGTATCTCATGTAGTTACTTTTTGTTGTTGTTGTTCATTTTTGTTTTTCGAGACAGGGTTTCTCTGTGCAGCCTGGCTGTCCTGGACTCACTCTGTAGACCAGGCTGGGCTCGAACTCAGAGATCCACCTGCCTCTGCCTCCCGGAGTGCTGGGATTAAAGGCTGCGCCACCACGCCCGGCTCATTTTCAATTTAGCAAATGTTGGGGCTGGTGACAGCTCAGCAGGTAACGGTGCTGGCTACACAGGCCTGTGCAGTGGCATGAGCATTAGGAAATCTCACACACAGACATGGGTCTCTGTCTGCTGCTCCTGCGGACTGTGATGGCATAGGGCTTGGCCACGGAGTTTCCAAGAGCATGCCCCTCCCCTCAGGTGCCACTCTGAAACCCACACCCTCATCATGCTGGACCACCGTGACACTGGTCCTTGTGGTTTTTTGAGAATTTCCTCTGGATTGACGTAGGAGTTAACTAGCCTTGGCTCACAGATGTTTCTTTTACTGCAATGTCAGGGAGTGTACTTGTTTCAGCTGGACTCTCCCACTGGATTTTAGGATATCCTACACAAAGGAGAAAGAAGACCTTAGGGCAGAGGCTGCGGCAGATACTACCTTCTGAAAACAGTTCGAGGAGGGCTGAAGACCAAGACAATCCACAGGAGATCTTAAAGATGCTGATAGATTTGGTTAGTACCGGACCCGTGCTTTTGTTAGGGGCTGAGCTTCAGCTAATCCATGTAGCTCCTATTCTAAACCATGCTTGCCTCTTAGGTCCTGTCGTCCACCATCTCCCTGCCAACTTTTTCTACTTCCATGCAGATCCTTCTGTGGAAGTTTAAAGTTCCCCTCTGAGGAGGGCTCAGTGACTCATTCCAACCAGTTCAGCTGCCTGCATTTATGTGTCGCTAGGGGCATTTAAGTGTTCCAGGCACTTTGTCACAATATCCCCAAATCATTAACACAACCAGTAGTCAGTCCTGTTACCCACCCACAGGTAGCTATTAAACCAAGACACCGACTCAAGTACTTTGAGCAAACACACTTTAACTCTGATGACATATTTATTTGTGTATAAATACATAAAACAAGTTTAGATACAGCTTTACATACTTTCAGAAATAAGCACATATTGGGATTACGCATACATAAAGTTTTCCCCATCTCTAGGGGATTTACATGATTAAATGAAAGCAACATTAAGTTGCTGGGTTTTTAAGAAACTTTTATTATTGTTGTATATGTGTGTGTGGGCACACATGCCATGGCACAAGGAGGGTCAGAGGATGACTCAGTGCATCCTTCGTTTTCATGTGAGTTCCAAGGACTGGACTGAGTTCACCAAGCTTGCAAGGTGAGGACCTTTACCTGACAAGGCTCCTCATTGCAGCCCCCATCCCCGACCCCTGCCACCTTAAAAAAAAAAAAAAAACTCCTGAGGCTGGAGGGTTGGCTCAGTTTGGTTACTTAGTTAAGAGCACACCCTTTTCTTCTAGAAGGCCTGAGTTCAGTTCCCAGCACTGGCACTGAATAGTTAACAGCCACCTGTAAATTCAGTTTTGGGAAATCTGACGCCCTCTTCTGGCCTTCTTAGGTGCCTACACACACAAACAGACATT
Organism: Lophiomys imhausi; assembly: GCA_907164525.1. NCBI lineage: Eukaryota > Metazoa > Chordata > Mammalia > Rodentia > Muridae > Lophiomys > Lophiomys imhausi. Next base: position 2,699,022 of record CAJQZJ010037361.1, on the reverse strand, counting down.
AATAAAAATCTGAGTGCCAGGTATGGTGGCACACGCCTTTAATCCCAGCACTAGGGAGGCAGGAGATCTCTGTGAGTTTGAGGCCAGCTGGTCTAAAAATAAGTTCCAGAACAGCCAGAGCTGTTACAGAGACCCTGTCTTAGTGGGAAAAGTACAATTTCAGCCAGCAAGATGGCCCAATAGGTAAAGGGGCCACTGCCAGGCAGACAGCTTGAGTTTGATTCCCAGACTCCTCCTGCAGAAGGCGACAGCTGACTCCTCCAACTTCTTCTCCAACCCGAATATGGACTCCATGGCACTCACATATATAAACATGAACACAGACTAAGACTTACAATTTAACTTAAATCCCCCAGCATTTGATTATGATTACTCTAAAATACTATTAATTTGACATTTAGGATGCAGTATTTTGATAAAAGGCAATACTCCTTTTTGTACAGATATCCTATGAGTTACTGAGCAGTACATGTCTAACTTCTGTGTTTACAGCTGAATGATAAGGAAGAAGCACTGGCTAACCAAAGGAAGGTTAGTTACATGCTCGCTCGGGCACTGGAAGACAAAGACACTGCCTCAAAAAAGGATGAAGAAAAAATTTCCACGAGGCAGAACTTCCCACTCAAAACGGCCTGGCGGGAAGCTTCAGAACTCTGTGGTTTTCGTGATCCAGGACACTCAGATGTCTGTGTTTCTGAGCCTGCATCCTTTTGCATTTGTTCTGTCCATCATCCTCAAAAAAATTCAGACTGCTCAAGAACTCTTAAAAGATCCTGTTCTTTGCCATCAAATATATTTTACAAATAAACCATTTGAAATTAGAATTAAAGATGTTAAAAGTAAGATTTTGGAGTGGAAATGGAGCTCAGAGTTAGGACACGTGGTTAATGTGCTTAAGACCTCTGATCCTGACACTCGGGAGGCAATGACAGGCAGATCTCTGACTTGGAGGCTAGCTAGCCTGATCTACAGAGTGAGTTTCAGGACAAGGACCACATAAGGAAACCCTGTCTCAAAGAACAAAACAGAACAATGCAAAAAAGGCCTTGGGTTTGATGTTCAGCATTGCAAAGACTTGGAAAAAGCACCTGGGCATGGAGGACTCATACTTCTAAATCCCAGCACTTGGATGACTGAGGCATAAGGATTACAGTGAGTTTGAGGGCTGACTAGGTACAGTAAGACTTGTTGCCAAAAGCAGAAAAATTACATGAATGTTGATACAAGGAAGTTGTATGCTTTCAAGATGTTTTAAAAATGTATTATAACAGTAATTTATCATAATGAAATTTACAAAGTAGTAAATTTCATTATGATTTCTTTTTTTTTTTTTTGGTTTTTCGAGACAGGGTTTTTCTGTGTATCCTTGGCTGTCCTGGACTCACTTTGTAGACCAGGCTGGCCTCGAACTCACAAAGATCCGCCTGCCTCTGCCTCCCAATCATTATGATTTCTTAATAAATGTGTTAATGATATGTGTTTTGATTACATCCCTCCCTTTAATTCTGGGATGCAGCTAAGTAATCAAACCCTTAACAGATGTACTACAAGAAATGTACTAGTATTTGTGTTGACATTTTATTTATAAACTAATTTCCATATTTTATAATAGCTTCAATGTCTATATCTTACAAACAAATATTCTTGGAAAAAAATAATTGTATGGAGCTGGAGAGATAGCTCAGTTGGTAAAGTGAGTGCCATGCAAGCATGAGGCTGAGCTCCAGCCTCAGCAGCCACATGAAAAGCCAGGTATAGTGAAGCAGACTTGTAACCTGACTGCTGGAGATACGGGGCAGGTGGGTCCCTGAGGCTTCTAGGTCAGCCAGCCTAGCCTAAGAGGGGAACCCCAGAACCTGTCTCAAAAAAATAAAATAAGGGGGACAACATCAAAGGTGGATTTCTGGTGTACACACACACAATTACACTTATGAAGTAATTTTTCTGCTGGGTGTGGTGGTACATCCCTGTAAACCCAACACTCTCAGAGGGTTTCAAGGTTGCAAGCCTTAGGACAGTCTGGATGCTACCTAGCAAAAAACTGTTTAAAAAAACTAGAAAAACCAAACCAACCAACCAACCAAACACTATAGTTAGTGGCACAGTTCAGTGGTAAATAAAGGCTCCTGCTCCCAGGCGTGGTGACTTGAGTCTGATGCACAGCATCGTAAGGTAGGAGAGAACCAACTCCCAAGAGTTGTCCTCTGACCTCCACACTTGACTGTGGCTTCTACTTGCCCCCACATAAAGAAAGTTGGGCATGGTGGTGCACACTTTTAATCTCAGCATACATAGTGAGACCCAGTCTCAAAAAACAAACAAAAATTATAAACAAATGTAATAAAAATATTTAAAAGAGCAACCAACCAACCAAAAACCTTTACTAATGTAATATTAATGGTATTTATTTAGATAACTATATGGGTCTTAGGTCAGCTAAACCAATGTAACAATATCTAGGACCAATTGTTAATTTTGAAAAACCCTTTTCTGCCATTTCCAGAATTTTTCATTTGCCATTCAAAATTTTGAAATAATTTTCTTGCTAGCTTCAATAAGGTGTGGTGGGATTTTGGCAATATTTTCATAATAATTACTAGTTCCTTTCATAGCTTATATTTTTGGTCAACAGAAACATTCTGTGGCCAAATGTAATGGATGTGTACTTAGCAGCTCCCTCTCATAACGTCCAGGAAATGGATGTGATGGTCCAGAAAAGGTCTCAGCCGAAGTTGCCTGAGCCTGGGTCACAATAAAGTCTAGGTTTCTGCTTCTACCTGCCATGTGTTTTTTTTTTTTTTTTTTCAAGACAGAGCTTCTCTAACAGCCCTGGCTGTCCTAGAACTCGCTTTGTAGACTAGGCTGGCCTGGAACTTGCAGAGATCCGCCTGCCTCTGCCTGCCAAGTGCTGGAATTAAAGGCATGTGCCACCACGCCCAGCCGGTATAGACAGTTTCAAACTGCTATGTGGGTCCTGAATTTTAACCCAGGTCCTATGGAAGAGCAGCCAGTGCTCTTAACTGAGGCCTCTCTCCAGCACAACTATAAGGTTTTCACTGTTCCATTTAGATCATGGACACCATAATCTTACTTGCAGTCACTGGCAGCTGTGTTAGACACCACATAGGAAAGTAAGGAATCACCACAAGGCTTTGGAGCCAGCAGCATTCAATCTTGGGAAAGGAACTACTTGGGGACGAAAATACTGAGGTGACTCAATGCCTATGACCCCGGCACTTAGGAGACTGAGGCAGGACGGCTGAGCATAGCCTGGGCTACACTGAGTGTTGCTGTCCCAAAACAAGCAAAATAAAAACCTGAAACATAACAAAAGCCTCCACTCGGAAGAAGGACTTGCTAAGTCTCACTTATTAACTGTTAGCATGTCAGACAGCGGTGCACACCTTTTATCGAGGTCTACAGAGTACCAGGGCAGCCAGGGCTACACAGAGAAACTGTCTCAAAAACCAAAACCATCTAGCAAACAAATTAAAAAACAACAAAAACCTCCAAAACCTGTTATATCTATTTCACAGGAAAAAAGAATGATTATTTGGCACACATTCTATTTGGGTTAAATAATAATAATCCCACCAAGGCCACACTACTGTTTGCACAAGGGAAAACATGGGAAAAATTTACATCCCTGCCTGCCCATAAAGGAACAGAGCAGTAAGGCACATCCATGAAATCTATGAAGGTGTGGGAAATAATAAAAATACCCACACAAACCTCCAAGGACGAGCTCAAGTGAGAAATGTCACTTTTGTTCAGGGAAGACATTCATGTATTAACATAGCAGACACACACGTGTATAACACACAGGAAAGCCACTAAGGCTGCCCACCCAATTTCTCAGGTAGGAAGTATAGCACAGGGTGCCTTCACACTTCATGGAAGGAAACAGGACACTGTCTAACCTCTATATTACTCTACTGGGAAAGTTCTACAAATCAAAAATAATTAGAAACAAAAAAAGCCATACGTGTTTTACAGTTTGTAGGTTTTTTTTTTAAGACTTAAAAAATCTGCAAAGCTCGCACCTGGATCCAGCTAGGATCTTACCCACACACAGGCAGGAACTGCATGCAGATGTGTTAAGGCTAGTACAGGTATCTTAAGTGTTATCAAGGCTCTAAGCAATATGAAGCCCATTAGTAGCCTGGCGTGGTAGCGCATGCCTGTAATCCCACTTGGGAGGCAGAGTTTGAGGCCACCTTGGGCTACATATTGTTGAGACCCTGTTTCAAAACCAGAAGGCCTTACAGACTAAGTGTGCAGTGAGCCGGCACAGCTGGTGAAGGTGCTTGCTGTCAAGCAAGACGGCCTGAGTTTGGTCCTTCTCATCTGTATAGTGAAAGAGAACCAATCCCTACAAGCTGTCCTCTGACCACCACACATTCTGTAGCACGTGTGCACACGCAAGTATGCAGGGGTGCACATACACACCTGTAAGTGTAACAAAAAACTAAAGGTATCAGTTCAGTAAATACTAAAGGTATCACAACCATCTATGGGTTATGTATTTGCATAGTATAATCCTCAAAACACAGCAAGGAAGAGGCTAGGAATGGCAGCATGCACCTGGAATCCCACCCAGCTCATCGGAAGCAGAAGGCAGGAGGCTCATGAGTTCTAGGGCAGCCTAGGCAACATAGGACAACAATGCCTGAAAACACACAAACTACAGAAAATCTGTAGTTTTTAGGGTTACATTTTAAGCGTCACAGATTCCTTTGGCTCTATTATCTTAGATTTTAGCAGTATGTAACACCCATCAACTGCTCACTCTAACTAAAGGGTACTCACACTTTTGGTACAGTTCTCAACCAACTGAGCAGTTTTAAAGCCAGCCTAGTCCAAGTTCAGTGTCTGCTATTTCCAGTCTTTGATAAAATATATATCATGACTTGGGTAATTTGGGGTCCCAATGACTGGACAGGTGGCTTTTGGGTTTTTTTGAGGCAGGGTTTCTCCGATGCATGAGCCATCTCTCCAGCTCTTCTTTTCTTTTTTTAAACAGTTTCTCTCTTAATAGCTCCTGTAAAGGACTATCCTCTATGCCAAACTGCAACATCTTCAGGAATCCAGCTGCGCTTGACTGCACTTTTGGAAGAAAGCGGGCTGGGGAGGGTCATATGACTCTCAAGTGAGCATCCACCACCAGTCACCATCAGTTATAAGCGATTCTGCCCTAACTGCTGATGGGCTTGGGGCCCATGGGAGGGGCCAGAATATTTAGGTAGAGGACTAGGAGGGGACCCATCTGCACAGCCTGGGGGTCACATCCATGTGGGTGCAGGGCTTCTGGTTACTTTAGCTATAGGCCTCACCCACTACTGCTCTGTGAGTAAACTTTTAAGCTCACTGGGCTCCCCAGAGTGAACTCTGTGGAATCTCATCCTGGTTTGTCCTTTGGACATTGTTTCTATCTCCCCAACTGAAGGAATTTTAGTAACAGTAGACCATGAGAAAATCAGACATTAAGCACAAAGACACAATACTTATTGCTAATTTGAGGAAAGTGAGCTTCACACACACAAAAAAAAGAGCTAGGCTTAAAACCAAAAATTAAGCCAGGCAAAGATGGTGCACGGCTTTAATCCCAGCACTCAGAGGCTGTGTGTTGGAGATCTCTGTGAGCCAGCCTGCTCTACAGAGCGAGTTCCAGGATAGCCTGGACTACAAAGAGAAACCCTGTCTCAAAAACTAAAACAAACAAACAACAAACAACCAAGGAGTTAGAGTCATGGAGCATGCCTGTCATTCTATTCTGGAGGCTGAGGACCTTAGGAGGGTAAGTTCAAGGCCAGTCTGAGAGAAACTGCTTGGGGCATATAGGGGACAAAGAAAAAAAAAATGAAGCTGAGAGAAAAGAACACCAAAAGCTAGGGCAATGGGGCACTCTTTTTTTTTTTTTTCCTCCCTGTTTTTGGTTTTTCAAGACAGGATTTCTCTATGTAAAAGCTTTGGCTGTCCTGGACTTGCTTTGTAGATCAGGAAGGCCTTGAACTCACAGAGATCTGCCTGCCTCTGCCTCCTGAGTGCTGAGATTAAAGGTGTTCGCCACCACGCCCGGCAATGGGGCACTCTTAATAAACTAAGAACTGGGACTAGGGATGTAGCTCTGTAGTAGTTTACCAATTATGTGTACGGCCCGAAGCTTGATCCCAGCACCACAAAACAATTTACAAGAACGACAAGAAAGCCAGTGTGGAGGTACACATCTTTAATCCCATCACTTGAGAGGCAAAGGGAGGTGGGTCTCTATGAGTTCCAGGCCAACCTGGTCTACAGAGTGAGTTCCTGGGACATCCCTGTCTCCAAAAACACAAAACGCTGTGAGTACTGTGAGTTGGTAGCAGATTCTTCCCTAAATCCTTTGTCATGGTTTGAATGTGAAAAGTTCCACACAGGAGTGTCTGAACCCTGGTGTCCCGGCGGTGGTGCTATTTCATATAGGCTTTATGAGGTGGGCCTCACTGAGAAGGTGGGTCACTGAAATGGGCTTTGAGGCTGCCTGGCTACACCCCACTCTTGTTCCCTCTCTGCTTCCTGAGTGCATATGCAACGTGACCAGCGGGTCTCCTGCTCCTGCAACCATGTTTCTCCCTGCCTATGGCCACATCTGCACGATGGTCTGAACTTCAATGGAATCCTAAGGCAAAGGCGAGGCCTTTCTGCTGTATGGTGTTTTTGTCAGCTATTTTATCATAGCAACAGAAAGACAACTGAGACAGCTCTGAGGAAGTAAAACTATACTATTCTGAAAAGCAGTGAGTATAAAAAAAGTCTCCTCTGGGGGAGAGGAAGATGGCTGTCACACGCTTGCCACCAAAGCCTAAAGACTTGAGTTTGAAACCCAAGAACCCAAACAAGCCAGGAGCAGGAGCATGTATCTGCAATCCCAGTGCTGCCTTAAGATCAAAGATTCCCTGGAAGCTCATGGGCCAGCAAGCCTGGGCACACAGAGTGGCTTGAGACGCTGCTCAAAAACTGTGGCAGGTAGAGATGGCACATGAGGTTGTCCATAGACTTCTACACATGACGTGGTTTGAGTGCACACATACACACGTATGCAGATTCACTTAATGCAGATATACAAGCAGGCAAGTCGCTCTTCCACATAATTTTTTTTTTTAAATAGGACATAAAATTCCCTAATGAAAAAAAAGATGTGCTGGGCAGTGGTGGCACATGCCTTTACTCCTAGCACTAGGGAGGCAGAGCCAGGCCAATCTTTGTGAATTTGAAGCCAGCCTGGTCTACAGAGCTGGTTCCAGGACAGCCAAGGCTACATAGAGAAACCCTGTATCGAAAAATAAAACAAGGCAAAACAAAAACCAACCAACAAAAAAAACAAAGGAAGGTAAGAAGGAAGGAAGGATGAACCTTCAGCATCAAGGATGAGAAAGCTGATAAATTTGTATAAGCAGCCTCGTTAACCCTTATTTCCCTAGCCACTTCCCTTCCAAGCTGACTGTTGTAGACCAAGCTATTCTGCCTCAACACTTGGAATTACTTACTATTCTTTTCCAATATAGTAAATAAGTAGCTGACTGTATTATTTCTGAGACAGGGCCTCATGATGTATCCTTGGGTACCTGAGAATTCGATATTTAGACCAGGATCTCCTCAAACTCATAGAGGTCAATCTGCCCCTGCCTAGCACACTCACCTAAGTAGCTGACTCTTACCTGGCTCTCTGTGTCTTTGTGAGGCTCCCATGCAGAAAACTTTATCATTTTTGTTTTTCTTAAGATGGGTGGGGGTCTTTGAGACTGGCATAGAACTATTTGTAGTTGGGTTGGCCTTGAATTTGGGGCAGTCACGTCTCACCATGACAAATGTGGGATTACAAGCATGAGCAGCCAAACCTGGCGCTGTACAGTTTTTCCTTCTATGAATTTTATATCACTCATAAGTTTTTAATCACCATGGGACTCAAGGAGAATGCAGAACAGGAGAGAGGTTTTGCTCTCCTAAACTATGTGGGGCTGGAGAGATAAATCAGTAATTAGGCACTGGCTGCTCTTCCAGAGGACCTGGGTTCCATTTCCCACCTTCATGGTGGGATTACAACCATCCATAATTCCAGTTCCAGGGGATCCAATCCTATTTTCTGGTCTCCATGGGTACTAGGAATGCACATGTTATACAGACATACATGTAGACAGAACACCCATGCACATAATAGTAATAACTTAAAAAAAAAACCAACGCTGAAGCAGCCAACACCTTGCTACCTTGTTTTAGCCTTGCTTGAAACTTTGAAGGAAGCTGAGCCATGCTAGCCTAGTTACCTCACCTAACAACAATTACCCAATACATTTGTATTGTTTATTTTACAGTGCCAGCTACTGAAATCAAGGGCTCATATATACTAGAAAAATGCTCTACCACTAAACTACACCCAAACTTGTGCTTTTTTTCCGAGAAAGGTCTCACTCGGTAACCCCTGTAGATTCTGCTGGCTTTGAACTCAGAGAGGCTCTGCCTCCTGACTGCTGGGATTAAAAGGATAAGTCACACCACGCCTGGCAATCATGCTATTTATATAATAAATTTTATACAGGGATAAAATATATACTAGTGCATAAACAAAGCACAAGTAAATACATTATTATATGGTAATTAAATCAACTAGATTCATATCCATCAATATGGAAAGTTTCTAAGTAAAAAACAATAGCATGAGATGTGGTAGGGTTTTTTTTTTTTTGTTGTTGTTGTTGATGTTTTTTTGAGACAGGATTTCACTATGTAGCCCTGGCTGGCCTGGAGCTCAGTTTGTAGACCAGGCTGGCCTTGAACTCTTCTTACAGAGATCCATCCTTTGCATGAGCTACCATAAGATGAGACAGAGTTCTTTGAAGGTAACAGTAGAAAAGCATGGAAAGACAAACACGAATCTCCCCAAAGTCATTTCCTTGGGGAGGGTGAAAAGGATTGGAAGGAAGTGTTAAGGGGCTGCTCCTGGCAGTTCATGACAGAAGCAGGCAAGCAGAGCAGTGAGTTCAAGGTGGGGGAGGGTTACTGGGAGGTGTCAGCTTTATCTTTTCAAGTCTATTTAGTCTTCATAGTGGCGTTAAGTACTTACAAAACTGCTAACAGTATTTTTCTGTTGTAAATACTGTTCTTAGTGATCTTGAGGTGTTATGTATTCCAGAGCGGCAGAATAACCAGTGACTTCAAGTTAAGGCTCTCCTAAAGCACTGTGAATTACATCTTAGAGAATTGAACTTATTCTTGTAGTCTAATCATAAGTCACAGATATTTTACCTTAAAGTACATTTAATAAAAATAACCCACAGTTTTACATATTTTACATGTTAGAATATTTACAAGTTCTCTTCTACAGCATTTAATGTTCCCTATTTTTTTCCATTATTTGCCTTTTCGATTATTTCTTTCAGCAGTGAAACACTGTCCATTGTTCGCTGCAACTAAAAAATTAGCTTCTTGGGTAATATTCCTGAAAGCAAAAAAAAAGATTGTTTACTCACTGCACTCCAAGCCACTCACTGACCGACAGGCACTTGTTAAAGATTAACTAACACATAGTACACAGTACCCTAAGAATGCCGGCAGAGGGCTGAGAACTGACTCAGAAGGTAAGAGCACTCACTCCTCTCCCAGAGGTCCTGGGTTGTCAAAAACCACACAACAGCAAGCACAAAGCATCTGCAACTCCAGATCCAGGAATCTGATGCCTTCTTCTGGCCTTCACTGGTACCTCCCACATGTGGTACACAGACATACACGCAAATAAAATAATACCCAAACATAAAAATAGATAATAAAAAATTTAAAAATATCAAAGTTAAAAACAAACACTGTTAGCCGGGCGGTGGTGGCGCACGCCTTTAATCCCAGCACTTGGGAGGCAGAGGCAGGCAGATCTTTGCGAGTTCGAGGCCAGCCTGGTCTACAAAGCGAGTCCAGGACAGCCAGAGCTGTTAAACAGAGAAACCCTGTCTCGAAAAACCAAAAAAAAAAAAAACAAACACTGTTGAAGAAGCTGGGTATGTTGAAGATACGTTTACTCCTAGCACTTAAGAGGTCAAGGCAGGCGAATCCTGTTAAGTTCAAGGCCAGCCTCATCTAAATAGTAAGTTCCAGGCCAGGCAGGGAATACATGGTGGGACCCTATGTCCAGGAAAGAAAAAAGAGGGGGGTGGGCTAGAAAGTTGGCTCTGTGGTTAAGAGTACTTCCTGCTCTTCCAGAGAGCCCAAGTCTGGTTCCCAGTATGCATGTCCAGTACCTGATAGCCAGCGGGCAATGGCAGCTCCAGGGGGTCTGAAGCCCTCTGGTGGCCTGCACACACATATGGCATACAGACAGCCACACAAAAATTTATTTTTGGAAAAAAATAAATGGTGAAAAGGGGTCGGGGAGAAGGCACACATGGCCAGCTCTTAGAACTTGCAGATATAGTCAGAAGGCCTGAAGTACCCTCAGCTAAAGGACAAGAGTACATTTCACACGGTTTAAACAGCTCCAGCTCCATTTTCTTAACTGGCTTCCAGTCACTAGCTATACGGGAGCTATTTAGAGCTTTCTGAACTCATCTCATTTTTCTGCTTGTTTTTTATCAGTGGGATCTTTACCTTGTTCTAAAGCCTCTATTCTTTTCCGCTTTGTTGCTGTGGTTGGATTGGACTGTTCCTTTAAGGCTTCCACTGGGCAGTTTGGTCTTGGAAGCTGGCATCCAGGTGTTGGCCCTGGACGATTACTGAAGTACTTAGTCTTCAATGCCTTTGCAAAGAAAAGAAACCAAAAGACAAATTAGACAAACTCTAATTTGGCTTCTCATTTGACTTTTAATGTTTGTGCTAAATGTAGGAAAGTCTAACCCCAAGTTGTTGACAGCATTAAAAATAGTATGTAAGTACTCCTACGGCCCCAAATAAAGAATTAACATCAAGTATGTGGATACAATTACACAAACATACAGTTTCCTACAACTGGCTAATTCTGTTATTAGTGGGGAGAGAATAGCGGGGTGGTTACACTCCAATATTTCTAGCACCACAAAGCCTGCACTGGCATTAGTAAATTACAAATACAACAATCCACTGCAAATGGCTGAAAATTTATTCAGGGCTATCTAAGATTACTACTAAGCATTAGAGTATAATGTTCCAGAATTTACCATTTATAAAAGTGGTTTCCTTTCAAATGACAAGTGTGTCAATAACACCCATTTATAAAATACCAACTGCCCAACAGCCACAGCAGTTTATCTACTCCACAATATTTCTCTAATAGTCAACATCAGGGCATTGTTTACAAAGTTTTTTGAAGAACAATATATTCTGATCATATTCTTTCCCCTTCGCCCACTCCTCCCAGTTCCTCTGCATCTACCCATCTTCATACTCTCCCTCTCTCAAAAAAAAAGACAAAAGAAAAAAGCCCAGCAGTGGTAGCACATGCCTTTAATCCCAGCACTCAGGAGGCAGAGGCAGGTGGATCTCTGTGAGTTCAAGGGCAGCCTGGTCTACAGAGTAAAACCTACGATAGCCAGAGAAACTTTGTGTCAAAAAACAAACGAATGAATGAACGGAGGTAAGAGTGAAAGAAAGACAGACAGAAGATGCCATTCTCAACTACATACTGAGTTCAAGGCCAGCTTGGGCTACAGAAGGTCCTGCCTCAAAAAACAAAGAGTACAACTGAAGCAGGCTGGAGGGAAGGCTCAGCAGTTAAGAGCAATAGCTGCTCTCCCACAGGGCCTGGGTTTGGGTTCCAGCACCTACAGAATGGCTCAACCTTCTGCAACTCCCATCTCTTTTGGCCTGTATGGACACTGCACATACGTGCTATAGAGACATATCTGGCAGGATCAGGGATTTTGGAAGTTTGGCGTCTCAGGTAAAAGATATGGGCAGATTCAATTACAAATGGATGTGATCTACACTGAAGGACATGTGCACGCCAAAAGCACACGGCGTCTTTGATCATGGGACTGTGGAAAGCCCGCCAGGGAACATGGCAACGAAATGCCGGAATTCACAGCCGAGTTCATTACAACACATTACTACCCAAGGGAATTAAAATCGGAAAGGACTTGCCCCACGTTTCTCCTCATCTTGCGAGAGACTTCATCATGCTCTTCGGCTACTCACTGCTGTTCTGCATCAACCTGCCAGCAATCCACACTGGTGGCTAGAACGCTGGCCTCCGAGCATCAAATGGCTAAAACACCAGGTGGAGTCCTTGGAGCCCCAGAGCATCAGAAGGTGAGCCCAAGAAACTTTTCATCTTGCAAACAATTGGGGCCTAGGACCACAGAGGCAATTCTTGCCTGTTTTAAAGGCTGTCCCACTTCAACTGGCCTTGCCATCTGATAAATAAGATGAGACTTTAAGATTGAAAGACCTGATGGAAACCAGCCACCCGTACAGATCTACTCCCAGAAAATTAACCTGAGAGAATTAATATCCTTTTAAGAAACTAAGTTACTGTTAAATGTTTGGTTTTTTTATAGATATTAGAGTATTTTAGGCACTAAGATATTTTTAGTTAAGATTACAGGTTTTAGAATTAGGGTGTTGAGTTTTAGGAACTTTATAGGGGTTTTCTAAGTATTAATAAATATATAAGTATAAATAAAAATCTACTGTTACACATATACGCAAGCAAAATATCCATACATATAAATTACAAAGGCGTGGTGGCACACGCCTTTAATCCCAGCACTTGGGAGGCAGAGGCAGGCGGATCTCTATGTTCAAGTTCGAGGCCAGCCTGGTCTACAGAGCAAGTCCAGGACAGCCAGGGCTATTACACTAAGAAACCCTGTCTCAAAGAACCAAAAAAAAAACCCCAAAAAACAAAACAAAAAAACCCCAAACATATAAATTACATTAAAAAAAGAAAATATGCATCTGAAATACAGCAGTTGGAGTGAAAACACACAGGCACCTAATCAAGTATAAATGCTTATGTGTATGCATATTAAAATTTAAGACCAGAATGGACAATGTTTACAGCTTGTGGAAAGGACACAAATACATATAAAAAGATACACATATTCTCCTGGTATTTAAGGGCTATTAGGAAATTTTAGAATTTTTTGAGTTTTGCTTTAGTAAAGCTAATGAGATGATGACCCTTATATACATGTAAGTATGTATATTAGTATGCCCTAATACACATACCTCTGAGGCTGTAATTCTAGTACATGGATTAAATAAGAACAAGCCTTGTATGAGATCAAGCAAGTCATCTCCGGCTGCAATGAAGATATGCTGCAGTGGGATCCGAGGGAAACTCTTAAATGTCACATAATCTGGAAGACTACACATGTCCTGAAGAAAAAATTATAGTTCAAATTTAAGTAATGGATTTGAAGATGTAGAAATGGAATAAACAAAATGTGACCTATTAGACAGTCTGTACAGAAAATCCTAAAAAGACTATCTAAAGGGAAAAACAAATTAGAATTGGTAATATGTAAAGGCTATAAGATATAATAAACATTTAAAAATCATAGTTCTACATACTAGCAATATGTGAACACAAGAAAAGACAATACTTTATGAAAATAAGCATGTATATAAAATATGAGAAATAGGATCATGGTTTGAAAGATACAACACAGGAAAGAACTGACTCACCAAGAAACAGGGTTAAAATCTTGTCATATTACACATGTGCACAAAATCTTCTGAATCTTTTTAAGAATTAAATTTTTTGGACTTAATGATCTCATATTAGCTGGCTGTACACCCAGTGGTGTTGCTGAGTCGTGTAGCAGCTCTTTATTTACTCCCCCCCCCAAACATTTATTTATTTCTTCAAGTTACATCTCAATCACAGTTGCCTCCCTCTTCCCCCTCCCAGTCCCACCCTTCCACCCTCTTCTCCCTCTCTTTCCTATCTGCCTTTTTTTTTAATTTGAGGTGTATCTTTTTCTCCCAACAGCTCCCCATTTTAGTCCAATAAAAGGCTCTTTTTCTTGTAACAGTAAATACAATAGAAATAATGAGAACTTTTAAAATCACCTCTATCCCATTTTCCGTATTAGTTGAACTTATTCATTCTCCCTAAAAGCGTACAACAGACTCCTTCTACTCATATCCTTTCAAACACTTATTTTTTTAATTTATTTTTTATTTCTTCAATTTACATCTCAATCACAATCCCCTCCCTACTCTCCCCTCCAGTCCCACCCTCATCCCCCTCAACCCCCAATCCTCTTCCCCCTTTAAGTTTAAGGTATATCTTAAGAATTAAAAAAAATTTTTTAAAAGATTTATTTATATATATGAGTGTTCTATTTGCATGAATGCCTGTATAATAGAAGAGGGCATCAGATTTCATTATAGACAGTTGTGAGCTACCATGTGGCTGCTGGGAATTGAACTCAGGACCTCTGGAAGAACAGCCAGTGCTCTTAACTGCTGAGCCATCTCTCCAGACCAATTTTTCAGAGAGCAAAAGGCTAGTTAGCTGAAACAATTTTGAAAAAGAAAAGAGTGTTAATGGTTGTAGGAACCTATTTTTAGACCGAACAAAGAACTTCTATTCACACTCCGTAGTACTGATGGAGGGAACCGAGGGATCAATGGAGCACAGAGAAACCACAGCTTCACGTTATCTGCAAGTGCAATTTTGAAAAGGCATAGGGAGCCCGGTGTGGTGGCGCACACCTTTAATCCCAGCACCCGGGAGACAGAGGCAGGTGGACCTCTGTGAGTTCAAGGCCAGCCTGGTCTACAAAGTGAGTCCAGGACAGTCAGGGCTACACAGAGAAACCCTGTCTTCAAAAAACAAAAACAAAAAAAAAAAAAAAAGAAGAAGAAAAGAGACATAGGGAGTTCTGTGAAGCCTTCTCAACAAAACAGTGCTGCAGCATGTAGACACACAAAGGCCAGAGGACAGCAGCTAATGACTGGGCATGGTACTGTGTGCCTATAACCCCACCACATACAGACCAAGACAGAAGTTGTAGGCCCTAAACAAACAAACAAGAAAACCAATCCCAAATAAACCAAAGTCAAAACACAGACTTTCAGTTAGGAAATTGAGAAAAGGAATTCCTTAGTTATTAACTTTAGCTTCAGATACTTTTGTTATAGTTTCAACAAGATAAAAGCCTGCTTAAATGTTTACTTTCTTGGTTACGGAGGGATGCAAGAATGTGTGTGGTATATATGCCCATGTGTGTCTCTGAGAACTGAGAGTTAGTTAGGTTGGTAGCCAGCAAGCCCCAGCAATCTTCCTGGGCAGTGGGGATACAGGAATACTACAATTGGTTTTTGTATTTTTGTTTTTGGAATGGGTGCTCGATGTTTAAATTCAGGTCCTTGTGTCTAGGCAGTAAGTACACTTACCCACTAAGCCATGTCTACATTATTTTTCCAAAATTCAGTTTTGTAACATTTATTTGCTCCTCAGAACTTGGTGATACAATGGGAATAAAAAGCCAAAAGCCTTTCAACTTTAAAATCTGAATAAAGCCAGGCGTGGTGGCACACGCCTTTAATCCCAGCACTTGGGAGGCAGAGGCAGCAGAGCTCTGTGAGTTTGAGGCCAGCTTGGTCTACAAATTGAGTCCAGGACAGCCAGGACTCTTGTTACACAGAGAAACTTTGTCTCAGGGGAAACAAAATAGAATTTGAATAACACATTTTGTAGTTGATGAAAGCCAGGCCAACCCAGAGGCCCTGATGAAAAGACCAAGGAGGCCAATAAATAGTTCTGTGTCCTTGCTTGGGGCAAAAGGGGCAAAGACCATTCTGGGGCTGGGGCCTGGGCCTCTAAGGAGTTAAGGTTTCCAGTTCCTGGGAGCCTGACTTTAATGCCCTGAAGAAAGTGGAGTTATCAGTCTCAAGGTTGCTGAGCACTTGGTATGGGATATACTTGAAATATCCTATGTTCTATTTATGTAGCATTGCTTAATTAGTTTCCTGCTAATTTTGTCCCACTGGATGATGGCTTTCTGCTGGGTCTGTCCCATTTCCCCCTGCAAACTGTATATAAGATGCTGAACTTTTTGTTTTTTTCAAGACTGGGATTCTCTGTGTAGCCCTGGCTGTCCTGGACTCTCTTGTAGACCAGGGGCCTTGAATTCACACAGATCCACCTGTCTCTGCCTCCTGAGTGCTGGGATTTGTGGAGCCTGACTGAATCCATCTTGAAAAAGATTCCATTTTGTACTAAGTTTGACTCAGGGCTGACCTCCAGCTCTAGAACAACAAAATGTACCCGACCTTGTATTCCAGGGGTGTTCCCTCGTCATCACCAGACAGCTCACTCTGAGAAAGCACCCAAAAAGTCTAAACAAACTTTCTGGTAGCCAAGCTGACCTCAGGTGGTTAGTCAGTAACAACAAGCGAATCAGAAATGGACATGACTAGCTACCCAAATGTCATCCAAAAATATGGTAAAGAACCTGCTTCTTTGTCTGAGTCTCTATATAAACTCTGTACTTTTAGGTCTGGGGGCTCTCAACTCCAACTACTGTGTCAGTGAGTGTTGAGAGTCCAAGCTGAGCTTGAATAAACAACCCTCATGTATTTACATCAGAGTTGGCTCCTGGGTGGTCTTTGGATCTCGAGATCGCCTGGCTGATCTGAACTTCTTAATAAACTTGCTTGCATGAACCATAAGCTTGTGTAAGACCTCCTGAGCCCAAACTTTCCTATCTTCTTTATCTCTCATCCCCTAGCCCGCCCTCTCAGGAACCTCTCACTGAAGAACATCCTATTGGCTTAAGTCTTATTTTTTCTGACAGTCTATAGACAGTATATGTAGTCCTGGCTGTCTTGTAGCTTGTGACATAGACCAACCAGGCTGGCTCAAAGTCACAGAGATCTGCCTACCTCTCCTTCTGACTCCTACATTTAAAGGCATGTGCACATTCAGCCTGGCAACAGATCATTAAATTGTAATATGCAATTTAGCAATGTATAATCAGTATCTTTTTCTGAAAGAGACAGGTCTTGCCCAGGCTGGCTTCAAACTTTTTTTTTAGTATTTATTTTTATTTTATGTACATTAGTGTTCTGTATTTGTGCATGTGGGGGTGTCAGATCCCCTGGTACTGGAGTTACAGACAGTTGTGAACTGTCATGTGGGTGCTAGGGATTGAACTTGGGTCCTTTGGAAGAGCAGCCAGTGTTCTTAACCACTAAGCCATCTCTCCAGCCCTGGCTTCAAACTCATAAACTCAACTCTTGCCTCATTCTCTTAGTAGCTGGACTTTAGAGATATTTCATCATAACTGGTTGCTGGAATAAAATAATCTTAAAACAGGAATATTTTAATTATGCTTATAATCTAATAAATATACCTACTTTATCTAGATATTGGTTAACTAACATAAATGTTTATAAATGAGAGTATTATTTAGTTGGTGGTGGTGGCTCACACCTTTGAATCCCAGCACTCTGGAGGCAGAGGCAGGCGGATCTCTGTGAGTTCGAGGCCAGCCTGGTCTACAAAGTGAGTCCAGGACAGCCAGAGTGGTTATACAAAGAAACCCTGTCTCGAAAAATCAAAAAAAAAAAAAAAAAAAGGAAAAGTTAGCACAGCATAGTGGCACACAATTTTAATTCCAGCTCTAGAGAACCAGAGGTAGATGGATCTCTGTAATAATTCAAGGTCTCTGTAGTAAGTCCAGGCTACCCAGTGCTATACAGCAAAAAAAAAAAGCCTCAGGGCTGGAGAGATGCTTCAGAGGTTAAGAGCCCTACTGGCTATTCTTCCAAAGGTCCTGAGTTCAATTCCCAGCAACCACATGGTGGATCATTACCATCCATAATGAGATCCGGTCCCCTCTTCTGGCCTGCAGGGATACAAGCAGGCCAAATACTATATGCATAATAAATTGGGTGGAAAAAACCCTCAATTAAAAAAAAGCACCAGGTAGTAGTACCTGGGGTGGGGGTGGGGTGGGAACAAAACAAAAAAATTGCAGTTGGTGGAAAACAAAAGATTAAAGAGCAATCCTGCTATTTTTTCTTTCAGTGCTTTTAGTGAGCCTGGGACCGAGCATGTTAACAGTAAACACATGTTAACAGCAAAAACTCTTCCATTGAGCTATAACCCAGCCCTTCATTTTTATTAAAAACTGAATGAAAGAAAATGCAACTCTATTAGGTATGTGTGTGAGTGCACACTGACAGACGGCAGTGTTTAACCTGAGCACACACTGGAGTTGGGGAAGGACTATCTATATAGAAGATGATGGGTGTAACTCACAAGTTTTTTGTAAATTAGTTTATTTTTTATTTTTATGTACATTGGTGTTTTAACTCCATGTATGTCTGTGTGGGGGTGTCAGATCCCCTGGAACAGGAATTACAGACAGTTGTGAACTGCCATGTGGGTGCTGGGAATTGAACCTGGGTCCTCTAGAAGAGCAGACAGTGCTCTTAACTACTGAGCTATCTCCCCAGCCTATAAGTCACAATTTTAATGTTTTCCTTTGTATAGTTCCCTTTTTTGTCATGTGTAGTTTTATAATGAAGCTAACTTACTTTATTTGTTTACTTCTTGAGGCAAGATCTCAGCTCAGGCTGGCCTGGAACTCACTATGTTAACCAGGCTGGCCTTGGATTCAGAGATTTTGCTGCCTCCCAATTAAAAGTACGAGCCATATACTTCTTACATTAGCTCAGTGGCAGAGCACCTGAGGGCATGGGAAATGGCTTGGTTTAATCTCTAACACTGCAAAATAAATGAATGATTTAATGAATTTTTTCAATAGCCAGATAGCTGCACTCAGATATAACAAAATAACTTTAGAGAATCCTAACTACATTTCAATGACAATGCATAAATGCTTACAGGCCACTGTTCTTCAGTCGGTGTACCCAAAGTTTCAAATATTCTTGTTAGCTGATCAAGGTCTGAATCTCCAGGCAAAAAGGGAACCTAAAAGTAAGAAACAGCTATTTCAAGGTTGTTAGTGACAGTGACTACATAAACATGCTATAAACTTTGTAATTAAAATAAAAAACAAAAAAGCTAAACTCTGGAACAATTAAAAACTTACTCCAATAGAGTACAGAGCTTAACACAGTTTTTTGGGTTTTTTAGGTCTTTCAAGACAGGATTTCTCTGTTTGCCAAGCCCTGGCTGTCCTGGACTCACTTTGTAGACCAGGCTGGCCTTGAACTCACAGAGATCCGCCTGCCTCTGTCTCCCGAGTGCTGGGACTAAAGGTGTGCGCCACCACACCCGGCTGTTTTATACAGTATTAACAGCTGCAAAAAGCACCGATTTCTGTTATCAGCTTACTGCCTTTCCACTGCAACCCCCCCTCTGTAAAAGCAGCTCTGGGTGGTTACTAAAGGATTATCCAAACACAAACTTTTGAAGAGCTTCCCTCAGCACCCTAGAGTAGATTTCCAACATATTCCAACAGCAGATTTTTTGAAATTCTTTTATTATGTCATATGTGAGCATTTGCTTTCAGGTATGCCTGTGCACCATGTTCATGCCTCAGAGGTGAGAAGAGGGTATCAAATTTCCTGAAATTGGAGCTACAGATGGCTGTGAAGCACCAGGTACCAGGTGCTGGGAATTGAACCTGGGTCCTCTTAAGTGCTTGGGCCATCAGTCCAGCCCCCCAAAAGCAGACTTTTGGCAAGTTACCAGATGAGATGGAAAGCAACTTCTCTGACATTTAACCCTCAGCTGTCTAGATCTCAGCCCTGGAACTCTTCCTTGGAGGATACCAGTTGTGGGCAAGTGACTGATGCTTAGATGTCACTTCACTCATTAGCCAATCCTTCATTAGGAGCACCCACTACAGCCGTGAGTACGCAGTGAGGGTGGGGCATGGGTAGAACAGTCTCCCTCTGTAACAGGCAAATTTCAAACTCCAGGTGATTCTCCCTATCTCAGCCTCCCATGTGCTGGGATTACAGGTGTAAGCCACCACACCCTGCATTATTCTTAAATGTTCCAGAACAATGTGTGTTTTTTTCCCTAACTGGACCCAGAGTTGGTACAAGCTCTGGTAGGAAGAATTCAGAAATGTCTCATGCTTGTGCAGAAAGCATTTTGTCAGCTGAGCTAGTTATTTTACTAGCCTGTGTGATGGTTAATCTTGTCAGCCTGATGGAATTGAGAATCACCAAGGAAACAAAGCATTGGTAGAGAGTTTCTAAACTGTTGTTTAAGGGGGAGGACACACCCTAAATTCGGGTGGCACCAGTGTAAGGGCTGAGATCCTGGACTAAGACGAACAGAGCAGCAGCATTCATCTCTGCTTCCTGACTGCCGACGGGATGTGACCATGAGCCTTGCTTAAGCTCCCATTGCCCATGCTGTGAGCCAAGGAGCCTGCCTTCCCTAATGTGATCTGCCAGGCACTCTGTAACAGCCATGGAAATAACTATACAAGTGGCCTCAAACTCTTACTCTTCTGCTTCTTCCTCCCAAGCAAGTGAGGGGTTCTTTTGCTTTGTGAGGCAGTTTTACTATGTAACCCAGTCTAGTCATGAACTCACAATGATCCTCCTGCCCGAGCTTCCCATATGTGCCATCATACCTGTTGAAACTTTTAGTTAACAAACTGATTTTGTCATTTTCTTTTGCTGTAGCGATTATGATGAAAGGATGATTCCTAGAAAATTGTAAGATGATATCAATAATACTTAAGGGTGTACATGGATTTAGGACTTACCCTTAGAAGCAATTCTGCTAATATACAGCCAACAGCCCACATGTCCACACCCACACCATACATCCTAGCTCCAAACAATAACTCGGGGGCCCGGTACCATCTGAGAACAAAAAGAAATAATGTCATATGAGAATCTGTTTTTGTTTTTTCCTGAGACAGGGTTTCTCTGTATAGCCCTGGCTGTCTTGGAATTCACTCTATGAACCAGGCTGGCCTCGAACTCAAGAAATCAGCCTGTCTCTACCTCCTAAGTGCTAGCATTAAAAGCGTGTGCCACCATGCCCAGCAAGGCTAATTTTTAAAAGATGTTATAGATCCAACTACTCACCATGAATCTTATAGCCTCTGCATGCCAGTTTTCAAGAGCACTATTCCTGAAATTCTCTCCACTTTCCTGTCATAAGTTCTTTGCTTTCTACTAGACTTTTCCCATTAACATGCTAACATATCACTTCTCTAGAATCCACCTGTGTTCAATTCTTCTCTCATTCGTCCCTACATTTATCTTTGTTTTTTTAAAACAGGGTCTTATGTATCCCAGGAAAGTAAGTCTCAAGATCACTATAGTTAAGGCCCACCTTGAATTCTTTAAAAAAATTTTTTAAAAAAATTTTATGTGCATTGGTGTTTTGCCTGCACATCTGTCTGTGTGAGGGTGTGGGAGTCAGCTGTGAGCTGCCACGTGGATACTGGGACTTGAACCTGGGTCCTCTGAAAGAGCAGCCAGTGCTCTTAACCTCTGAGCCATCTCTCCATCCACTCCAACCCCCCCCCCCCCCCAAAAAAAAAACCCTTGAATTCTTGATCCACCTGCCTCTGCATTCCAGGTGCTGGGGATTCCAGGTATGACATCATGTCTGGCCCTTAAAATAATTTTATTCACTTTTTTCAAGGTTGATCATTTATCTGTTATAATTAAAGACTACTGAGTGAACTTCAAAGCAGATACTCTTAGTGAGGGCAGCCTATGTTTCTTGGCAATCTGTTTCTGGTCTTTGGCTCCCTCCACTCCCTTGACCAAAAGTTTAGCTTATTCTTCAGGCAGCTTCCTCCTTATTTTTCTTAGTGTGTTGTTTCTTCAGAGCAATATGCTGGTGCTTGTGCTGCAGGACAGACACATGGAGTGACAAAACATTGAATCTTGGGTACCTTGGTTGGTCCTGGACTTTTTACCTTCTTTGTTTAAGGGATTTCAAACAACACACTGGCAGACATAATCTTCTTTAGAGACTGAAAAGTTTTCAGATTCTGTTTTGGGCTCCAACCTCAGAGGCACAGTAGCATTCTTCCAGTCCAGGAACAGCCTGCCCCTCTTCCACTCTTCACCCAGAACATCACAGCTACTTCTATGGCCATGTACTTCCCATTAGGAAGGGTGATGTTTTCATTCATCAACCACTTCAATGAGTTTCTGACGGAAGTGGCTAGGAAGGAGATATCCACCTTCATCTCCACAGTCAACTAAGAGATGCCATGAAAAAGAGCCCCTAACCCTTTAAACCAGGGTTTTTATCCCTGCCACTCTGTTCCTGTCACAGTTATCAATGATATCCACTGTGGTGATCCAACTGTCAAACCTTCCCAGTACTCAGATCACTGGCTCTTGCCCATGTTCTGGTAACTGATACTCATAGAATTCATTTGGAAAAAGGTGACAAAATAATTTATAAGAAAATCTGAAAACTTTCTCAGATCCTTGAAAATCTTAGGAATTAACAAATATAGGCCTGGCCTGGGGGAACATGCCTTTAATACCAGCACTTAGGAGGCAGATCTTTGAGTTAACAGGCCAGCCTGGTCTACAGAGCCAGTTCCAGGACAGCCAGTGCTACACAAAGAAACCCTGTCTCAAAAGATAACCAACCAACCAAACACAACAAATGCAGGCTAGATGTAATGATACATCTGTAGTCCAACACAGAGTGTAAGTGGATGGGGAGTTCAAAGTCATCCTTAGTATACAGAGTTTGGGGCCAGCCTAGGTTACATGAGACCCTATTTCAAAAGAAGATGAAGACAAAAGCAAAAACAAACAAACGAAACTACTATGACAAGAATTATAAAAATCTGTAGTCACTATTTAGTGTGTTTTTTTCTGCATTCATATATCAAAAGAATGAACAAAAGCCGTAATTCTTTATAATGTAGCATGAAAACATTAATGCTTTGTATAAAGAATTTATATCCACATAGGCTGTAGGATCAGTATTGATAAATGTAATAAACAGGGCCAATACATAAAGTTGAAATAGAAGGCCTTTGAAGTTGTAGTTTATCTAACAAAAATGTAAAAGCAGAATAAATCATTCTCAAAACTTACTGTGTACGTAAGCTAAGATGTAGAACACTCGTGGAAGCAGGAAAGATGGTTCAGTTGGCTTTTGTCACACAGCCCACACAAGCATGAAGGCCTCAGGTTATCCCAGCACC
The DNA here is from genome assembly GCA_907164525.1 of Lophiomys imhausi. Taxonomy (NCBI): domain Eukaryota; kingdom Metazoa; phylum Chordata; class Mammalia; order Rodentia; family Muridae; genus Lophiomys; species Lophiomys imhausi. The sequence goes on along the minus strand of CAJQZJ010037361.1, from coordinate 2,675,941 downwards.
CATGTAAAAGGGCCAGGCATAGTGGTGCATGCTTTAATCCCAAGGCTGCAGAGGTAGAGACAGGAGGATCCCTGGGGTTCCTTGGCCAGCAAGCCTTGCCTGTCAGCTAGCCCCAGATTCCAGTGAGAGACACTATCTCAAAAATCAAGGTGGAGTGCTGGGGAGACGGCTCAGTGGGTAAAGTGCTTGCTGTACAAGCACTGGAACAGAATGTTTGACTCCCAGCACCCATGTAAATGCCAGGCTTGGTAGTTCATCTGTGCTCAGGAAGATGGAGACAGGGACCCCAGAGCAAGCTAGGGAGTTAAATCAGCTACATCAGCAGGCTTTGGGTCTGTGAGAGAGACTGCCTCAATATATAAGGTGTACAGAGAGACTGAAGACACTTGATGTCAACCTTTGGACACCAAACATATGTATCCACATACATGAACAAACAAACACATATACATACATACATATACCACACACATAAACATGCACACACACAAAAAAAGGTAGACAGCTCCCAAGGAACCACACTTGAAGTTGTCCCTTGACTTCCCTACACACAAGTGCCCCCTCTCCCACATACACAAAAGTAAAACATTTGCCTAGCAAGTCCAAGACCCTGTGTTATATCCTGAGTCAGATATTCAATCACACAAAACAAAATGAAAAGTGGGCCAGCGAGATGGCACAATGGATAAAAGTCTTTCCAGTAAAAGCCTGTCAACTCGAATTAGATCCCTAGAGCCCTAGATGAAGAATGACCTCCAAGAGTAACCCCTGACCATTACACACATCCCTTAGTCATATACACACATACACATTTAAATATCAAATTATATATATGTATATATATGTTATATACAAATTATATATATACAAATATATATATTTTTTGTTTTTTGGGTTTTTTTGAGACAAGGTTTTTCTGTGGCAAAGTAGACATAATATTAAAAGGGCTGTATTCTGAGATACCAACAGCGACTCACTCCTGAGTTGCAAAGGTATTTCAGAGAAGATTGATCACTTGTGATGTATAATCTAACAAATACACATGAATTCTTAGTCACTTAAGATGTTCTTACCTGGTCACAACTTGATGTGTGTAAGCCCTATTGGGGCTCCCAAATGATTTGGCCAGGCCAAAATCTGCCAGTTTCAGAACTCCATTCTCATCTAACAACAAGTTGTTTGGTTTCAGATCCTGCAAACAAACAAAATTAAGCAGGATTAGAGGAAAACCACATAAGGATACATTTAGTTAGCTTGCTTTATTTATGTAGTTAGGTATTAGAGACACTGGAGCCCAGGCTGGCTTTGAATTCACTATGTAGTCAAAAAGGATGACCTTGAACTTCTGATGCTTCTGTTTCCAGCCTAGAGTGCTGGAATTACTGGTTTATGTAGCAAATGCAGTGTTGAGATTGAACACAGGGCTTTATATATGTTGGGCTCCCACTTCCAACTGAGCTATGTAGGCATAAGGTTATTGTGTTATTCAAATGTTGATTTTTGTACCCCATATCTGGCTGCAATTCTTGTTCAGAGAATATGTCAATGTTATGTAAACACTGCTCCTCAACTGTCTCCTGATATGCCAATAAAGCAGCTTACAGCCAAGCACTGCACAGGGGAGAGAATGGGGCTGGACTTCCTGCCCTCCAGGGTAGGAGGCATTAAAGGAGGAAGTGAGGGAATTCAGCCATAGGTAGAAGTTCAAGAGAGACATCCACAGAGAGCCAGCTACAGGAGGAAAGCTCAAAGTGCAAGTATTTCTGGGGATTTATGCTGGGAGGAAGCCAGATTAGTTTAGGAGGTTAAGAAAGAGTTCTTGTGAAGTTTTAACAAATAATATAGACTCTCAATTACTGGGAGATAGCTGAGTAAACTGTGAAACAAACACCATTATATAAATTTACAATAATCCCAGCAGAGTCAACTTGGTCTACAGAACAAATTCCAGGACAGCAGGGCTATGCAGAGAAACCCTGTCTTGAAAAACCAAAGTGGGGAAAACACCTTAGAAAGTAAGAGAACAGTGCCGGGAGTGGTGGCGCATGCCTTTAATCCCAGCACTCGGGAGGCAGAGGCAGGCGGATCTCTGTGAGTTCAAGGCCAGCCTGGTCTACAAAGTGAGTCCAGGACAGCCAGGGCTACACAGAGAAACCCTGTCTCGAAAAACCTAAAAAAAAAAAGAAATAGGCCGGGCGGTGGTGGCGCACGCCTTTAATCCCAGCACTTGGGAGGCAGAGGCAGGCGGATCTTTGTGAGTTCGAGGCCAGCCTGGTCTACAAAGTGAGTCCAGGA
>CAJQZJ010037361.1:2633967-2673546 GCA_907164525.1 Lophiomys imhausi | reverse complement strand
AAAGAGAACAAACCAGGCATGATGGCACACACTGGTAAATCATTATGAGTACATAGCCAGTCTAGGCTACAGAAGAAGGCACTCTCTTCAGATCAACTACTGAGATAGCAAGGTGGTTCAGCAGGTAGAACCATTTGCAGTAAACTTTGTTTTGTTTTTCTGGATAGTCCTGGTTGTCTTGGAACTCACTCTGTAGAGCAGGCTGACCTCAAACTCAGAGATCCTCTTGCCTTTGCCCAAGTGGGGTTAACACTATTGCCTGGCCATTTGCAGTAAACTTAATGACTTAGGGCTGGAGAGATGGTACAGCGGTTAAGAGCACTGGCTGTTCTTCCAAAGGACCTGGGTTCAAATCCCAGCACCCACATGGCAGTTTGAAACTGACTGTAATGGCTCAGTGTGGTGGTGCCACACTTTTAATCTCAGCACTTGGGAGGCAGAGGCAGGCAGGTCTCTGTGAGTTCAAGGCCAGCCTGGTTTACAAAGTGAGTCCAGGACAACCAGGGTTGTTACACAGAGAAACCCTGTCTCAAAAAAAACCTAAAGAAAAAAAGAAAACCAAAACCAAAACCAAAGACATAAATAAATTTGATTCTCAGAACCCTCAAAGTAGCAGGAGAGAACTGACTCCTGGGAGTTATCATCCCACTTCCACATATGTACTGTGACACATGACACATAGTCATGCACCTGCTCACCCCAAACACACTCAAAATACATAAAATAAAAACTCCAACTACCGGGGGCTGGAGAGATGGCTCAGCAGTTAAGAGCACTGGCTGCTCTTCCAAAGGAACTGGGTTCAAACCCCAGCACTCACATGCTAGTATGAATCTGTAATGGCTGGGCATGGTGGCACACGCCTTTAATCACAGCACTTGGGAGGCAGAGGCAGGCGGATCTCTGTGAGTTCAAGGCCAGCCTGGTCTACAGAGGAAGTACAGGACAGCCAGGACTACACAGAGAAAAAACAAAAACAAAAAACTCCCACTACCCAATGACAAAAAGCTTAATCAAACTTAAGCAGCAATATTAAAACTCAGGTGTGATGAAACATACTTAGAACAATTCAGCATTCAGGAGTGAAAGGCAGAAGAATCATGAATTTGAGGCCACCCTGGGCTACAAGGCAAGTTCTAGCCATCCTAGAATACACAACAAGACCTGTGGCAGAGAGACGGCCATTACTTCGCATCTTACCCTGTGGAGAATCCAGTGCTGATGCAAATACTCTAAGCCCTGCAGAGTCATGAGCATGTAGGCTTTAATGTGGGACGGAGTCAACACCAGACCGCTATCTTTTATTATGACCTATGAAGAAGGCAGGCGACAGACAGGCAAGGCTCATTATTCCAAGCCAACCCAATAAATAAAAAGACATACACATAACAAGAATGAATCCATACACAAGAGTTTCTGAGATTAGCCGACTCTCATGTAGAAGGCATCTTATGAGTTTTCAGGATTAGGTGGTTAACTAAGGATATCACTAACTAGGGGAAAAAGCAATACTGTGTATCCTACAACTCTGGCTTAGAAGTACTGACTATCTGTGGGTTTTCTTTGCCCCTTCTAACCAGTGCTTACTTTGGGAAACCACTCCAACCCAGCTCAGCTCACATGGCAAAAGTAAGACTAACCTGACCTCTACTTGAGGCCTCCACACTGTAGCCTCTTGGACAGGAGAAAGGCTGCCTAAGAACAGACATATGACCTGGGACAAATCACACTTGACCTATGACCGAAAACCTAACACCAATCAAGAAACCCAAGTAATGCTGGGTGAGGTGGTGCACGCCTTTAACCCCAGCACTTGGGAGGCAGAGGCAGGTGGATCTCTGTGAACTTGAGGCCTGTATCATCTACAGAGCGAGTTCCGGGACAGCCAGGGTTACACAGAGAAACCCTGTCTCAAAAAAAAAAAAAAAAAAAAAATCAAGGTAGGAAAAAGAAAAGGAAAGAAAAGAAAGCCAAGCAATTATGGCAGAGTCAAAGGGAACCAAGCATTTCCTTGCAGATGTAATTAACTAAGACTGTAAGGCTTAGAATTGCCTTGGAAAGCAGATGAAAATGTATGCCTATGACATAAGGCAACAGAGGGAAAAAGGACTGAATCCAATGAGATTATCTGTAAGGTAAGCTCTGCCAGTCAGTTTACTGTTAGACTAATTGGTTCCTTTTTATTCCTAGGTCCTATTTTCTTGTGGGTTTGACTGTCTGTTTACATATCCACTACACGGATCATAGTTTAGCTGTTTCCGGTTGTAGTGAACACCCACACATCAAGTGACATCTGTGCTGACAATGTTTTCCTCTTGGATAAATGCCAAACAATGGCTGCTAGATTACTATTACCACAGACTGTTCTTGGACTATCAGCATTTCAGAGATTCAATTAATGAAAAGCTTAAGACTTAAAAAAGAAACTTGGTTTTTTAAAAGATTAGTCTCTGATAATATGGGGGTAAATGTAAACTCTGTCAGGTTTAACATACATAAAAATGTTAATAAGTTAAAGGAAACATGGTAAAAATGTCAATCAATATAATTGAAATCTCTGTACGTAATACTAAAAATACAACTAAATGTGAAGAAATTACATTTCTTTTTGACTTCCTCAAAATTAAGCAATTTTTTTTTTTTGGCATTACTATGTTCTTTTTTCTTGTTTGTTTTTCGAGACACAGTTTCTCCATGTAACAGACCCCTGGCTGACCTGGACTAGCTTTATAGACCTCCTCAAGTGCTGGGATTAAAGGCATCCACCACCAAGCCCGACTGGCATGAGTATTTTCTTAAAGCAGAATAAACATGCAAGTTTTTCTTTCATTAAGTCGAGGAAAAAGTCTCCAGGAATCCTGATCTTACCTCTAGGTCAGTTTCCATAAAATCAAAGACAAGGCTAATGTTAGATTTATGTCCAAATGCATCAAGGAGCTACAAAGCAAAACAAAAGTTAAACTGTTATTCTTTATTTAATAATGTTGGCATTTATTGTTGGTCAAGTAAATTCTGTTTGCTTTTCCCCAGTATACTGGTAAACCCAGGGCCTTCAGCATGCTAGGGAAGTACTCTACCACTAAGGTACATCTCCCAGGGTTTTTGAGACAAGGTATCACTATGCATGTAGCTTAGGCTGACCTAGAACTGTTATGTAGTCCAGGCTGGCCTTGAACTCATAATCCTCTTGCCTCTGCCTCACCTCCCAAGTGATTATAAATAATACGAATGTGTACTACCTGGTTTAAAAATTTAAATTTCTGGTATTTTCCTGTGAAAATTTAACAATTAATTTAAGTTAACAATTGCCCCATTTTCCAACCGGAATAAGTATTCTCAGACACAAAAATATTAACCTTATTTAAACTCATTAAAAACTTAAAACTCAGCAGGGCGGTGGTGGCGCACGCCTTTAATCCCAGCACTTGGGAGGCAGAGGCAGGCGGATCTTTGCGAGTTCGAGGCCAGCCTGGTCTACAAAGTGAGTCCAGGACAGCCAGAGCTGTTAAACAGAGAAACCCTGTCTTGAAAAACCAAAAAAAAAAAAAAAAAAAAAAAAAAAACTTAAAACTCCGTTCCGGCGCGGAGGTTTAAAGACCCCTGGGGGGGGTCGCCCCCCCCCCCGTGGTGGTGGTGGGGCGGTGGGCCTGTAGAGTCGTCCGTCCGCGCGGGAGGGAGCCCGGTCGTGTCCCCCCCCCACCGTGCGCGCACGCGGCCCCTCTCAGACTCTCGGCCCCTTCTCCCGCCGGCACGGGGCCGCTCCTGAGGCCCCGTAGGTCAGGTGGTGGTCGGGGACGGGAGCCCCCTCGCTGGGCGCCCTGTTGGGGCTCGCCCCGCCCGCTCGGCTTGACCGATCTCCGTGGGCCGCCGTTGGGCCGGGTTTGCGGGTGGGCCCACGTATCGTCGAAAGCCGTTCCCGCTCCGGAAAAAAAAAAAAAAAAGGGCTGGAGTGATGGCTCAGAGGTTAAGAGCACTGGCTGTTCTTCCAAAGGTTCCTGAGTTCAATTCCCAGCAACCACATGGTGGCTCACAACCATCTACATTGAGATCTTGTGCCCGGGCATTTATGTAGAGCAAATACTGTATACATAATAAATTAATAAATAAATGTTTAAAAAAAAAAAAAAAAACTTAAAACTCAGCTGGGAGTGGTGGGGCATGCCTTTAATCCCAGCACTTGGGAGGCAGAGGCAGGCAGATCTCTGTGAGTTCAAAGCCAGCCTGGTCTACAGAGTTCCAGGATAGCCAAGGCTACACAGAGAAACCCTGTCTCGAAAGACAAACAAACAAACAAAAAACTCCTTTCCCTAAAACCCTTAATTCACTAAAAACTTAAAGCTCCTTAAAATAAATTAACGAAAATTTTATACCCTGGGCAGTGGTGGCACACACCTTTAATCCCAGCACTTGGAAAGGAGAAGCAAGAGAATCTCTGAGTTCGAGGCCAGCCTGGTCTAAGTTCCAAGATAGCCAGGACTAAACAGAGAAACCCTGTCTCAAAAACCAAAACAAAACAAAGGAAAGAAAATTTCATCTTGATTTCTAGTTGAAAAAAACTTCCTGGAACTACAGATATGGCTCAGCAGTAAAAGCCCTTGCTGGACCAGAGTTCAGATCTCAGAAATCATGTAAAGGCCAGGTAGGAAAAGCGTGTGCCTGCAGTCCCAGCCTCAGAAGGTGAAGACAGGAGTTCTCCAGAGTACGTTAGCTCGAGACAGTATATCTATCATTGAGCTCTTGGTCTGACTGAGAGACTGCCTCAATGACTAAGACGGACAAGAAATAGACAATGATATCCTACATGAACCTCAGGCCTCCAGATGCACACTCATAGACAAAATTTATCAACATACACACACTCCACACACTCCAAATATGAGAAAAGAAAAACATTTTTAATTTTTAAAAATTTCTTGCCAAGCATGGTGGCGCACACCTTTAGTCCCAGCACTAGGGAAGAAGAGGCAGGTGAATCTCTGAATTCAAGGCCAGTGTGGACTAGTTCCAGGACAGCCCAGGGCTATACAAAGAAACCCTGTCTTGAACAAAACAAAAACAAACACAAATTCCTAAGCAAAATGCTTAAGAAAGCTCTTCCGAGGTACAGAGTAGACATGCTCACCAGTCCATGCAGTAATTACAGTAACTAACTGAAAGAAGCACTCCAGCTCTCACAGGCAACAAAGAAAGGTCTTCAATTTCAGTTAAGCTGCTACTTTTAAAAGTATTTAGTTATTTTTATGTACAGTGGTGTTCTGTATATGTGCATCTGGGGGTGTCAGATCCCCTGGAACTAGAGCTACAGACAGTTGTGGGTGCTGGGAATTGAACTCAGGTCCTTCGGAAGAGCAGCCAGGGTTCCTAACTACTAAGCCATCTCTCCAGCCCCAAGCTGCTACTTTTAAACATGCGACTACAGCTCTCTTGGATTAAAAATCATTCCTGACAACATTAGCCTGTATGGCAACATTCAATTCATTTAATAAGTTATATGTATACTGCTAAAGATACTACGCACACCAAACATGGGACAGAAAATACATTTCAAGCTGATCAACTTGCAACAGTCTGCAGGGCTTATTCACATTGATTCATCTTTGATCAATACCCATTATATTCCACCATATTCCGAACATGGAGGACGCGGAGGGCAAACAACTGAGGTCATACTCACACCAATTATATTCGGATGACTTAGCTCCTGTAAGAGTTTTATCTCTCGTAAGGCTGTTCTGTTTATACCTACGGAAAAGGAATGCAAAAAATGAACAAAAATTTTGAAATTTTTTAGTTTTTTCTTTTTTTTTAAAAGGAAAAATCATGTTTATTCAGGAAATAAACATTTTTTCTTTTTTTAAAAATTAATTATTTTATATATATGAGAACTCTGTCTGCATGTACCCCTGCAGGCCAGAAGAGGGCATCAGATTTCATTATAGATGGTTGTGAGGCACCATGTGGTTGCTGGGAATTGAACTCTGGACCTCTGGAAGAGCAGACAGTGCTCTTAACTGCTGAGCCATCTCTCCAGTCCAGGAAATAAACATTTTACACACAAAGAAGAATAATTTTAACAGGAAAGAGTTTTCACATCGTTATAAAGTAGCTTAACACAGTATATGAAAAATGGTTTATTTTTAATATAAAAAGAAAATAGTTATATTGTCTCTATAGCATACCATTACCATTGTGAAATTATTACAATAACATATACCAACATGTAGCAAACGTGTGGTAATAGGCCTTTTCTCTTGTCCTACAAACTTTAGAGAAAGCTGTGTGAGCTAACAGCAAATTAGCACTAAGGATACCTTTTTCAATACAAATGATAGAAATCAAAGTTACGACACAGCGCTGGACTTTCACAGATGACTTTTTCATAATAACTATTATTTGATGTCTAAACAGGACCTGATACTCTAAGAGGCTTGAGAATTAGAAATAAATCTTTTCCCATGGGTCCATCCTATAGAAAGAAGTTTGTGTTCTTCTCAGAAGATGGACCCTTGAATTTTCAAAGCAATTTAGAAAACCAGAAATGCAAAAGGTAATGACTTACAACACCCAGATCAGCACTGAGGCCATCCAGACAAGGAGCCCACAACCTCAATGCCCTCCATTCACATGATCTGAATGTTCCTTGTAATGCTTACATGTCGTTTCTAATTGGACTCTCAAGCTTCCTAATGCAGACCCTCTAATATAGTTCCTTGTGTTGTGGTGACCCCTAACTATAACATTATTTCATTGCTACTTCATAACTGTAATCTTGCTACTGTTATGAACTGTAATGTAAATATCTGGTATGGAACCCCAAAGGGGTCATGAGCCACAGGTTGAGAACTGCTGCTGCAGCGACATGGCAATGACTCTACAGAACTCCTATTAACTCTCATTGACATTTTCCTCATCGCATATCAGAATAAACTTATCTTCTGTTTGATTGAATTATATGTAATACTTACCATCTTTAGCTTCTGACCTGTGTCCAAGTTTGATCTGGAAGAGAAAGAGGAAAAAAGTCAAAACACATATATTAGCAATGGGTTGGGGATGGAGAAGGCTCACTGATTAAGAGCAAAGGCTACTCTTCCAGAGGTCCTGAGTTCAATTCTCAGCAACCACATGGTGGCTCACAACCGTCTATATGCTGGGATTTGATGCTTGCTTCTGGCATACATGCAGATAATGCATGCATATACATAAAATAAATAACTCTTAAAAAGAATGTTGAGTGCTTCCAAAAGATCTAGGTTCAATTCCCAGCACCCATACAACAGTTCACCACTCACTGCCAGTTCCAGTGGGAGCAAATGTCCACTTCTGACCTTAGATGGAACCAGGGAAACAAGTGCACAGACATACACATGCACATAAAATAAAAATTTTAGAAATAAAACCAACCAAACAAGAACTCACAATGTGTTAATGTATAATCTATATGTACAAAAACTTAGCTACCAGCTAAGACTGTAAGCTAAACTGACATGGTAGCACATGCCTGTAGTAGTTTCAATACTTGGGAGGCAAAGCCTAGGCTATACAATACAGCAAGATTCTGTCCCAAATAAAACAAAACAGCTGGGACTGGTAGTGCACTCCTTTAACCCCAACACTCATGAAGCATGGGAGCACATCTCCAAGTTTGAGGTAAACACATTGAGTTCTACACCTTGTCTTTAAACACAAGTAGCATTATGTAGCTAGTGAGAACTGGAAATGCAAAGGCTGAAGACATTGCTCAGGACCAGAGTCAGTTATAACATATGGAAGGCAAAGCCAATTTGAGGCCACGCTCTACAATTCCAGGTTAATTCCCTAGATCCACAATGTGGAATGTAAGAACACCCACAAGTTATTCTCTGACCTCCAGAGCATGCTGTTGTGCACACAAACACACAAAATAATAACTGTCTCCTTTATCCCCTCCTCCCTTTTGTTTTTCCAGACAGCGTTTCTCTGTGTAACTCTGGCTGTCCTGGATCTCTATCTATAAACCAGGCTGATCTCCAACTCAGAAACTTGCCTGCCTCTGCCTCCAAGCACTGAGATTAAAGGTGTGCGCCACCACTGCTCAGCTTATTCCTTTCTTTAATTAAGGTTTTGTTTGGGGTTTTCTGTTAGCTTGTTTTGCTTTGGTCTTGAGAAAGGGTTTTGGTATATGTAGTTCAGGTCGGCCTCTAAAATGCTCTGACTACTTGTGTTAATGAGCACAACCAGATCTCCTTTCATCTTTTCAAGTTAAATATGGTATAACTGAAGGCATGCTTGTAGTTCCAGTGCAGCTGCCACCACTGCAGTTGAAATCAAAGCCGTTGCAGCAGCAATTCATCAAAATGGTCCACCCCCTTCCCCTTCCCAAGTGTCAGTAAGGTCAGAGATACACAGAGAAACCCTGTCTCAGAACAAAGAAACAGTTAACACTGAATAAGCCTAACAAACTACACAAAGCCAGGACCACATCAAAGAGCACTCTGTTCCTTACTACTTTATACAAGGGCTGTCAATCACTGAAAAAAGATTACCTGTGAAAAACTTATTCTTCCTTAAGAAAATTCTGGCCGGGCGGTGGTGGCGCACGCCTTTAATCCCAGCACTTGGGAGGCAGAGGCAGGTGGATCTTTGTGAATTCGAGGCCAGCCTGGTCTACAAAGCAAGTCCAGGACAGCCAGAGGTATTCAGAGAAACCCTGTCTCGAAAAACCAAAAAAAAAAAAAAAAAGAAAATTCTGTCTATTACCAAGAGAGCTTTCTATTTAAAAGTAGGCCGTGTATTATAGCCCAAAATATAAAACATTTAGGGCACTGACAAGTTGATTATGAATTTACAGAATGAATTCACAAGAGACACAATAAAAACAGAATAAACTCATGAAGTCTTTTATCACCTAGATTTAAGTGATTAGTATTTTTTTTTTTTTTTTTTTGGTTTTTCGAGACAGGGTTTCTCTGTTTAACAGCTCTGGCTGTCCTGGACTCGCTTTGTAGATCAGGCTGGCCTCGAACTCGCAAAGATCCGCCTGCCTCTGCCTCCCAAGTGCTGGGATTAAAGGCGTGCGCCACCACCGCCCGGCTAAGTGATTAGTATTTTGCCATGCTTACGTCAGCTATAGTATTTTTTAAATAATTTTTTTTTAAAAACAACTCCAAGTCGGGCATTGTGGCACACACCTTTAATCCCAGCACTCGGGAGGTAGAGGCAGGTGGATCTCTGTGAGTTCAAGACCAGCCTGGTCTACAAAGTGAGTCCAGGGCATCCAGGGGTACACAGAGAAACCCTGCCTCAAAAAACCAAAAAATAAAAATTAAAACAAAACAAAACCCAAGACTTGACTCCATTCCCCCTAATACAATTAAGTTGTCCGCAGCCCCGCTCCCTCCTCTCCTCCCACCCCCACCCTCCTTCACCACCACCCCCTTCTCAGACACCATGCATGGGGAGGCCCCACCTTGGGTATTAACACAACCTGGCACTGAGGCCAGACAAGGCAACTCAGCTATGGGAAAGGGACCCAAAGGCAGGCAACAGAATCAGAGACAGCCCCTGTTCCAATTGTTAGGGGACCCACAAGAAGAACAAGCTGCACGTCTGCTACATATGTGCAGGGGTGTAGGTCCAAAATACTTAAAAATTTTGAAACAAAAATAATGTAGGTTAGGAATGTGGGTCAATGACAAAGCACATGCCTAGACCACTCAAGGCCCTGGGTTCAATCTGCATGTACACTCATCCAGTCACACGTGCATACACAGAAATAGAATTTTTAAGGGGCAGAGGGATCCTGGGGAAATGGCTCAGTGGTAACACTGGCTGTGCAAGCATGAAGACCTGAATTCAAATCCCCAGTACCCACGTAAGAGGCCAGCATGGGAGGGTGTGTGCCTTAAGTCCCCTCACTGGAGGACTGGGATAGAAAGATCCAGAGAGCTTGCTGGTGAGCCAGCCAGCCTGCCTTGCCTACCCAAACCAAAATAGCAAGCATCAGGTTTTATGAAGACAACTACCTTGTCTCAAAGGCAGTTAAGGGGAGAACAATGGAGTATCCTACCTCCAGCTTGTCCGTGGTCAGATCTGAACAATCATGTGCATGTAGCACAAACACCCACAAGACACACTCATATAGAAGAGCGCACACACACATATACATACACACACACACACACACCGACCTAAAAGCCATCAACAAGGCAGACTGTCTAAGCAAGTTGAGAAACAAAGAAAACATTACAATTCCATATAAAAAATATTTATGTGTATAGGTGTTTTGCCTGCATGTATGTCTGTAGATCACACCCATGCCTTGTGTCTGTTGGGGACAGAAGGTGTCAGATCACCTAGAACACTGACAGTTTTTAGCCACCACATTAGTTCTGGGAACCACACTTGGGTCTTCTATAGGAGCAGTTAATGTTCTTAACTGCTAAGTCACATCAGCAATACTTTAAGAAGATCAAGTCATAATAAAGGCAAAAGCAGTTTAATGTTTTTTTTTTCAAATTAAAGAGGGTGTTAACAAATGAATGTGAGTACAAATTATGAGTGTCAGAAAAAGGAAGGTTCGTGACACCAAATTCTCAGTGTTCACAGAAGAAAGTACAAATGATATCCAAGATGGGAGAGGGAAGACAAACGAGCCATTCCAAATGTTCTAGAGACAATTCCAGCTAAAGAAACCGAACAAGAGGAAATACAGCAAGTTAAAAGTTTGTGCTTCATTAGTAACTTTTCACTAGTAACCACAAAAATGATTTACTTCAAATAAAATAAAAATATTTAAATCCCTTTCAAGGAGGAAACACTTTATAATGACATAGGACCTATAGCACTTGGGAGATGGAGGCAGGAGCTTAAGGTCATTCTTTACTACACAGTAACTCTGGAGGCATGCCATAAGGGCTTTGAAAAAAGGAAAAACAGGCTGAAGTCTAAATCCTATTGAATGTTAAAAGCAGAAAAGAAAACCCACCTATACTTACAATTACAAAATCCAATATGTGAATCATTATGTCAACTGATTACACCAATCAACTCAAGGTTTTCTTTGACTTAGCTACAGCGTATACTATGTTTTTACTACAGCGTTTGCCCAGGTTGATCTCAACTTGAAGACTCAGATGATCCTCCCACCTGTGTCCCGAGAAAACACTCCACTGTATCCAACCAAATCAGGACAGGTGAGAGAGCCCTCAGTAGTTAAGAGCACTGGCTGCTCTTCCAGAGGTCATGGGTTTGATTCCCAGTGTCCATGTGGCAGCTCACAACCATCTATAATGAAATCTAGTGCCCTCTTCTGGCCTGCAGGCAAACATGCAGACAGAACACTGTATGCATAATAAATCTATCTTAAAAAAAAAAAAAAAAGAATTGCAAAGAACAGGGAGGGAAAGCGAAGCTCCTGTTTTGCTGCAATTAAAGGTGGAGGAGCCACGTGCATGAAATAAGAATTCAACCACACCAAGTTCTAGAGAACACACAGCAACCAAAACAGAGAAATACAATGGCCCTGGACAGGAACAAATTTAACTTGTTTGAGGAATAGAAAGGTTAGTGTGGCTGGGATATAGTGAAACACAAGTAGAACTGAAGATGACAAAGACATCAACCGAGCTGAGAGGGAATGATGGGGGGGGTGACTCACACCCACAATACTGTCATCTGAGAGGCTGGAGCAGAAAGACTGACAGGAGTTTGAGAACAGCCTGTGCTACATAGTGAGTTCCAAGCCAACCAAGGCTAGAGTTCCTGTCTGAAGAAAAAAAAATTTAAAGAGGTTTTTGGTGCTTTGTTTTTGTTGTTTTTCTTTGTTTTCTGCAGCAGTGGACCTCACACATACTAGGCAAATACTCTACCACTGAGCCCAAGCCTCTTTTTACCTTTTATTTTAAGACAAGGTCAACTGCCCATGCTAGCCTTGAAACTTACCCTTTAGTCCAGGCAGGTATTCAACTTTATGTGTTTATGTTTTTGAGGGTGCATATATGTGCATGTAGGTGTGTATGTGTGCATACAGCCAGAGGACAGCTCTTATGTCCTTCCTCGGACACTGCCCACTTTAATTTTTTGAGACAGCGTCTCTCACTGGCACTCACCACATGGGGTAGGCTGCATGGAGTCAGCCTCTGGGATTTGCCCATCTCCACTTCCTGAGTGCTGGGAAGTACTGCCATTTGAGTCTCTTCCCTCAGCCTTTGAAGTAGCTGGCATTATGGGCACAAGCCACCAAGCCCAGCTAAAAGAACTAAGAGTTTAACAAAGGAGTGAGAGATGGCAGTACATCACAAAGCACAAGCTGGAAAACAAGATGAGAAGGAAAAAATTAAAACAGGGGGCAGCAAGATGGCTTACAAGGTGATAACACTTGCCACAAAGCCAGAGTTCAATCCCTAGGATCCACAAGGTGCAAAGAGAACCAGCTCCACAGTCAGCCTAGGCCCCACATGTGCTGTGGTACACATACTCCCCATCTGTAAATATTTGTTGATATAAAAACATTTTTTTTAATAAAAGGAACATGATAACAGTAAAAAGAGCTGAAAGGAAGAAAAGTACTAAATGAATAAAAAGGAGTACCTGGGAGATTTGAGCCTGATCATTCATACATCAAAGTAGTTAAAAGTTATAAAGGAGGAAAAGGGAGTAGCACAGGAATATGGAGGACAACTACACCAACAGGCCCTGAGGTATGTGAGAAACAGAGTCATTCATTGGGAGACGGCTGCAGATTTCAGTAGCGCGAGAAAGAGCAGCCAATAGCTGTGCTCTAATCCTAGCCTCAGCAATCACTAGCTGTGTCATCTTGAGCTCATCTAACTAGCCTCAAGGACCTCAAAGGTGAATGAAGGACACCTTTATCTATTTTACAGGCTGTTTGGGAGGTTAAGTGGAAAAAAAAAGTAAGCCAAAGTGTTTGGCATACAGGAAATTATGTCAAAAGTGTTCTTTTTTTTTTTTTTTTTTTTTGGCTTTTCGAGACAGGGTTTCTCTGTGTAGCCCTGGCTGTCCTGGACTCACTTTGTAGACCAGGCTGGCCTCGAACTCGCAAAGATCCACCTGCCTCTGCCTCCCAAGTGCTGGGATTAAAGGCGTGCGCCACCACTGCCCGGCAAAAGTGTTCTAAATGAATATAAGTTTAAAAACTACTTGAATCTTTTTAGAAAATACACTATTGTCAGTGTTGTTAAGGCCAATGAGAACCTTTCTGTACAGATAACATAGATATAACAACCCGTGGCCTGGAAGGGTCAAGGCATCCAAAAAGACTGAAGAGAGATAAATGGTAGTACTTGCCTCCTTGGACAACAACCAACTTTTATGGAGTAAAAAGTCTTATTTATATTATTTGAACACAAATTGGTTCAGCCCGAGTTCCAACTAGCAAGTACTACTGTCTCTCGAATTCTTGTAACTCCCACAATCAAGAGTGTGACCGTGGGTAGTAAAATGAACCCAAACACAGTTCATGTCTGTAACCCCAGCACAGGGGAGACAGAGGCAGGAGGATTTCCACGAGTTGGAGACCAACCTGGACTACACATCAAGACTGTCTCAAAATACAGCTACCAATCAACTGTTAATGTACAGGTATTTCCTGTAACAGCTGCCTGAAAACCCAAAACCCAGCCCTCGGAAAGCGTTAAGGCTCGCAGCAACTTCTAGGCCAGTAGGGTCTAAATTGCGAGCTCCGTGGCAGCAAGAGCCCCGAGGCAAGAGAGACACACAGACTGGGGAGAAAAACATTAAAGAGAGGTAACTCACTTTCTTAATGGCGACAATTTGGTTGGTGTTCTTATCTCTGGCCTTATAGACCGTAGCAAACTAGAAAGGAAAAGGGTAACAAATTCGTGAGAGGTCTTTCTGACGTGGCGGTTGGTTTTGGATCCTCCCCCCCTTTATTTTTTAAGAACAAAGAAACTCTGGTTCTGGATCGGCCTCGCAAGGGCTTGCTACGTGGTCGGGAGGCCTCTTCGGAAGGGGGAGGGAAGCTCAAGAAGGGAGTGAGGGGCACCAGACCGGGAGGCCTCCCCCAAGGAGAGCCCGCGGTGGCCAGGCTGTGCCTGCGCGAGAGCGGTCACGCGGACCCGAATCAGCCCAGGGCCTCACCTGTCCCTCTCCGAGGAAATCCAGTTTCTCATAGCGCTTCGCTCGAGACTTCACGTCCACAGCCATGCGAGAAAGAAGCCAGACTCCAGCAAATAAGCCAAGCCCTCCACCCCTCAGGAATTTAAAGCGCCCGAAAGCTCCCAACAGCTACTTCCGTTTACTGGACGCACACAGCCTACTGGTTCCGACCATACTTCCGCCGTGGGCGGGGCCAACCCTACGGAAGCCGAGCCCGACTGTGAGCGGTGCGCTTTCCCCGCTGCCACGTGCCCACCGTTGCCGGAAGCGACAATTTTTTAATGGGTGGCAGTCTATTTGTTACTGTTTTGGTCTTTGTTTTTAAGTTGGATTGTCTTCGCTTCCGAGATAGGTCAACGTTCTGACATGGTATTTCTGAGTGCGGGATTTGGCTGGGGTGTAAGACGGCGGAAGGCTTGGCCTTGCACCGCTCTTGCTTTGCGTTGTCCCTCGCCTCAGTCGCTAAGGACACCAAACCCCTCCTGAGGAGAGCCAGTTTCTTAAAGGCTGATTTATTGAAGAAACAGGCCCAGGGAAGCAAACCAAGCCCTATTGAACATTATGTTTTGGAATAGGGCTTTGGTCTTCTATAAAAGAGAAACAAATGAATTAAGGGAAACATACAGAACGTTCACACCTAGTAACAGTGTAAGCTACGTAGTTAGTGACTATGCCCCAAGCCTATCTCTGTTATTTCCTGGCTCCAGCAATGGTTTCCGCTAGAGTCCTATTTTTGTTTTCACATCGATCCAGTTTGCAGGGTGAGTGTGGAGGGTGGTATTGCTGAGACCTCAATTCTCTGGTGGATTTAAGAATTGATCTTCACATTGTTCAGCTTTTTTCTTACGAGAAAACAAATGATCAAGCCGAAATTACTTGCAAGGCAAGAACTACAAGTTTTAATACCTTTGCTTTTAAAATATATATATTTATATAATGTATATTGATGTTTTGCTTGCATATCCCATGTATCTCGTGTGCAGTGCCCATGGAGGTCAGAAGGCAGCGTTGAAACCGCAGGAACTGGGAGTTACAGATGGCTGTGGGCTACTATGTGAGTGCTGGGAACTGAACCTGGAAAAGCAGCAAGTGCTCTTAAGAGCTGAGCCATCTGCCGGGCGGTGGTGGCGCACGCCTTTAATCCCAGCACTTGGGAGGCAGAGGCAGGCGGATCTCTGTGAGTTCGAGGCCAGCCTGGTCTACAAAGTGAGTCTAGGACAGCCAGAGCTGTTATACAGAGAAACCCTGTCTCGAAAAACCAAAAAAAAAAAAAAAAAAGAGCTGAGCCATCTCTAAGCCAACCAATACCTTTGTTAATAAAATGTATGAGATCATTCATTTGAACTGAGCATCTACACAAGGTTCACCATATCAAACCAAAATGGAGTCATGCATGCTGAGGTTCCACATTAAGCAGAAACTAAGTTACTTATCTGACTTTCCAAGAAACTAGCAGGTAGATCTCTCAAACTGGCCAGTTTTAGGTGACATAAAGAAGTGCTTTAAGCCGGGCGGTGGTGGCGCACGCCTTTAATCCCAGCACTTGGGAGGCAGAGGCAGGCGGATCTCTGTGAGTTCGAGGCCAGTCTGGTCTACAAAGCGAGTCCAGGACAGCCAGACCTGTTACACAGAGAAACCTGTCTCAAAAAACAAAACAAAACAAAAAAAAGGTGCTTTAACCCTTATATGAAAAAAGGTAGGCTTAATTAACAAATCAGATTTCCCCTATTTTTCCTTGATCTTGTTTCAGCTGCACATATCCATCCTACTAGTAACAGCAGGACACTTGCCCTTTGCAATTTCCAAGAGAGCCTGTGCTACAGTCTACAAACCAAAAAAACATGTTATTGGTCACTGGGAGTCCTTTCTATAATCCTGGAATGAAGACTATTCAATTCATTAATCACAAAATTCTGCAACATAACCAACCTGACTATGATTAGTTAACCAACTTCTTAGTTAACATAATGCTACACCAAAATACTCACTTAAGATGCATGCATACCTTTAGTCCCAGCAATAGGGAGCCACAGGCAGGCAGAGTTTGAGGTCAGCCTGTTCTGCTCAGTAAGTCCCAGCCAGCTAGAGAGACCTTGTTTCAAAACAAAACAAAACAATATCTATTGCTTTCTATGTGCCAAACATGATTGTGGATATAAAAATAATCTGGCAACAACACATCCCGCTGTAGTGGAAGATGAAAAAAATAGGTGCAGACCATCCAAGTCTACATAGTGAGATCCTGTCTCAGAAAGTTAAAATGAGGCATGGTGCTAAAAGAGGAATTGAGACAGAGATGGTGTTTCGCAGTTTTAAATGGGCAAGAAAAACATCAATGAAAGTCCATTGGATTTTAACAATAGAATCAGACTGGTTTTTATTTCATTTTATTTATTGTGATTATGGTGGGGGTCCCACAGTGCACATTTGAAGGGCAGGTCTTCGGGCTTGACGGTGGAAGTCTTTTTACCTGATTGTCCATCTCTCTGGCCCAGATAATGCTTTAAAAGGTTTGCCCTGGGTACTAAGAGAATATAGATGAAAGAAGGGCAAGGAAAGTCAAGAAGGCCTGTTGGTGAATTGTGGTGAGACAAATGGCTTCACCAGTGAGACCAATTTTGACTCCTAGCACACAGGATCTATTAATAGGCGATACCCAAGTTCTGAGCTGGAGTAGCTGTCAAAATGGCTTTTTTTTCCTCTTTCTTTGGAACTGATGTTTCTAAATATCATGAATCTTAATTTTTAGAGCTATGTTGGAGATAGGAATACAATACAAAGACTAATAAGATGCTAGTACAATGTAGTAGTTGCTTTGGGTCCAGAAGCCCTGCTTTTGAATACTGGCCAAACCAATATTTAATCACTAGATGAATGGCTTAAATTTATTTCTATCTGCACCTAATTTCCTCCTCTGTAAAAGGACCTACTCAAACACTGCTGGAAGACTTAAATAACTTTGCATGGGTAAAGCCAATGTCTGGCAAGTGGTTAGCTAGTTATCGCTTCTGCCCTTTGTTACTACCTAGGTCCAAGTAAAACCCCATAGACTGCAGAAAACCATCCTTTTGTTTTGAAGCCTCCAGAGAGCTCCAGGCTCCTGCCTTTCTGCCTTCCCAGGAGTAGGATTACAAATATGCAACTGCTCCCAGCTTTTTATGTGGGTACCAAGGCCCCAGCTTGGCCCTCAGGACTGCTTGCCAACCACACTACTGTTAGAAAAAAAAGATGAATCATAGCTGGGAATGGCCATGTATGCCTTTACCCTAGCACTGCAGAAGCAGAAGCAGGGATCTCTATGAGTTTATGGCCACCCTGGTCTATGCAGCGAGTTCCAGACCAGCCCAACTCCATAGTAAGATTCTGTCTCAAAAAAAACAAAAACACAAAAATGAATTATGTATTTTTCACTAGTTATCAGAATAGATTACTATTAACATCAAACATAAACCCATATTTCTGATCAGGGTAGCATTCATAGCACAGAATTTGCAAGAGAAACAAATCAACTCTTGAATGATAACGGGGAGTTGAACAAAAATAGAAAATAGCACATCCAGTGCTACTGCTCATGAAGTATTCATTATTAAGGATGACTTCTCTATAAAGTATATCCTAGAAATCGTTACAAGTACAGATTTAGCTTTGTGATGATTAGTATGAGAACTTATTATAGTTTCATTGGTTGCCTCTTAAGTTAGATTTTGAAAGACTCTCAGACATTAAAATATCGAAAGTTAATTATCAGGATTTGCAAACATGGTCACAAACAGTAAGATAAATGAACATCCTCCCAAACATACTAAGTAGCAATTTCTAGTGAAGTATTTATTCCTATCTTATATTCATCTTATCTATTATTATTTTCTATATTATATTCTGCCGTGACCCACAGGGCTTGGGTCCTGGAATCCTGACGACTAGGAGCAACAAGGCAATGAAGTGACAGACATAAACAGTACACACGTACAGTAAGTCTGGGAACAGGTGGAGTTCTGCTGCTGCTCCCTGAACCTCAGCCTGTGTATCAGGTACAGCACACAGGGAGGAGTCAGCTAATTTTGGCAGGAGATCTCTTTAGGACAGCAATCTCAGGCTGGAAAAACATCATGGACAAAGCAACTGCAGTTGCTAGTCTCTGCACACACTGATCAGTCATTCATAAAGACTAACACCCAGTCCCTCTGAGCCCACCTGTGGCTTCACTCACTCAGGGCTGCTGCTCCTCCCTACGGTACAGACACTTTTTCTGAATATAGGTACAAATGACCTTTTTATATTATCTTCATAGTCTTAATCCCAATGCCAGCTTTTATTTAAGTTGCACCTTTATTACTTAGAATAGGGTATGGTTACATCAGTTATACTCAGATAACCTTGTGAATGAAAAACGTCAGAGGATTAAGAATGGAAATATCTTACTGATCATCAAATTTCTGGGGGAAAAAACTTCCTTAGAGCCAAAATTATGCTTCATAAATTATATTTATGTTTAAACAAACAGAAAAGGGGGAATTTATGATAGTTTGCTAGATATGTGTGCTTTTAATAGCTTATCACTGGTAACACTTCATAAGAATATAATCAAGAATAAGCTAACAGGTTAACATTTAAAAATGTAGACTTTAATAAGTGTACAGGTCAGCTTGTGGAGAAGAAAGTTTTCATTTGATGTTTTGGAAGTCCTTTATTATAAAGATAATCCTTTTGTCTGATGACAAACAGGAGCCACAGTGATCATTCTGGACCTCCACGCTGAAAAGAGAAGCACAAAGCAATGAGATGAAGGACTAAACTTCCATTATCTATACAATAAAAGTGATCTTCAAGTTTTGACGGGGTTTTTTGAGACAAGGTCTCAATTTGTAACCCAGGCCATTCTTGAATTCACTATATAGCCCACATTGGCCTCTAAGAAATCATGGCAATCCTCCTGCCTCAGCCTTCTGAAAGTTGAGATTACAGTTGTGAGCCACCATGCCCAGACAGCTTTTGATTTTTTTCTCCAAAAAAAAAAAAGAATCCAGGTTTTTGCATAGTTTGGAGGCACTTATGTGTAAGGGGAGTTAGATTAATATAAATTAGATTTAGTGAATATCTAGGGGTTTCTGATACAGTGTCTTAAAAGGGAACATGGAGATCAGCCTGGTGCCTGTAGAGATTTGGCATGGAGCATATGGGCTAAAGCAAGGTTTATGGCTTGGCTTAAACCTTGTTTTCAGCAGCTAATAGCCTTATAAAGTGGGCAGAGCATAGATTAGGCTGAAGCCAGGTGAAACAAGGAAAGACCCTATTTAAAGATGAAGTAGGTGGAGCCTGAGTTCCCACGATCGAGACTACGAGATGCAAGACGGCTGGCATCATCTGGTGGAGCTAACACAGGTGGACTGAAAAGGTGATCTCAGAGGTAAAAACATACAGTCAGCTCTCTCCCTGAGGCAGAAAGAAGCTGGTGAGCAGAGAAGGCCTCAGCAAGGCAGCAAAAAGCCAAAGATTAAACTCTGTGGCACAGCGTTTGCCTAGAGGTGTTGAACTGGTTCAAACAGCAGCCATAGAATTGTGGCCAGCCCCAACAACTGTTGCAGAGCTGAGTGGCTAATACAAACTGAATAAGTTGGCTTATTTTCAGCTGAGGCATTCCACAGAGATAAAAGCCTCAAGTCTCATTTAAAGTGAAGCTGCTATAGCAATGCAATAGCCAGTTTACCCTAAAGGACCTACGTCTGAGATGTTCCTGAGGAAAGACTGTTGACCAAGTGCCATAAAGGATCTACTCCTGAGGTGTTCCTGATGACTGAGGACCTGCCCCGGCCTGTATCCTTCTAAAAGGTTAGGGTTAGTTGTTAGATAATAGGCGTTTATAGTTATTAATAGGGTTAGTTGTTAAATAACAAAAATTTATAGTTATTTTTAGAGCTAATTGTTAAATAATAAATATATTTGTTATATATGCTTATAGTTATTAATATATTTAACATTAAAATTTTTATTGTCACATATGGTTAACTGTTATAAATTAAAAACTAGAAAGAACTCAATACTGATGGTAAAGCTGGGTTGTTAGTGGTATACTCTTTAATCCCAGCATGTGGGAGGGAGAAGTAGGTAGTTCTCTGTGAGTTTGAGGCCAACCTGGTCTATATAGTAAATTCAGGACAGCCAGGGCTGTAGAGAGACCCTGCCTATAAATAAATATACAGACAGACAAATAGATAATTGATGACATCAGTTACCCTTGAATTTATCCATTAGAAATCCTTTATACAAGCTGGGTGGTGGTGGCGCATGCCTTTAATCCCAGTCCTTGGCAGGCAAAGGCAGGTAGATCTCTGTGAGTTCAAGGCCAGCCTGTTCTACAGAGTGAGTTCCAGGACAGCCAGGGCTACACAGAGAAACCATGTCTCAAAAAACAAAACAAAGAAAGAAAGAAACAGAGAAAAGGAGCATTTTGTATTTTGAAAAATTAATCCCTCACCCAGAGCTTTTTTTTTGTTTTTTTGAGACAGGGTTTCTCTGTGTAACAGTCCTAGCTGTCCTGGAACTCGCTTTGTAGACCAGGCTAGTCTCGAACTCACAGAGATCCGCCTACCTCTGCTTCCCAAGTGCTGGGATTAAAGGCGTGCCCAGCCATGCTGGGCTATGGTTTTATGTTTTGTTGGAACTGAACCCGGGTTTGGAACATGTGGGCAGGAGTTACTACTAATAAGCTACACCCCCAGCCCTTTGTATGGTTTTATTTCTTCATGTCATGCATACTTACTGAGGGTCCTGACAGGGATTTCTGCCTGACAGCCTTCCTATCTCTTCATATCCCTTAGCTACGATCCCATTTGACAAAACAAAAGAACACATAAATGAGCAAATGAATTGCAAAGCCAAAATGGCATGGCACTTTGCACAATCTTGCGTTAAAGAGCAACAACATACCTGGATAAATTCCATTTCTTCTTGAGATATAGGTTTCCTTCTATATTTCTGAGGTAATGTTTTTATTATTTCTGCAGTGTCTGATGGCCCCTGATATGTCAGTAAATCTGGGGAAATACTTCCTTTAGAATGCTGTGAAATTACAGATGAGTGAGATGGTAGCCCAGCAGACCTCAACGCTTCTGAGGCTGAAATTAAAAATAAAAATACTAACTATAGAAATTATCCAGGCATCTTGAAATGTTAAGTTTTGAATTATTTACTACTGAATAATCAAGTTCCTTTTTATAACAGGTTACTGGAACTGGTGAGATAGCTCAGCAGGTAAGAGCACTTGGCTTTTCCAGGGGTCTGAGGTTTGATTCCCAGCACCCACAGGGGAGCTCAAGCTGTCTACAACTCCAGTTCAAGAGGATCTGACACTCTCTTCTGGCCTCTGTAGGTACCAGGCATGCATGCATGTAGTATACTGACTTACATGTAGACAAAACACCTGTAAGACATTAAATAAATAAAACTTTAAGAAATAAATCATGCCAGTTTGTATCCTCCTCAATCTTCTGAGTGCTAAAATTATAGTATGTACCACTATACATGGCTTCAAATAATTCTTGATTTATATACAACTATTTGTATATACTTGTATACATATACTACACACACACACACACACACACACACACACACACACACACACACAGTGTGTTCGTTTTGAAAGAAATAGTAGTCTTTTCTGGGTCAGGCAGTGCTGGAGTTAAACCTAGGTCCTTGTACAAGCTAAGAAATCAACCACTGAGTCACAGCTACAGCTCTTAGCTCTTATTTTTTCTTTCTTCCTCCTCCTCCTCCTCCTCCACCTCCTTCTTCTTCTTCTTCTTTTAAGATTTTTCGAGACAGGGTTTCTCGTGTAACAGCCCTGGCTGTCTGGAAGTGCTCTGTAGTCCAGGCTGGCCTTAAACTCCTGCCTCCTGAGTGCTGGGATTAAAGCTGTGCACCACTATGCCCAGCCATTACAGACAGTTGTGAACTGCCATATGGGTGCTGGGATTTGAACCCGGGTCCTTTGGAAGAACAGCCAGTGCTCTTAACCACTGAACCATCTCTCCAGCCCTCTTATTTTTTTCTATGATAAGGTCTCCCTAAATTGGCCAAGCTGGCCTTAAATTCCTAAGTTTAACTGACCCTTCTGCCACAGCTTCCTGAGTAATTAGGACTCCAGGTGTGTGCCTCTGCCCGTGCATAGCAAAGTAGCTTAAAAGAGAGTAAATTATGAGTGGAGAGAATATGAAGGCACTCACCACCACACCTGACAACCTGGGTGTGACCCCTGCCACTCATGTGGGAGGAGAGCTCTGACTCCTGCAAGCTGTCCTGACCTCCATACATGCACTGTGACAAGTGCACACTCAGAGCTAACATGCTAACGCACGTGCTCGTGCACACAGAAACACACACGTTGAACAAACGAAGTGAAAAAAGTTTAAAGGAAGTACTAGGCCAGGTACAGTGGCACACACTTGTAATTCCAGTCCTTGGGAAGCAGAAGCAGGGGCATCACTGGGAATTAAGAGACCAGCCTGGTCTACACAGTGAGTTTTCGGCCAGGCAAGACTACCTCAGCAAGACCTTGACTCAGAAGGAAAGCAGATAGCTCGAGCTAGAGAGACAAGACAGCTCAGCCACTGAAGGGCCACACTTATATTGTAAATATAAAAAGTGTGATTCCCACCACCCAGATCGTCAAAGCCTGTTTCCCCAGCTCCCTTTAGGGGCTGTGAGATGGCTCAGTGATTAAAGGCACTTGCCACCACGCCTGAAGACCTGGGTTTGATTCCCAGCTCCCATATGGTGACTCAAAACCATCCATAACTCCAGTTCCAGGGGATCTGATGCCCTCTTAGGACCTCTGTGGACACCAGGCATACATGTTGCATACATACATATGTGCACGAAAAACATTCCTACTCATACAATTTTTTAATTTATAAAAAATAGAATAAAATAAAACAAGGATAATAAAAGTTAATTACTAGCTGGCTGTGGTGGTATACACCTTTAATCCCAGCATTCTCAGAGGCAGAGGAGCTCTGGGAGTTCAAGGCCAGCCTGGTCTATATATCCAGTTCCAGGTCAGCCAGAGCTACATAGTAAGACTCTATATTCAAAAAGAACAACAAAAAAGTTAATTATATGTTACCTGGGCAACATTTTGATCTAAACCACAATAACCTACCTGATTATAAAATGAGAAATACTGTTTCTAATATCTCTAAATATGAATGTGCACATTTAAAAAGCTATCTAAATGAAATACAACTTACCACTGAGTTTAGGATTGTCTCTTCTGTCAGGGAACCTTATTAATGGAGCATGTGGCTTCACTATCTGAAGGAAAATAAAACGTGGGGAAAATGGCCTCATTAACTACAAATACCTTCATTAAATTAAATTACTACCCAGGGGGCAGAGATATGATTCATTCTGCTAAGAGCTTCTATTGTACTGCTCTTGCAGAGGACCTGAGTTCAGGCCCTAGCACCTGCGTCAGGATGGCTCACAACTGCCTGTACCTCCAAGGGGATGTGCTACCTACCGCTGGCCTCCTTAGGTACTTGCACTCACATGGCCATCATATATACATGCACATAATTTAAAATAAAGACACTTGCAAGCAAGCCTGACACGTTGGAACCCCACAGTGGAGGGAAGGAACTGATTCCCAAAAGTTGTCCTCTGACCCTCACATACACCTGTGTACTCCACACACATCATAATAATAAATAAAACGTTAAACAAAAGAAAAGTGAATGGGCTAGAGAGATGGCTCGGTGCTCAAGACCATTTTCTGCTTTTGCAGAAGTTCTGTTCCCAGCACCCACAGCAGGCAGCTCACAAGTACCCATAACTCTAGCTCCAGAAGAAACAATGCCTACTCTAGGTTAATACACACAAACATACACACATTTAAATAAAAATTAAAAAGAAGTAGAAGCAACGAAGATGATGTGACCTTGTGTTACTTGACTTACAGACTGATAAGGAAATAACTGGAAGTTTCCTGATTTTTATCAAGTATGACTTCCCATACTCAGCAGTTTAGGACAAGTAAACAATCATAACAAATATTAGCCAAATAAAAATACCTGCTTTCCCTGGATGTGAACCAGCTCCCGAGGGTGTGTGTAGGAGAGCCAGCCCTACCTTCTGTCTGCTTTGCAGGTGGTGTTGGTAACAGAGAGATCCCCTCCCCTCCTTTTGCCCTCACCACCAGTGGTGGACAGGAGATTTGGCCCATGGGGGTCACAAGAGCTAGAGAGCTGTCTTTGTCCCTCACATGCTGCAGGTCTTGCACCTTGCCTCAACAGCATAGCACAGCTGGCCCTAGATGTGGGAGTTGCAGGTGTATGAACCCTGATGGTGTGAGTCCAGATCTGGTCCTGACTCTTCTCCACTGAATTGGTGGCATTGGCAAGGGAGAGATCCCCTCCATTCCCTTTTGTCCTTGCCACAGGTAGCTGTGTGGCCAGTTGGCCCTGATGGGGTCATAAAAGCAAGAGAGCTGGACCAGCCCCCTGATGCAGCACTCAGGAGAGCAGGGCCTGCACCTTATTTGGGTAGCACAGTAGAACTGGCTCTGGATCGGGGTTGCAGGCTCAGAACCAGGGCTTTGAGTTGGCCCACACCAACATCTACCCCATGGGTGAACTGCTGGAGTGTATGAAGAGGCCAGTTTTACAGACCCAAAACTACAGGATCTCCATGACACAGGGCAACAACAGGATATTTGAGAGGAGTTCTGGTGAGGTTCCAGTATTGACAAAGTCGCAGAAGCCAGAGGCCTTGTATCAGACCAAGGAGTCATTATAATGAACATTTCCAAGCAAAAAAGTGTGAACAAAAGGGAATATTGTGGGACACACTGAGACACACTTCAGCTTCCACAATGAGATTTTTTTTTTCCGTTGGGAGCGGTTGCAAGGGTGGAGGGAGGGTCTGAGGGGAGGTGGGAGATGAGAGGGAACAGGGTGCATGATGTGAAATTCACAAAACAAAAAACTAAAAAAAAAAAGAGCCAGGTGGTGGTAGGACACAACTTTGATCTCAGTACTCGGGAGGCAAAGGCTGGCAGATCTCTGTGAGTTGGAGGCCAGCCTGATCTACAAAATGAATCCAGGACAGCCAGGGCTATTACACAGAAAAATCCTGTGAAAAAGAAAAGAAAGAAAGAAGGGAAGGAAGGAGGGAGAGAGGGATGGAGGGAAAGAGAAGAAACTGGAAAACAAACAAACGAAACCAACACATACCTGCTCTAAAGGGGTGATGGCGGTGCACACCTTTAGTCCCAGCACTCAAGAGATAGAGGCAAATGAATCTTTGTGAGTTCAAGGCCAGCCTGATCTACATAAGCAAATTCTAGAATAGCCAGAATTACAGAGACCTGCTTAAACACACACACACACACACACACACACACACACACACACGAAGCAAAAACCAAAACCTGCTCTATTTGCTGTGTAGTTTTTTGTTTTTGTTTTAAGGTTTATTATTTATACACGGTTCTGTCTGCATGTATGCCTGCAGGCCAAAAGAGGACACCAGATCTCACTGTAGATGGTTATGAGTCACTATGTGGTTGCTAGGAATTGAACTCAGGACCTCTGGAAGAACAGCCAGTGCTCTTAACCTCTGAGCCATCCCTCCAAACCTGCTTTCCAGTTAAAAAATTTTTTTTTCAAAATTTATATTTGAGTGAAGGGAAAATGACTACCATATTATTTATTCTAAATTATAGCTTCTACTCTGATCCTGATCAAAACATGAATAAAAGTTTATATAGTGAAAATAAATCCCTGAAGGAAATAAAAAAGAATTCTATAAAGCAATCATCTCAATTCAAAAGCATATAAAGCCCTTCCTACTGAACAAGATTTCAACCTTATTATTAACTTATCAGTTACTATTAAGCATGTCCAGGACAGCCACAGCTGAACAGAGAAACCCAGTCTCAAAAAAAAAAAAAACAAAAACAAAAAACAAAAAAGAAAGAAAGAAAAGAAAAAAAAAAGGTCAGAAAGTTTAAAACACAAAATAAGAACAAATCACTTTGCTGGGGAAGGTCTAATAACATTGCTTCTGTTAGGCTGATTTCAATGCTGGGATCTAGTTACCGCCCCTTCTGAGGCATTCTCTTTGTTGGTTAATAAAAGTCGCTGATGGCCAATTAGCTGGGCAGAAAGAGTATAGGAAGGCAGGACTTCCTGAGTTTAAAACCCTGTGTTTTACACAGAGGAATTTCTCATTCTGCCAGGAGACAAGGAAGCAGCATACGTGTTTGAGAACTCTGGAAGGTAATAACAGGCACGTGGCAGTTTGGGATTAGGTGGTCCACGTTAACTTAGATTAGCTAATTGAGAGCCTGCCCAGCTAAGAGCTAAGCATCGAAACATTAAAAGGTCTTAGTGCCGGGCGGTGGTGGCGCACGCCTTTAATCCCAGCACTCGGGAGGCAGAGGCAGGCGGATCTCTGTGAGTTCGAGGCCAGCCTGGTCTACAAAGCGAGTCCAGGACAGCCAGAGCTACACAGAGAAACCCTGTCTCGAAAAAAAAAAAAAAAACAAAAAAACAATAAAAGGTCTTAGTGTATTTAATTGTTGGGGAAAGTACTGCGGCAGTTTATAGGCCGTCAGTCCTAGCAATCCAGGTCCATCACTCTCGCTGAACTCTCTCTCACCGAGGCGCCGGTAACTCTACTGGCCTAATATAACAACTTATATTAGTTAACAGAGTTTAGGTTACAGGTGGTATAGGCCACCCTTGATCCGGGGCTTTTTCCCCAGAACAAATAAGGCCGCCAGTGAAGGTGAGCCAGGCCACTGGCTGATATCCCTGCCTGGCCACCGGCTGCTCCACCGGCCTAATCTTACAGTTTATACTTATTAATAAATACAATTGATTATTAAATTGCAGTTTCATCACTTGTTCTGACTACACAATCTATGTAAATAAAAACTGGAAAAAAGTGCAGAGAAATACAAATTAGCTGAGAACATCTGTAACTCCTAAGCCTATAAATTCATTAAAATATGTTGGATCTTTTTGTTTTAGTTTTTTCCTTTATCTACAGAAATGTATATTTTAGAAAAACATTTAAAATATATTTTTGCTCCAATGGGATCACAAGAGAAGGAGAGCTATCCCTGCCCCTCACATGTTGCAACTGTCCCTGCACCTTACCTGGACAGCACCCTACACCTGGGCCTTGATATGAGGGTTGTGAATGAGCCACCCCTGAGGGAGTGAGTGTGGGAGAGCTAGCTCTACCTTTTGTCTGCTTTGTGGTGTTGGCAAGGGAGAGATCCCCTTACTCTCTTGCCCTTGCCACAGATAGCAGGTGTGAGAATTGGCCCTGATGGGATCATGAAAGCAGGAGAGCTGGTCCAATCCCTTATCCGATACAGACTTGGGAGAGACGGCCCTGAAATTTAGGGTTGCAGGCCCAGAACAAGGGTTTTGAGTTTGCCCATCTCATGGATGAACTGCTGGAGTGCATGAAGAGGCCAGTTCCACAGACGACAGGATCTCCATGACACAGGACAATAACAGCATATCTGAGAGGAGTCCCAGTGAGGTTCCAGTATTGACAAAGTAACAGAAGCCAGAGGCTCATACCAGACCAAGGAGCCATTGTAATGAACATTTGCAAGCAAAAACATGTGGACAAAAGGGAATATTGTGGGACACATTGTGACACAGTACAGCTTCCACAATGAGATTTTTTTTTTCTGTTGGGAGAGGTTGCATGGGTGGGGGTTGGGTCTGAGGGGAGGTGGGAGGTAAGAGGGAACAGGGTGCATGGTGTGAAATTCACAAAATAAAGAGACAATAAAAAGAAAAATAAATACTTTCATTTATTTATTTTGTGTATGTGCATGTGGAGGTCAGGATAACTTTTGGGAGTTGGGTTCCTCCTTCCACCCAGTGATCAATATGAAGTCATCAGGCTTAGCAACAAATCCCTCTGCTCTCTGAACCATCATGCAAGCCCTAGAGTAATATTTTTCTTCTTCTTCTTTTTTTTAAAGCAGGGTATCTTGGGGCTGGAGAGATGGCTCAGTAGTTAGGAACACTGACTGTTCTTCCAGGGGACCCAGTTTCAGTTCCCAGCACCCACATGGCAGCTCATAACTGTTGTCTGTAACTCCAAGATCTGACACCCTCAGATAGACATACATGCAGACAAACCACCAAAATAAAAATAAATACATTAGAAAGAAAGAAAAAAAGCAGGTCTTTCTACATAGCCCTGGCTGTCTGGGAACTCACTATGTAGACCAGGCTGGCTTCCAACTCAGAGATTCACCTGCCTCTGCTTGTGTATGTGTGCTTTTGTGTTTCTGTGTAAATGTGTCCACATGTGGTGTGTACATGCTTGTGGAGGTCAAAAGTCAACATGGGATTTCATTCCTCAGTTGCTTTCTGTCTTCTATTTTGAGACAGGGTCTCTCCCTGAACCCAGAGCTAACTCATGTAGCTAGTCTAGACAGTCAGCAATCTGTAGAGATCCACCTGTCTTCACCTTACTCCCAAGACTGGAGTTCTAGCCAGGTTTTACGTGGGTGCTGGGGATCTGATCTCATGATGATGCAGAAGCACTTTGTCCACTGAGCTCTCTCTTCAGTCCTCTATGAAGATGTTCAGACAAATCTCCCTGTAGACAGAGACACTTCTCTTGGATAATAAGTCAGTAGTATATACTTTATGAGTTTCAGGTGCTTCTGCACCTGGTATAGTTAATTTTTTCATACAAGGGCTGTGTGTAGCTCAGGGGTAGGTAGTGTGTGTGTGTGTGTGTGCCTGGGTCAAACCCCAGCAACAAAAGGTAGATTTTAGTTATTTTAGTGAATGTGTAGTGCCTCCTGGTTTTAATTTGTGTTTCCTCGGCAAGTAAGAATTTCCACACCTCTTCATATGCTTATCACTCCAGTGGCTATCTTCTTTTGCCATATCGACTCCGACACACCCACCAACTTTCTTATAGTTTTACTATGTACCTCTGGCTGTACCTCACTATGTAGACCAGGCTAGTCTCTACCTCACAGAGATCTGTCTGCTTCTGCCTCCTGGGTTCTGGGATTAATGGTGAGTGCCACCATGCCTGCTCCTCTACCCATTTCAGACTGAGTGAGATATGCATTGCTGATGTTTGAGGTTATGTGGTACGGATGGCAGACTTTTGTCAGCTATTCTGTGCTTGCATAATCTTACTCAATGCTCAGTGCCTACCAACTGAATGAGTAACTAAGGATTGTTCATTGTGATGGTACAAAGGTCTAGGGTCATCATTAAGACAATTTCAAGGGAAAGATCTTTTATCAGATGTGTTCGTGCAAAGGAAAATACACCTATATCAAAAGTGAAAATTAATCAGAAATACTCCACGTTCTGAATTTAAAACAACAAACTCTAATTACAGAAGACTGTGTTCACTTACTCACGAATTTTTACCTCCTATTAAGTTAGAGACCACAGCCAGAGAAGCACACACAAAAGCCGTCAGGAGTTAGTACTTGATGGTGGATTAGCAATGTTTCCCTGGCTGGCTATCTAAGCATAGTAGGGACGGCTTGGCAAAGCAACCCTGAAACATACCCACTAGTAATAAACTTAAGTAGCATGGATATTTCACTCGTTCCCGAATCTGTAACCAGGCGCCTTAAGAGATCAGATCTAATAGGCTCCAAGGTGAGGATGCTGCCTAAGGGGCCACTTACCCAGCCATTCCCAAGTCCTTGAAAGGACACCAGGTCAGAACCAGGATTTGCTTCCTTCCCCGCCCCGCTATGGCTTTCCTCCGGATTGGCTGCCCGGAGGACATCTCGGACAATATTAAACGGCGATTGGCCGAGCTGCTGGAGGGCAGCGTAGTCCGCAGACTCCAAGAGCCAAAGAGGTGCTGGGGGATCCACAGACCTAGAACGAGCGCGAGCCTACACTACCAGAGGGCACCTCCCACCGCGGGCCTCGAACCCCCGGCGCCAGACCCTACTTACTTACGGTCACCTGGAGCCCGAGGTCCCATTCTCAGACACACACTCGCTGGCCCTGCTCAGGGCCGCGATCGGGCGATCACGGAGCATTCTCTGCCACTGTCTTTCCTCCCGGCGCTGCTGCTACATCTGGACCATCCCTCCCCCCTTCCCGAGCGCAGAAGTGGCCCAGGCTTTACCTGTACGACCCTGCTGGCGGAAGCCATCTTGCTGCCCATCTTGACCCCCGAGCAGGGGCAGCTTCCGGGGCGCAAGCGAGCCGCACAAATATCGGGAGTGGGCAACGTGGGGCGGAGCCTGTGTGATGTCACTGAGGAGCTATACGGGCCAGCTCCACCCCTCTATAGGCCCCGCCCCTGTCCCCGCCCAGGCACTCACCCTTGGCCTTCCTTTCTATTATGGCGTTTTGCAGCAACCGGTTGAACTATTTGGTTCACCATCCCAAATTACCTAGGACCATTTCCCTCTTAGAAAGCTAGTTTCTAATTTCTGGACAGTTCAAAATTTAATCTGAAACCAACTTTTGTGGCTTCCTAACACGAACACATTTATTAAAACCTGGGAGTTACATAGATTCCCTCCCTTGCTCAGCAGTCAGAAAAGTCTTCCCTGCAGCAGATGGGAACAAACACCGAGATCCACAGCCAGACAATATGCATCATGAGAGACCCTGGAACCCTCAGCCTTAAAAGAGATGTCTCCATCAAATCCCTCCCCTCAGGGATTAGGGAACCCAGCAGAAGAGGAGAAGGAAAAGGTGTTAAGAGACTGGATGGGTGGAGGACACCAGAGAACTGAGGCCTTCTACATACAACAGGAGCGGCACATGTGTGAACCCACAAAGGCAGTGGCAGCATGCATGGGACATGCACCAAATGGGATGCTAGAGCTGGAAAGAAGTGGATACGTGCCCCTATTCCTAATCCAGAAACTACCTCCTGCTGATGGCCACTTGCAAATGAAAAATTAATCTTCTCCGAGGGAGTCTCACTGGGGAAACAAATCATTTTTTTGTTTGTTTGTTTTTGTTTTTTCAAGACAGGGTTTCTCTGTGTAACAGTACTGGCTATCCTGGAACTCACTTTGTAGACCAGGCTGGCCTTGAACTCACAAAAATACACCTGCCTCTGCCTCCCAAGTGCTAGGATTAAAGGTGTGCACCACAACACCCAGCTCACAAACCCTCTCTTAAGGGTAAGCTTCATGCCAAACAGTAGACAGCCAGAACAAAATGAACTTAACAGCATCTTTGGAGGTCGTTTGTCCCATAATATTAAGTCAGATTCTTTTTCTTTTGAAACCATACAGGTCCTTCGCATATATATCATGGGTTCAGTTCTGTGTTTTTATGGGATTCCCGCGTGTGCGAATGTGTGTGTGTATTTCTGGATCTTTATGCATTTCTTGCGGTTTTTCTTTGGCTCTTTTTCTTGTGGTTGCTTTATTTTTATTTGTCTCTTTGTCTTATATTGTATTGTATTTTTTGTTTGTTTTTTTTGTTTTGTTTTTCAAGAAAGGATTTCTCTATGTAATAGCCCTGGCTGTCCTGGACTCACTCTGTAGACCAGGCTGGCCATGAACTCATAGAGATCTGCCTGCCTCTACCTCCCTAGTGCTGAGGACAAAGGCTTGCGCCACCACACCTGTCGAAAAAACTATTTTCAATTAAAGAAAAAAACTTGAGAGTTACCTCAAGCACAAAAGGAAGGGTGAGTTCTGACTTAATAAGCGCAAACCCCATTCCCTTGCTGGTGGGCAATGCTTGACCTCAGTTTGTCTCTGTTTTCTATAACCCTATACTTTCTATATTATTCCTGTTAATTAACTGCTTCTCTTTCCAGTTGGAAAGCACTCAAAATTTCGTGGTGTAATTTTTGTTTTTGTGTTTTCTTTTTGAGACAGGGTCTCTCTACATAGCCCTGGCTATCTTGGAACTCACTATGTAGACCAGGATGGCTTCAAACTCACAGAGTTCTGCCTGCTCTGCCTCCTGGCTCATGGTCTAATTTTTGAAACATAAGGAGCCATCCATCCCAAATTACTATATTCAAGTCTATTCTATAATAATGTTAATGCTTAAGGCTGAAGCAGGAGGGTTGCATGTTTGAGGCCAGTTAGGGCAACAGCCTGGGCCCATGTTAACAAATAAAGGATAGGGATATAACCCTAAGGTTATAACTCATATAACTCATGTGGTATGTGTGAGCCCTAGGTTTAACATTCAGTATCACATGTAAATACTATCAAAGCTTGAAAAATGACAGTCATTTCATTTGGCACAACCATCTGTTGTAGTAACTGAGGGGGAGAGTCAAGTGACATATGGACCAGTTTTTCCAAGTGAAGAAGGTGGGAAGGTGGAAGCTGTCGCCATAAGTACTGGCTGTGTTTGCCCTGTGCTGCTAAAGAGAAACTCAGAGAAGGGTTGGCCCTTGTGCAAGCAAGCACACAGAACACATTGCCTTCTAAATCCAAAAACTTATTTTATGTTTGTGTGTGTGTGTATGCCTGTGAGTACAGTTGCCCAAAGAGCCAGAGGTATGAGGTCCCCTGCATTTACAGGGGGCTGTGAGCTCCCTGATGTGACTGCTGGGAACTGGACTCTGGTCCTCTGCAAGAGCAGTATGTGCTTTTAACTGCGGAGCTGTCTCTTCAGCCTCCTGGTTATCATTTTTATGTTAAGAAAAGTGTGGATTCGTCTATCACAGATATTCTCTAAACTACCCAGTAATCAAGTTGTTAAGAGACAAGCAACATTTGCTTATCTAAATACAAGAGATGGATAGGGCATCTTCAAAAACCCCAAGAGATCTGCAGAATATGGCATTCAAAGATGTTATCTTAAATTAAGATTTTCTTTTTTTTATATCGAGACATATCAGCTCCTGACAGCACCCCCTATTCTACTCCAAGTAGAAGATAAGCATCGAAGAATCTCCAGTGTGAGATGGTTGAATTAGTGGCAAGCCTATCTCTTGGCATGAAAAAACCCCTTGCTCCAACTGCAGACAGACTGCTGTCCAAAAAGGACAAAACTTGGTAGCAGGGAAGTCGACAGCCTAACTCTGCCAAGACAGGGTAGGTAAGTCCTTCATAATCCCTGCTGTACAACAAATGTCTGTCAGAGAAACAGGACCCAAAGGCTGAAGACTGATGCAGGAATGTATGGAGAGAAAATGGGAACTGTCCAGGCAGCCACTGGTATGTCATTTCTTAGTTTTGGAAGCTGCAGGCCCTGCACTTCCTATATAAGCAGATATATTTATCCCTCTCAGGTCTCTGAGGTGGTTGAAGAATAGACAGCTAGAGTCTCATAGTTAAATTTTGAGTTGTTTAGGAATCAAGAGGGTGTTATAGATCTAAGAAGATACTCTTAAAAGTGTGTTGCAAGTTAGTATGAATGTTGAGTCAGATATAGACCTTTAAACTCATGGAGATGGTTAGATAGTAGAATGTTAAAGTCAGGGGCCAAATATGTATAAGCTGGACATTGGGAAGGTATACTGGGCCATTTAACTCATAAATGTGGCATATTTATATCTGTTGTTTTGTATAGTATTTACTGTTATAAGAGAAGGAACCATCTGTTGGACTGAAAGGGGAAACTTCTGGGGGGAAGAGGGTGGAAGGGCAGGATAGGAAGGGGGATTAGGGAAGGGTTTGTGACTGAGATGTAACTTGAAGAAAAAAAATAAAGTATTTAAAAAAAAAGAAAAGTGTGGATTCATATGCAGCTGTAAGAAATAGAAATCAGAGCTGGGAAGGTGATATGCTGGGTAAATTATCTGCTGAGCAAGCATGAGGACCTGAGTTTGGATCCCCAAAACTCATGTAAATAGTTGGGCATGGCCCCAACCCCACCTGTAGCCATAGTGGAGATAGGAAGATGAGATCACTGGGGCTAGTTGGCCACCAACCAAGCTCCAGGTTCAGTGAGAAATCTGGCCTCAAAGGAATAAGGCAGAGAGCCTTCCTATGGCCTCCAAATCCTCCTCTAGCCTCAGTAAAAATGCATGAGCATATACACCCCTGGATATTTGCATACACTACAAACATATAACACACACACACACACACACACAGAGAGAGAGAGAGAGAGAGAGAGAGAGAGAGAGAGAGAGAGAGTCAGGCATGAGGGCATGAATTGGTAATCCCATTACTGGGAGGCAAAGACAGACTAATCCCAAGGGTTTGCTAATCAGCTAGTCTAACTGAAATAGCAAGTTTCAGGTTCAACAAGACACCCTGTCTCAAAGACTGAGGCTGGAGAGATGGCTCAGCAGGTGAGAGCGCTGTCTGCTCTTTAGAAGACTCAGGTTCAAGACTCATATGACAGTTCACAATGATTTGTGTGTGTTGGGGGCTGGAATACACCAGTATACACACTTAAGTACATCCACGCACAAACCAAACCAAACCAAAACAGTCAAGAATGTATTTAGTGGCTGCGGATATAGCTTAGCACTGAAGCACTGGCTAGCATGTGCAAGACTATCCCCAATGGCACTAAATAAGAAGAATGTAACTAAATGGCATATGCCTGTAATTCCAACACTTGGGAAGTAGTGGCAGAAGGATCAGAAGCTCAAGGCCAACGTCAGCTATACAGTGAGTTCAAAGTTAGCATGGCCAACATGAGACTGTCTCAAAAAACCAAAACTAGAGCCAGCAAGATGGCTCATTGGGTAAAGGTGCCTGCTGCAAAGTCCAATGAATGATTGGAGTACAATCTTTAGGATCTCCATAGTGGAAGGGGGAATTAACTCCAACAAGTTATCCTCTGCCCTCCTCTTTGTGAGCTCTTGAGCCTGTGGACAGTGTGTTGGTACATGCTCCTTGAGAGTGAAGCAGCAATTCTGATTCTTTAAGTTTTTTGTTTGTTTTTGTTTTTGCGACAGAGTTTTTCTGTGTAACAGAGCCTGGCTGTCCTGGACTCACTTTCTAGACCAGGCTGGCCTTAAACTCACAGAGATCCACCTGCCTCTGCCTCCCGAGTGCTGGGATTAAAGGCGTGCGCCACCACGCCCGACAATTACAAACAGCTGTGAACTGCCATGTGGGTGCTGGGATTTGAACCCGGGTCCTTTGGAAGAACAGCCAGTGCTCTGAGCCGCTGAGCCATCTCTCCAGCCCCTCTGAAGCAGTAGTTCTGAAGCAGGTGAGAGATATCTTGAAAGATTTAAGGACTAAGATCTGGGGAGTAAACTGGATAGACCATCTTGGAGCCCAAGTGAGGGCTGGCAATAAACCATGAGGCTGAGGTAGAGGTTGTTAATCAGCTGAGGACCACCCTCAGGCATTTCTATATGCCTGAAGAAACAGAAACATTCCTTCCACTAGGGATGTTTTCCACTTAAGGAAACTTCATTTTTTTGTTTTGTTGAGACAGGATTTCTCAGTGTAATAGCCCTGGCTGTCCTGGACTTGCTTTGTAGACCAGGCTGGCCTTGAATTTGAACTCACAGAGATCCACCTGCCTCTGCTTCCCAAGTGCTGGAATTAAAGGCGTGCACCACTACGCCAGGCTTGGAAACTTCATTTTTAAGTAATAGCTTAGAACTTTATGGACTCACACCTGCATAAATTAGCTAAGGATTAGAATGTTGCTTCCTCGGGGGTGGTGGGATGTGTCTTTTAAAAATGCATTTGTGTTTATTTTTGTTTTACCTGTATGAGTGTTGTGCCTAGGAGTATGTATGTGCATCATGTCCACGCTGTGCCAGTGGAGGTCATAAAAGAGCCTGACATCTCCTAGAGGTGGAGCTACCATGTGCCTGCTGGCAACCGAACCAGAGTCCGCTGTGGTAAGTCCCCTTAACTTCTGAGGCATTACCCCCACTCACATGCCAATGTCTGAAAAACATCCTATTCCATTGGAAGGGTCTTTCTATGTACCCCTAGCTGGCCTGGAACGTACTATGTAGGCCAGCTAGCCCCAAACTCACAGAGGTCTGCCTATCTCATTTCATTTCATGCCCATACACATAAGATAAAAATAAGAATAAAAATTTTTAAAAATAAAAGTAATTTTAAAACAATATTTCTTTTCAGGGCCAAGCACTAGCTCAGCCAGTAGGGTTTGTTATGCAAGCATGAAAACCTGAGTTCAGTTCCTCATTAAAACAACAGGGGTGGAGCTGTGCACATGTAATCCCAGTGCTGCAAAGGTGGGAACAAGCCAGCCTAGATGAACAAGAGAGTTCCAGGTGAGAGAGACCCTGTCTCCAAAGCAAGGTGGATTCCTGAGGAATGCCACATGAGGTTGACCTCTGGCCTATACACACACACACAAACATATAAATATACCTACACACAAGCATACAAAACATACACAGACACACACATACACATATACACACATACACCCACAAACATATACATACACTCACATGCGCGCACACGCGCGCACACACACACACACACACACACACACACACACACACACACACATATACACATACACACTCGAGCTAGAGGAGAAAGGACAGGCCCTCTGCCCTGCAAGGACCAGGGGTGGAGTTTCCAAGAGCCTCCTGACAGAGGTTAGGGAGGGTAGTTAATGTTATAAACCTTTGGCTCAGCCTACTGGGTCGCATGAGTAGACAGCAAAGACTTTCTCCTTTGAAAGCAGAACTGAGCCCAGCACTGGCAGGTTTCAGACACTCAACCTTGACACAGCCTTGTACTTTGGCCCAGTTCTGAGTTAGACACCATGTCGCAGAGGTGAGGACAGTGTTTCCTAATTCTGGCTGTGGAGCTCTATTGGGAAGGATCTGA
The DNA here is from genome assembly GCA_907164525.1 of Lophiomys imhausi. Taxonomy (NCBI): domain Eukaryota; kingdom Metazoa; phylum Chordata; class Mammalia; order Rodentia; family Muridae; genus Lophiomys; species Lophiomys imhausi. Next base: position 2,636,675 of record CAJQZJ010037361.1, on the reverse strand, counting down.
GATCTGAGCTGTGCTATTTTGTTTTCTTTGAGACAGTGTCAAGCTGCATAGCCCAGGCAGGCCTGGGCCTCACTATGTAGAGCAGGCTGGTGTGAACTAGCCTGCCTCTGACTGACGGAAGCACAGAGGTGCTCCACCACACTTACACTCTTGAGAGGTAGGTAGGAAAGGAGAAAGCATGGGGTCAAGGAACAGGAGATCAGGGGAGTTTACGCCACATCACTTGTTTTTTTCTTGTTTGCTGGTTTTTGTTTATTCATTTTTGAAAGGTCTCATATAACCCAGGCTGACCTCAAATTTGCTACGTAGCCAAGGATCACCTTGAACTTCTTTCTGATCTTCCTTCACCTCCCAAGTGCTGGGATTACAGGTATGCCTTACCACACTGGACAGGGTCTCACACCTTAACTCGGGCTAGCCTGGCACTTACTATGTAGTCCAGCCTGCTCTCCAACTGTCCGCAGACATCAGACAGTAACTGCCTTGCTGGAGTTCTACTTGAAAGAACAAAAAGTCCTGCACAATGCCCTAGAATGGGTACTGTGAACAGTCACCTGCCCCATGTCTTCATGGGGGACAATCATCCCCAACATGACAAACAGGTGTGACGTCTCTACTACCTGCCTGGTCTTTTGAGCAGAACTGGTGGTCAGAAGGCTTGAACTTGGGCCTGTCTCAGAGGTTTTCTCTGAATCCTCATAGTCTAGATTGTTTGTAAGCAGAAATAATTCTGAGATGTCCTAAATTCAGTTTATGTCCAGAGACTGTTGGGAGGAAAGAGGTAAGAGGCCATCTTTACTCACAGCTTCAACTTAGTTAACCAGGGGGAAACCACTCCATGTTCTTTTTCTGTATGCTGATGATGTAAGCTGAAGCTTCCTAAAGCCACATCTATATTTAAGGTTGCGCGGTTGTCTGACACTAGGATTTCATGACTTTGGAGAAGCAGAATGATGCAGATCGAGAGCCCAAATCATCTTGGGCTCTCTTTAATCTTAGTAGCCATGTATTATTAGTCCCTATAGAGAAGTCTGTAGTTTCCTGTGGTCTCTATCCAGCGGCAGTCTGGCTTATTATACTCCTGAAAGATAATTCACGTGGGACACAATAGTATAACTAGCAGGGAAACAAGAATACAATCTTTAGAGAAAGAATAGGCAGAGCTGGAGAGATGGCTCAGCAGTTTAGAACACTGGCTGCAGGAAGCTCTTAGCCCTCATATGACTGATGAACTGAGGGAGCTGAGGTGTGGGGGTCCGCTACACCAGAGGAGTAGGATAGGTGGGAGAGGGGGCAGAGCATGGGAGGGTAGGACTAAGAAGGGTGGGGGGCTGGATGGAGATGATGTAACTTGAAGTAATAAATAAACGTAATTAAAAAAAAAAGAGAGAGCGTTGGCTGCTCTTTAGAGGACCCAGGTTCAATTCTCATCTCCCACATAGGAGTTCACAACTGTCTGTAACTCCAGTTCCAGGTGATCCACTGCTTTCACACAGATATACACGCAGAAAAATAAATAAAACTTAAAAGTATAAGAAAAAAAAGTGTAGACTTGTGGCTGGTGAGAGAAGGAATGGTGTTCCATTGGTGCTGATGAGTTGGGTTCAATCCAATCCCCAGGACCCATGTGGTAGAAGAAGATAGCTGTTGTCTTCTGATTCTGAAGGAATGCGTTGACATGTGTACATGCACACACATATGTATAGATGCAAAAAATAAATAAATGTACCCTCACCTCAAAAACTTCAGGCTGAGACAAGCAGCAACAGCTTCCACTCTGAAAGCCATGGGATTTATATTTCTCTTCTCTCTCTGTTCTCCTCATACACTTTTCTCAGAAGCCTTTTAAATAATATTTATTTGTGTATTTTATGAATATGGGTGCTTTGTCTTGCATGCACGCCTGCACACCAGAAGAGTGCATCAGATTCCATTATAGACAGTTGTGAGCTACCATGTAGATGCTGAGAATTAAACCCATGACATCTGGAAGAGCACTCAGTTCTCTCTCTCTCTTTTTTTTTTCGAGACAAGGTTTCTCTGTATAACAGCTCTGGCTGTCCTGGACTTGCTTTTTAGACCAGGCTGGCCTCAAACTCACAGAGATCTGCCTGCCTCTGCCTCCCAAGTGCTGGTATTAAAGGCGTGCGACACCACCTCCTGGCCTAATTTTTTTTTAAGATTTATTTATTATGTTGTGTTCTGTCTGCATGTATGCCTGTAGGCCAGGAGGAGGCACCAGATCTCACTATAGATGGTTGTGAGCCACAATGTGGTTGCTGGGAATCGAACTTAGGACCTCTGGAAAAGCAACCAATGCTCACAGTTCTCTAAATCTCTGAGCCATCTCTCCAGCCCCTCTCAGAATACATTTAACCCTGAATCCAGTCTAGTATGCATAAGTAGATGTATAAGATGCAAGAATATGCATAGAGCTTAAAGCTGAAGATTTTACTAGGGGTAGGGTGACCGCTCTCTGCACATTGGAGATCTTAAAGTTGCCTCAATCTTGCCTAGCTAGCATGGATCTGCCAGCTTACTTCCTGGCCCTAAGCTGCCCCATCTGCACTTGACCAGTCACTATCTTCATATCTTGACCACCAGCCAACCACCACCATTATCTCTGAACCCTATTTCAAGGCGTTTAGCTGGCTCACCCATTGTGTGTGTGTGTGTGTGTGTGTGTGTGTGTGTGTGTGTGTGTGTGT
>CAJQZJ010037361.1:2578937-2633957 GCA_907164525.1 Lophiomys imhausi | reverse complement strand
GTGTGTGTGTGTGTGTGTGTGTGTGTGTGTGTGTGTGTGTGTGTGTGATTTTATAGTGTTGCATCACATTGTGTGCTTATTTTCTCATTTCTTGGTGCAGTGTCCACATCTTTCCATATTTCCTTCTCCTCTCCCTTTCTTCCTGTCCTTCCAGGGTCTTGGTATGTAGCTTATGCTGATCTTAGACATTCCTGCATCATCAGTTTTACAAATACTGGGATTGCAGGACACACCCAACCTTTCTCATTGCCTCAAAAAACATATCCTCTCTGGGCATGGTGGGGCATGCCTTTAATTACTACACTCAGGAGGGAGAGGCTGGTGGATCTAAGTTTGAGGCCACCCTGGTCTACATAAGTTCCAGGCCAGCCAAGACTACACAGTGAAACCCTATCTCAAACAAACAAACAAAGAAAGCAAATTCTCTCCAGTATGCCCATTTCCTTGAACTTTTGAAACATTAAAAAAATGAATATTAGTGTTTTGCCTACATAAGTGTCTGTGTTGTGCAGAGAATACTACTCGGACATGGGTTCAAGCCAAAAAAAGTCTTTATTAGCTGCCTGGCTACTACATTAGGTTTCTGAAACCTGTGCAATCCTTTCTCAGGGTGAGTTTTTTTTTTTTTAAAGATTTATTTATTTTGTATATACTGTTCTGTGTGCATGCATGCCTGCAGGCCAGAAGAGGGCACCAGAACCCATTAGAGATGGTTATGTGGTTGCTGGGAATTGAACTCAGGACCTCTGGAAGAACAGCCAGTCCTCTTAACCTCTGAGCCATCTCTCCAGCCCCTCAGGGTGAGTTTTAAAGCACAAAAATCATATCCTGGGTTGACACACCTCAGTTAGCAAGAACAGTTAGTTTGAAGAGGAACTATAAAAGCCAAAATCAAGGTTAGTACATTCAGGGTCTTTCCCAGAACCTACAGACTTTAATGGATTAGGTCTTTGTTTTCATTTCGGCAGGTGTTGCTGCCTACATGCTGGGTTCCAAGGCTGAATGGTACTTCCATCATGGCGTCAGTTGTGCTAGGGTCTGGGGGCCTACTAAGATCAGGGAGCCTGTTACATCTGTGATCCACTTGTCTGCCTGGTGCCCATGGAAGTCAGAAGAGGGCATCAGGTCCCCTGGAATTGGAGTTACACATGGTTGTGTGCTGCAAATTAAACCCAGACCCTCTAGAAGAGCAGCCACGTTCTTAACTGAACTACCTACCTCTCCAGACCCTCCCTGAGCTTTTTTTTTTTTTTTTTTTTTAAGACAAGGTCTCTTGTAGCCTAGATTGGTCTCAAACTTGCTGTGAAGGTGAGTGTGCATGGTTTTTGACTTTTGATCCTGTTTACACCTCTTGACTGCTGGGATTAGAGGCATGCATCATCAGGCCTGGTTTACATGGTGCTAAGGATTGATTTGAGGGAATCATGGATGTTAGGCAGATACTCTCTACCTACTGATATGCATCCCTAGCATTCTCTAGAGCAATGGTCCTCAACCTTCCTGATGCTGTGACCTTTTAATACAGTTGCTCATGTTGTGGTGACCCCCAACCATAATATTATTTTCATTGCTACTTCATAACTGTAATTTTGCTACTGTTATGATTTGTAATATAAATATTTGATATACAGAATATCTGAGATGTGAGCCCTGTGAAAGGGTTGTATGACCCACAGATTGAGAACTGATACTCTAGGCTTTTCAATCCTTCGTTCACATTGGCTACAGCAATCCAGGTGCTTTAGTTTAGCTCAGTGTTGGATAATTTCCTTGGGCTTCTAGAAACTACCCTATCAGTAAGTATGCACTTAACCTTGGGGTCATAGGCAGAATGGTAAATCTTGTATTCCAAGACAGACACTCACACAAACCACCTTTTAATACAATCTTATGCCACGGCTTCTCTAAATAAAGCATCCTTAGAATCTAGTTTCATAGGTATCTTCTGTCTCCTGTGTATGTCAGCTAATTCTTACTGCTTCTTAGGGCATTCTCCTCTTTCCCATCTGGGTCATGAGGTAACAGGAGTCTTGTTATCAGACTGGACACAGGGTTGGATGGCATGTCTGATTAAATGGCCTTTGGCCAGCTGTGTGCCAAGGAAGGGTGGAAGAAGGGCACTGGATTTAAAGGGACGGCAGCTTTGTAGGTTGAGTGTTCAGAGGTCTGAGAAGTCAGGTCTTTGAACCTTTGGAAGTATCCACTTAAGATGTTCCATCTCAGGTACGAACTAGAGTTTCTTGCAAAAGCCACACTAAGTTCAAGATTCTGCAGCCTGGTTGACCAAAACCTCCATGGTTTGTGGGGAGTTGAAATGCTGTAGACCAAGAGTCAAAATTATCTGAGGCTATCTTTAGTCCTCTTAATAGCCATTATCACCCATTTCTTATATGAAATAACATGTTTTTAACTATTAGGTAAAATCTTTGGAATGCATTAATTAACAAAATTATCAGACCACTAGCTACTACCAAAGCTAAGACTGCCTTCAGACAGCATCTGCATTAGTTACTTTTCTTGTTGCTCTGACCAAAAACCTGACATAAAGCAATCTAAGGGAGGAAGGGTTTGTTTGTTTGAGGGAATATAGTTCATGCTCATAGGGAAGGCTTGGCAGCAGAAGTGTGAGGCATTTGGTAGCACTGCATCTACAGTTAGGAAGCAGACAAACCACAGGAAGTAGGGGCAGACAGACTATAATCTCAAGGCAGGTCCCATGATTCAGGTCCTCCATGAAGTTCCAGCTCTTGGGATGGAGAGATGGCTTAGTGGTTATGAGCCCTGGCTGTTATTGAAGAGGACTTGAGTTTATTTCCCAGCATCCACATGGTAGTTCACAATCATCCATAACTCCAGTTCCAGGGGATCTGATACATCTTCTGAACTTCAAGGGGATGTACATACATGTGTTACACACTCATACACATTAAATTAAAAATAAATAAGCTAAGTAAGGTTCCACAACTTTCCAAAACAGCGCCATCAGCTTGAGAGCAAATGTCCAAACACATGAGGTTACAAAGGGCATTTCACACTCAAACCACAACTGCAGAGATTTCTCCTTAGCTGCCAGCCATCTAATGTCCCACCCAAGTGGGACAATTGCATTGATTTATGGCATCTTTTGTTCTGTAACTACAGAAAGTTCATGTAACCACTTTGGGTGACAGTGGAATGTGTCACTAGGGCAACGTGAGTCTGTTTCTGGCCATTGTCACTCATTTGGCTTAGAATGAGATGGTGCTTATTTCCGGGGGAGCAAACACTGTGTTTGCTTTGACACATGAATCATGGTCTCAAATGTCTCCATCCAAGGCTCTGACTTCCCACAACAGATGTCACTTGACATGCACTATCTTTGAATTGACATTTTATTTTATCCTGAATGAGGTCCTTAGTCTTTTCCACCCAACTACTATAGCTCTCTTGACTTCATTCTTCGTCTTTTCATTCTTTCTCTTTTTTTAATTTGAACATTGACAAAAAGTCACAATTCATATTGAGTAATATAAAATAATTTAATGCAAGAGTGATCATTACAATGCTCTGGTGATATAGACTGTATGTTCTAGGTTTTGGTGACAGTTTATTCATATTAATCTTGGAAGCACTGCTGAAATGAAAGTCAGCTGCCATCATTCATGGATGACAAAGAAGTGTATTACTGAACCTTTTAAAATTATTATATATTTATTTATTTATAACTACTCACTTATAACAAATACCAACAATTTCTTAACTATTAACCCTATAAATTCCTACAAAACCTTTTAACCTAACCACTAAACCTATTGATAACTATTACAATTATCTAACCTTTCAGAAGGATACAGTCTCTGGGGCAGGTCCTCAGCCGTCAGGAACAGTTTCTGTAGTAGACCCTTTAACGCACTTAGCAGTCTTTTTTCTTCTGGAATATCTCAGATGTAGATTCGTCAGGGTAAATTGGCTATGACAGTCTCACCTTAAATAAGGCTTGAGGCTCTCTTCTCTCTGGGAGACCCCAGCCGTCTGTAGGCCAACTTATTTCCTTTGTATCAGCAACTCTGCTGCTCTGCCTCTGTCCTTAAAGCGGGCCATAGTTTTGTTTAGGCCACTGTTCGGGCAGGTCAAACCCCTCTAGGCAAAAGCTGAGCCACAGGGTTTAGTCCTTGGCCTTTTGCTGTCTTGCTGAGGCTTTCTCTGCTCACCAGCTTCTTTCTGTCTCAGGGAGATCTGGCCATCAGTTCCCCAGCACTTTCTCCAGCAGGACTCTCGGAGCTCTCTGGCATGGGGGTGCCTCTGGTTCCATCCTTAAATAAGATCTCTCCTTGTTCCACCTGTTTCAGCTTAATTTGGGCTCTGCCCACTTAGCAGCTGAAAACAATGCCAGGCCAGATACTTTAAGACTTTAAGTCTTTCCTGTTTTTCCTGGCTTCAACCTTGCTTTTCAGTCCATTAAGTCTCCTGTTTGTTCCCTGTTTTCACCTGACTTCATCCTTGTTTTTCCCCAAGCTGATAAGCTAATTGGTCACAGCCAAGTTGATCTTCATGCCCCGAATTGAGACTGTATCGGAAACCCCTAGATATTTTCTAAATCTAATTTAATTAATCTAACTCCCTACAGAAGTGGTTCTGAATGTTCAAGACTGATAACTACACCCAGTAGAGACACAAAGTCCTAGATCCAACTGTCTGTCCACATTAGAAGACCATCATTTTTTTCTTTAAAACTCAGTCATTTTAAAACTTACTCCCCTCAGCCGGGCGTGGTGGCTCACGCCTTTAATCCCAGCACTTGGGAGGCAGAGGCAGGCAGATCTCTGTGAGTTCGAGGCCAGCCTGGTCTGCAAAGCGAGTCCAGGACAGCCAGGGCTGTTACACAGAGAAACCCTGTCTCGAAAAACCAAAAAAAAAAAAAAAAAACTTACTCCCCTCTAAATTCTCAATATTTACCACAGGAAGTTCATTGTCATATACCCAACAGAACTGCATGTTTCTTTTTGTCTGTTTGCCTTCTCTCAAATATTATTTCTTTTTCCTTCCTCTAAAGAGAGTCTTCAGTGAGTCTTTCGTGATTCAAGATGGACTGGAAGACAAGATCAGAAAACAGGCCTTTTTTCCTATAGGCCAAGCTCTAGGATTTTCCATAACTTGTCTCAGGCAAGGATCCACAGGTCCCATGACATTCTCCACCTTTTCTCCAACCATTAGGGATGCATCCCTCATTTTGGCCATTGTTCTTCATCTCCTTCTTCTGGGATAGAATGGTGCTCAGAGGAACATGATCCCTTAGGTATCCCTTATGTCTTTCCTCTAAGACCATCTTCAGCAATTTTTCTTTCTCTCTCTAGTTTTTTCTTGTTGCTGAGGAACCATGGGGGTGGCTAACTTTAAACTGCAAGTTCCCCAAGCTAATGGGCTAACAGTCTGTGTGGTGTGGGGGGACAGAAGAGGTACTGGGGAGGGACAATGCAATGGTTCTGTGTCTTGCTTGTGCTAGCTGCTCACCCACTAGCCCACCAGCACTGGTTGCCCTCTTCTGTCAGACTGACCGCTCTTCTCTTGATCCTTTTTTGGTCAGTGACTTGCTTTCTAGAGGGCATTCCTTCATCCTTATATATGAATTGGCCACCAGCCCCTTCTTTTACATACACTTAAATCACATTGAGTGAGACATCCTTTCTACTGCAGTATCCTCTCCAATAATCATGCTGAAAGTTTTAGCAGCCTCTGTGCCCTTCTGCTCTACATATAGGGATGCAGTGAGGTCTGAAGTCAGGTAAGCAAGTTCTTACAGTGCAAACTGCTAGGAATGTAAACCCCTAGTCTAGGTTGTCTTTAGTTTGTGTACGGATAGATCACAAGTTTCCTCTATGAAAACTATGATGTAAGATTCTCATTCTGAGCCTAGAGTGATAGTGCCACCTCGAATCCCAGCACTTGGGGACAGGGGAGGCAGAGGCAGGTAGACTTCTGGGAGTTGGAGGCCATCCAGAGTTATGCAGTGAGACTGTCTCAGAAAAGAAAAGGGCTGGGAGTAGTTAGTGCTGCACGATTAGTTATAGCACTCAAGAGGCAGGCTGACGTCTATCAGAGGAATTCCAGGATAGCCAAGGCTACATAGTAAGACACTGCTGAACAAAAAAAAAACCACCAAACAATCAAAGAAACAGATCTCATTCTGATGTCATTTGGAAGGCACTCTTTTGGGTAATCTTCTAAACAAACTGGCTGGGCACAATGGCTCACTCCTGTAATCTCAGCACTCTTGGGAATAGAGCAGGAAGACCACATGGTTGGTCAGTGACTTGTTTTCTAGAGGGCATTCCTTCCTCCTTATATATGAATTGGCCACCAGCCCCTTCTTTTACATATATTTAAAATCACATTGAGTGAGACATCCTTTCTACTGCAGTATCTCCTGCAGCCTTTTTGAGGCCAAGGCTGGCCTATGCAGTGATTTCCAGGTGAGCACAGACTGCATTGTGAGAGTATCTCAAAAGAACCTCAAAATTAAAATTAGCTTTGCTTTTTAAATGAACAATATGGGGCAGGAGCATTCTGGAAGAGTTTACATACAAATAAACCCTTCAATTCGAGGCCATCCTGGTCTACAAAGTGAGTCCAGGACAGCCAGGGCTACACAGAGAAACCCTGTCTCGAAAAACCAAAAAAACAAAAAAAACAAATAAACCCTTCAAGACTCTAATTCCAAGAAGTCACCTGGGAGTACCAAATGATGATTTCAGAAAGTGACAAAGGCAGCAAAACTTCCAAAATGTGCTGGCATGGATTTTCCTGTTTATATATATATATATGTATATATATATATATATATATATTGGTTTTTCAAGACAGGGTTTCTCTGTGTAGCTCTGGCTGTCCTGGACTTGCTTTATAGACCAGGCTGGCCTTGAACTCAGAGATCCACCTCCCTCTGCCTCCCAAATGCTGGCATTAAAGGCATGCAGCACTACACCCAGCCCTGTTTATCTTCTTTGAGACAAGCTTTCTCTATGTAGCCCTGACTGTCTTGGAATTCACTATGTAGATCAGCTGGAATCCAACTCAGAGATCCACCAGCCTCTTGAGTGCTGGGATTAAAGGTAGTACCTCCATGTCCAGCTGGAATGGATTTTCTTTGGGGGTGTCAAACAGAAAAATGATCTTATTTTTCATTATCTATGGTCTTCTCTTTTTCTTTGCGAAGAAGTTTGTTGAGGGTAGTTATGTTACAAGATAAACAAGAAGCAGAAACACTGAAAGCATACATTCAGAGTATAGTCGTCTCATATTGGTACCCTTTCTGGAATGATTTTTTTTTTTTTTGGTTTTTCGAGACAGGGTTTCTCTGTGTAACAGCCCTGGCTGTCCTGGACTCGCTTTGTAGACCAGGCTGGCCTCGAACTCACAGAGATCCGCCTGCCTCTGCCTCCCAAGTGCTGGGATTAAAGGCGTGCGCCACCACCGCCCGGCATTGGAATGATTTTTTTTTGACATACATTTACTGTGGAAAATAATGGGCTTTATCATAGTTTATAGTTTACATTAAAGTGGTTTGATTATATGAACACACCAACATTGATACCCTCTATTTATTGACTTCTTTTTTATTTTTAATTTTTATTTTATGTGTATGACTGTTTTGTCTAGTGCCCAAGGAAACCAGAAGAAAGCGTTGGATTGCTTGGAACTGCAGTTACAGACAGGTGTGAGCTGTCATGTGGGTGCTGGGGATTGAACCTGGGTCTTGTGGAAGAGCAGCCAGTGCTCTTAATTACTGAGCCATCTCTCCAGTTTCAGTTTCTTCTTTTTCTTCTTCCTCTTTATTTTTATTTTTTGGTGTTTTGAGACAGGATATTTCTGTGTAGGCTTGGTTGTCCTGAACTCGATTTGGAGACCAGGCAGACCTTGAATTCAGATTCACATGCCTCTGCCTTCCAAGTGCTGGGATTAAAGGCATGCACCAGTTTCTTCTTTTTAAAAAAGATTTATTTTTATTTATGTGTTATATGTGTATCTGTGTGCATATGCATGTAGTGCCCTTGGAGGCCAGAAGAAAGTTGGGTTCCCTGAAGCTGGAGTTACAGACGTTTGTGGATACGGGGAACTGAATTCGGGTCCTCTGGAAGAGCAGCACATACTCTTAGCCACTGAGTACTCTCAGTGTACTCTCTACCCCCTTGGTTCCTATTTGAAAAAAAAAAATCTGTGTGGGCATGTGTATGATGTGTATATGTACATCATGTGGTCAATGCATGTGTGTGCATGCCTTAGCATGTGTTGGGGTCACAGGATAACGCTGGGTGTCAGTCCTTACCTTACACCTTGAGAGAGGGCCTCTTGTTTACCACTGCATATACCAGGCTAGCTAGCTCTCGGCCTCTGAGGACTCTTTCATCCTTGTCTCTGATCTCACCATAGGAGCTCTGAGCTCAAGAGGCAAATGTGACCACATCCAGTTTATGTGGCTTCTGGGGGATCTGAACTTGGGTCTTCACACTAGCATGGCAATTGTTTATCCACATTCCCCTTCACGGCTTATTTCTGAGTATCAGCGCTCACACTCTAAAGAGTTCTCACACAGACCCATTCTCAATTAGTTTCTCTAGTATGGAGCTGATGAAAGCCTCTTCAATTCTTGTGCCAGTAACCAAGCCCTTCGCTCTCTCATCAGGTGATTTAATTACTAACCCAAGGTTGTCATTTTTTTTGAAAGTGCTATCTGGTTCCACCTTTTATACTGTGTCCCCTCACTGTTCCTATTTCACTTGGCCTTTGACTCCTTTCTGAATGTCTTGTTCCATGTCCTCTCCCTGACAGCAACAATGAATCTCCTAGCAAATCTCATTGTATGATGCAATATAATATATCCAGTCTGACATGCTTTTTCGTCATTGATGAGACCAGGTCTAAAATATACATTTCTATAGATAAAGGAAAAAACTAAAACAAAAAAGATCCAACATATTTTAATGGATTTATAGGCTTAGGAGTTACAGATGTTCTCAGCTAATTTGTATTTTTTCTACATTTTTTCCAGTTTTTACTTACATAGATCATGGGATTTTGGATGGTGGGGGGGGCGTGGTATCCCTGGGGAGCCCACCAGGAGCTATGGCAATGACACTGTTGAAAAGAACTCCAGATATTCACCACAGATCACGCAATCTCCTGGCCTCTTGCTACTCCTCGACCCCTCTGCAAGGAAAGCTTTGGAGGGACACATTGCCCAAGGCCATGATTTGGAAGCACTCAAAACTTCTGCTGAAAATCACTCTGCCAATTCATTAGGACAGGTGAAGAAATTTAAGTCAAGATTCACGTGGTGATTCTCACTCCTCCTGCACTGCCCGCCTCCCTCCTTGTCTGGCAGAGCCACATCAACCTTCTAAGTACAGACTTGTTGTGGGTCCAGGGACAGACTCTCCCTGGTACCTGGAGTATCTAGGCAGGAGTTGTCTCCCCTCGGAGTCCGGGGGCATCGGACTGGACAGAGCACTGGAGTGATACCTTTGGAGGCCCAAAGCATCTTAATGGTGAGCCTAGAACACTTTGTAACTGGGCTCTAAGACTGCAGAGGCAATTCTTATTTGATACAAGGGCCACTCCCGTCTTATGGTCGAAACAGATTAAATTTACAAACTGCTTAAGATCTGGCGAATGAGATTCAGAGACTTTAAGACTGAAAGATTTGATGAAGGGCAGCCATCCATAAGGATCCACACCCAGAGAAAAATATCCTTTTGAGAAACCTTAGGTTAGTGTTACATATTTGTATTATAGGTATTAGGGTGTTATAGATTAGGTTTTAGAGTTAGGGTTCGGGCTTTAGGATTTAGGAACTTTATAGATAATTGTTAGGTAATTGTTAAGTATTAATAAATATATGTTTGATAAATAAAAATTCACTGGTACACTGTTGTGTGACACAGTTGTCCACACATTGCAGTGAGGCATTGGTCTGGTTTGAGGCCTTTAGCTTCTGCTAAACTATCAGTACTGGGACTCCTCTTGGATATCCTGGTGTTTTGTGTCATGGAGATCTTACAGTTAGGTTCTGCAGAACCAGCTTCATAAATAGGGTAGGCCAACTGAGAGCCCTGTGGTGGTAGCTGAGATGGTCAGCTCACCTGCTTTCTCAATCTCCTGCTATCAGGGCCAGGTTTCCTGCACCTATGCCAGCAGGGCCAGACCTCTAGCTAAGTTTAAGTACAATGGAACACTGAAGCCATGTATTCTGTCTTGGAACTATGTGGTTTGATGCAACTATGGTATTACAGGAAAAAAAAAAGCAGCCACGGAGCATCAGCACATGCAGCCATGGTGGTCTGAATGAGAACAGCCCCCACAGGTGCACATATTTGAATACTTAGCCCCCAGTTTGTGAAATTGTTTGGGAAAGATTAGAAGTGTGGCCTTGTTGGAGGAGGTGTGTCACTGGGGGTGCGCTTTGAGGTTTCAAAAGCCCATGCCATTCTCAGTTAGCTTTCTCTGTCACATGGCTGTCTCAAGATATAAGCTCTCAGGCTCCATCTCCAGCACCATCCCTGCCTGTTTACTGCCATGCTCCCTCTATGATGGTCATGGATTCTAAGCCTCTGGAACTGTAAACCCCAAATTTAACTCTCTTTTATAAGTTGCCTTGGTCATGGTGTTTTATCACAGCAATATGACAATAATGAATCCTAGCTTTGTCCCAATGAATCTTCTGTCATAGTGATACAGAGATGAACCATGCATACCTGAGGAAGAACTTCCAGAAAGTACCGGAGTCAAAAGACATACTTTATCCATTCAGATAGAGAAACCTCCTTATCACTTGCAAAGTAACAGTTTAGAGTCATCACAGGTCCCACATTTTTTGCTAGGTGTGTGAGGTGGGATAACCTGTTTAACTCATAGGACTCTAGAACAAGAAGGGTTGTGTATAGGTGGTTGTGGTGGCACATGCCTTTATTCTAGCATGTAGGACCAACCTAGTGTACATAGTAAGTTCCAGACTAGCCACAGGTCTGCAGTGAGACCCTGTCTCCAAAAAACATCCTGAACCTTGCAATGACATCCAAGAAGATGACTGCTAGATATCTTTCCTTCCTTCTTTGGGGAGGGGGTCTTTTTTTGTTACAGTTTTTACTACTTCTCACCCTGGCTTCAAACTTCTCAGCCTACTAAGTTGATGAAAGGTTTATGCATGAAAACTACCTACTACCCTTGAGTGTCACTAACTAAATTATTAATTTCTACAGGGTCTTGCAACAGAGACCAACTCACAGCCTTCTTGTCAGGCTCCGACTGCACAGTCCCTGGTATCTTTTATGTGAAGAAAGTAAGTTAAAAAAAATGACCAAGACATCTACTCTCACACATTTAAAAATTAATTTTTAGAGCCAGTTAGATGGTACAGCAGGTAAAGGCACTTGTCACTATCCCTGGTAAGCTGAGTTTGATGCCTAGGACACACAAAGTGGGTAGAGAACTAACTCCTGCAAACTGTCCTCTGATTGCCACACACATTGTGCATGTGCACATACAAACAACGTAATTTTAAAATATAAAAATCTTTTTTAAATAAAATTTTAAGTTATTACATTTTTACTTAGTGTGTGTGTTTTTGTATGCATTTTGCATATGTTACAGCACACATGTGGAGATTAGAAGACTTTCAGGAGTTTGCTCTCTCCTTCTACCAAGAGGGGACAGGGGTGGAACTCATGTAATTCAGGTTTGGTGGCAAGTACCTTTATCTACTGAGCCATACTGTTGGCACTTTATTTTTGAGGGACAGTTTCACTATGTAACCCAATGGCCAGCCTGTAACCTGGCTATGGAGACCAGGTTGGCCTCAAATTCAGGGATCTGCCCCTTAATAAAAAATTAAATGGGAAAGCCCATTTTCCTTCCATACTTCAGAAACCTAGAATTCCTGTACTGTAGAGAAAGTCCAACCTCAGTGTTTTGTTTTGTTTGAAATAGAGTGTCTCTGTATAACAGCCCTGTTGTCTTGGAACTCACTATGTAGTCCAGGCTGGCCTTGAACTCAGAGATCCACCTGCCTTTGCCTCTCAAGTGCTGGGATTAAGGAGTGTGCCACCACCATCCAGCATGCCTCAGCGTTTAAGAGCACTGGCTGCTCTTGCAGAAGACCTGGGCCCAGTTCCTAGCACCCACATGGCAGCTCACAGCTATCTATGACTACCATTCCAGGAGATCTGATGCCCTCTTTTGGGCTGGGCTCTGGAGTCTGTTATAAACATGTGGGACATACAAAACTCACCTAGACATACACACATATTCACATAAAAATACTTTTTTTTTGGTTTTTTTTGAGACAGGGTTTCTCTGTTTAGCCCTGGCTGTCCTGGAACTTGCTCTGCAGACCAGACTGGCCTCAAACTCAGAGATCCACTGGTCTCTGCCTCCCAATTCTGGGATTAAAGGTGTGCGCCTACGTAGTTTTTGTGTAGTGCTGTTTGCTCACGTAATTGCACTTGATCTTGGAAGTTCTTGCATGAGAGTACTTCCGGACTGTAGCTGCTCACTCAGCTCAAGTTCTAAGTGACCAGCTGAGCTGACGAAGACAGAAATATAGATATGTCTGTCATGAGCTATGGAGACTGGGGTTTTTACTTCCCCAGTGGCTGTGGAAAAAGCTAACTTAGAGTTAAGGAATGAACTCCTGAAACAATAAGATCCTAGGAAAAAGTGAAGCTTTCCTGATGATGTTGATAACCACAGGCTGAGAATGACTTCCAAAGCATACATCTAGGCTAGGCTGGGCACAGTTCAGTACTACATAGCTTGCTTATGATAGGTCCTGGGCCTGACTCAAAGCACCACAAACAAACAACCAAAAAAAGTAGGTGTCTATGATTTATTTACTGCTGTAGTTTTTAAATCTGAAAGTAATTTTCCAAAATAATGTTTCAGCATAACAAAATATAATTTGCATTAGAGCAACCTGTAGACAAAATGCTATGGCAAAAAAGGATGATTTACTATAAACATTTCAAAGAGAGGTATTCAGAATTTGAACTTAAGCAAATCATTGTGTTTTTGTTAATCTATAAAACAGATCAAGCTGGGCATGACAGCAGATGCCTTTAACCCCAGTACTTGGGAGGCAGAGGGAGGTGGATCTCTAAGGTTTTTTTTTTTTCTTTTTTTAAGGTTTTTTGAGACAAGGTTTCTCTGTGTATCCTTGACTGTCCTGGACTCACTTTGTAGACAAGGCTGGCCTTGAACTCACGGAAATCAACCTGCCTCTGCTTCCCGAGTGCTGGGATTAAAGGCATGTGCCACCACGCCCGGAAATTACAGACAGCTGTGAACTGCCATGTGGGTGCTGGGATTTGAACCCGGGTCCTCTGGAAGAGCAGCCAGTGCTCTTAACCACTGAGCCATCTCTCCAGCCCTGGATCTCTGTAAGTTGGAGGTCAGACTGGTCTATAGAGTGAGTTCCAAGACAGCTGGGGATACACAGAGAAACCCTGTCTCAAAAAACAAAACAAAAAATCTATCTCAAAAAAGCAATCCCTACCACAAAAATAATATATTTCAAATGCTATTATTCATTAAATATATCTTTTATTTATTTTGTTTGAGTTCATATCTGTATTTAACTTCCACCTTGAATATGCACGTAACTATAACACTCAGTGGGTAGAGACAGAAGGGTCAGGAATTCTAGGTCAGCTTCAGTTACAGAGTGAGTTCAAGTCTAGTCTTGGCTACACGAATCTCTGCTTTAGAAAAAAACAAACAAACAAACAAACAAACCAACCACCAAAACTACCTCTGCCAAACTTCAGATCTGAAGTGCCCCTTAAAGGTCACTGGTGTGTGGAACTACAGGGAGCTTGTGGAACCCTTAAGATGTGAGATGCAGTGGGAGAAAGATGTATCACATGGAATGAGTCCTTGAGCAGTGTTGTTTCCCCAAGATGTCTGCCTCACCATGGATTCAAAACAAAACCATCAGCCCAAATAAACCTTTCTTTCTAAGGTCCTAAGCACAACAAAATGTTAAAACTGCAATAACCCTTCTCATTCCTTTTCTCACTGCCATATAAAACACCCAGCAGTGACTTAAGAAGGACTTATGTGGGTTTGTGGTTTTGGATCATCACAGCAGTGCCCCCTGTGACTCAGAGCATTTGCTTCTCATGGCGTAGGCAGGTAAGCGAAGAACAGCAGGCTGGAGCCCACCACTAGTGGCCTCCTTCAGCTAGTCCCTCCTACTGCCAGTGCTGGAGAGCCAACCCAGGGCCTTGTGCATGCAAAGCAAGTGCAATGTCTTGGAGTTACAGCCACAGCTAGGACCTACCAGTTAAAAGCACTGCAGCCATAAAAATAGTGACACAAGCTAATGACTGGGTATTGAAAACATGACTCTACTGGATCATCTCAGAGTCAATAGCAATACCTCCTTTTCTTTCTTTTTGAGGCAGGGTCTCCTGGCATTAGCCATGTAGACCATGCTGACCTCAATTCACAGAGATCTGCATTCCTCTGCTTCCTGAGTGCCAGGATTTAAGGGGTGTGTCACCACACCTGGCTATACCTTCCTAAGATACTTTTCTTAGCTTTTGTCAAAGCCACAAAAAGTAAACATAGAAGAGTCTATTTTAGCTCACTGCTCAAGGTAAGGTCTACTGTACAAGTAAATTTTTATTTATACTTATACATTTATTAATACTTAACAAATACCTATAAGGTTCCTACATCCTAAAACCCAAACCCTAATTCTTCAGCAAATCCTACCGGCGTGCGCCACCACAACCGGCGAAACCCTAATTCTAAAACCTATAACCTAACTAAGAATATTTTAATGCCTGAAATACTCTAATATCTATAAAAAACAAACACTTAATACTAACTTAATTTTTTTTTTCTGTTTTTTTGAGACAGTGTAGCCCTGGCAGTCCTGGACTCACTTTGTGGACCAGGCTGGCCTTGAACTCAGAGATCCGCCTGCCTCTACCTCCGGAGGGCTGGGATTAAAGGCGTGCACTACCACGCCTGGCTAACTAAATTTTCTTTTTTTTTTTTTTTTTTTGGTTTTTCGAGACAGGGTTTCTCTGTGTAGCTCTGGCTGTCCTGGACTCAATTTGTAGACCAGGCTGGCCTCGAACTCGCAAAGATCCGCCTGCCTCTGCCTCCCAAGTGCTGGGATTAAAGGCGTGCGCCACCACTGCCCGGCAAATTTTCTTAAAAGGATATTTTCTCAGGCTAATTCTCTGGGCATGGATCTGTATGGGTGGCTGGTCTTCAGCAACTTTTCAATCTTAAAGTCTATGAGTCTCGTTTGTCAGATCTCAAAGCAGTTTATAAATTTAATCTGTTTCGACCATTAAAGTGGGGCGGCCTTTAAATCAGGCAAGAATTGCCTCTGCGGTCCTAGGGCCAAATTATTTGCAAGATGAAAAGTATCTTGGGTTCACCATTCTGATGCTCTGGGCCTCCAAGGGCTCCACTCTGATGCTCTGGCCAATTTGATGCTTTTGGGCTCTGAGGGGAGAGAATTCTGTTTAGATGTTCTGGAGCACCAGGGAGGGTCTACCTTTACCTTCTCCACTAGTGTGGATTCATGGCAGGTCAGTGCAAGACGGTGATGAGCAGCGGAGTGTGGTAAAGTCTCCCGGTAAGATAAGGGGGAAGGCGGCCACTAGGCTGCATAGGTTTCTGATTTTAAATCCCTTGTGTAGTAATGTGTCACAATGATCTCAGCCGTGAATTCTGGCATTTCGTTGCCATGTTCCCTGGTGGGCTTTCCAAGGTACACCCCTGTCCACAGTCCCATGATCAAAGACATCATCTGCTTTTGGCGAGCTTTCTAAGCATGTCTTTCAATGTTAATCAATCACATCCATTTGTAATTGGATTTGCCCACATCTTTCACCTGAGACGCCAAACTTCCAAAAATCCTAATCCTACCACAGTCTACCATGCTGGGGAAGTCAAGGCAGCAGGGTTTGAAGCAGCCAGTGAGTGAGTCTAAAGTCAAAACAGCAGTGAAGGCATGCTGCTGCTCAGTTCCCTTTCTCTGCTCATGCCGTCCAGGATCCCAGCCAGTGAATGGTGCCACCCAAGGTGGCAGGTCTTCCCTTGTAATTAAGGCAATCGAGACACTCCCTAATGGGCATCCCACAGACTCTTTTCCCAGATGACTGTAGATTTTGTCAGGCAGATAATTAACACTGACCATCCAAACACAGTGCTCAAGAGTCATCAAAAAATAGAACATAGACTCTATAAAAATATCCATTTTTAATTTTAAAAATATTTGCTTTTTATATGCATGTGTGTGTTCCACATGCATGCCTGATGCCTGGCTGTAGTCAGAAGGTGTGAGATTCCCTGGAACTGGAGTTACAGATGGTTGTGAGCTGCCATGTGGGTGCTAGGAACTGAACCTGGGTCCTTTGCAAGAGCAGTCAGTGCTCTTAACAAATCAGTCATGTCTCCAGTCCTGCAAATATTCCTTTTTAATTAACAAGTAACATTTATTTTTATTCCTTAACTTGTAAAAGTAAAATGTACGCTACACAGTGAAGGGGGAAAAAGAAGTCACAGCCTTACTTAAATAATCACAACCCTTTACACTGTGGATGCTTTTCTAATTTTTGGCTGACAAACCAACACACAGATGCACAAACATATTCCCAAAGGGACAGCAGGAAAATGCTTGTAGAGATGAACACATTCTCTGGTAGTGGGGCCCGACGCCTTCTTCCCAAGGCTATGATGTTCAGACTCCTGCAGAGTCTGCAGTTGCTTTAATGATCATATTTAAAACAGGATTCCACATCATACCACCAACTCAAGTCCTCAAAATTGAAGCAGCAGAATGGTTCCAAAACCACTGCAATCATCTCCCACGAACTCTGCTAGTTAAATTACAACTTAAAATGCTGAAGCGGGATCCTTATTAGATCATGGTGAGATTCTTCTCCAGCTGCAACACAGTCTCTCTGAGGGCAGAATCCTCTGCCCAGTTGGTTTTACTCCCCAAAATAAGGGCCTGCAATTAAAAAAAAAAATTCTAAGTTCTCAAGTTAACAAGATTTTAACAAATCCTTTCCTGACTTACTTCCTGGACAGGTTCCATGTGGCCTAGGTTGGCCCTGGACTTGCTATGCATCAACTCTGCTGATGAGGATGGCATTGGACTTGGGATCCTCCTGCCTCCACATACTCGGTGTTGGGATTACAAGCTCCTATAACGTGCACAGTTCCTGTGGGCTGGGGATCAAGCCCCAGGGCTTTGTGGCTGCCAGGTGAACATGATCAGCTGAGCTGTGTCCCCAGCACCCTGGACTGGTCACCTAATGGTTACTGAGTACCCACTGGCCTCAGCTCCTGGTCAAGATGAAGAACAGGAGTACATTCTCAGCTTCCCACTTTCAACAGCATGTCGGCTTCACATCCATAATGCTGGATGATATTCCCAGTGTTCACCTATGGGTTCCCTGGAGAGCTTTTACTGATTAAGAATGCTCAGGCTAGAGAGATGGCTCAATGGTTAAGAGCACTGTCTGTTCTTCCAAAGGACCTGGGTTCAATACTCAGTACCCACAAGACAGCTCTGTAGCTCCATTTGCAAGGGATCTGATACCTTCACACCAATGCACATAAAATTAAATAAATTTAAAAAAAAAAAGAATACTTGCAGCATTACCCTGACTATGCGAAAGTACCGTTGGCTGGTCAGGGCTAGCTTGGCATTGCTTTGCACTCTCCATCCCTGAAGTAGTAACAACCATAACTATTATCTTTTATCTTTTAAAAAAACTTTATGTGCATTGGTGTTTTGCCTGAATGTATGTCTGGGTAAGGATGTTGGAGATCTGGAGTTATAGATAGATGTAAGCTTCATGTGAGCCTGGGTCCTCTGGAAAAGCAGTCAGAGCTCTTAACTGCTGTGCCAGCTCTACAGCCCCAATGTTTTAGTTTCAAAAGAGATAAAAAGAGCTGGGTGTAGTGGTGCACACCTTTAATCCCCGCCCGTGGGAAGCAGAGACAGGTGGATCTTTGTGAGTTTGAGCCCAGCCTAGTTCTACAAAGTGAGTCCAGAACAGCCAGGGCTCTGTTATACAGAGAAACTCTGTCTTGAAAAACCAAAAAAAAAAAAAAAAAGATAAAAAGAACAGTCTAGTTCACCAAAGATTTTTTTTTTTTAATCAAAGTTTTAAGACTTTGAAATAGTGGAAACATTTTTGTGGCACACAATGAGTGGACAATGAAATGATTAGGATCATAGTTAATGAAAATTCTGGTCATTATGTTTTGATAAACAATGGCTCAATGATAGCAAATTATTTATTGCAATAATATTTAGACAGATTTTAGGGAATAAGTGCTATGCTGCTATGTACAAAAACATTAAAAATATTGGCCTATATTTTATCCCTCTCAGGTCTCTGAGGTGGTTGAAGAATAGATAGCTAGAGTCTCATAGTTAAATTTTGAGTTGTTTAGGAATCAAGAGGGTGTTCTGGATCTAAGAAGATATTTTTAAAATTGTGAGGCAAGTTAGTATGAAAGCTGAGTTAGATATAGAACTTTAAACTCATGGAGATGGTTAGATAGTAGAATGTTAAAGTCAGGTGCCAAATACATATGGACTGGACATTGGGAATGTATGCTAAGCCATATAACTCTCATAATTGTGGCATATTTATTTCTGTTGTTTTGTATTTATAGTTATAAGAGAAAGAACCATTTGTTGGACTGAAAGGGAGAGCTGTTGGGGGGGAAAAAGAAATACCTTAAACTTAAAAAAAAAGGGAAGAGGATGGGGGGTTGAGGGGGAGGAGGGTGGAAGGGTGGGACTGGAGTGGGGAGTAGGGAGGGGATTGTGATTGATATGTAACTTGAAGAAATAAAAAATGAATTATTTAAAAAAAAGAATAAATATTTCAATACTTAACTACAAAAAAAAAAAATATTGGCCTATAGAAGGGACACTTGCCGGGCGGTGGTGGTGCACACCTTCAATCCCAGCACTTGGGAGGCACAGGCAGGAGGATCTCTGTGAGTTCGAGGCCAGCCTGGTCTACAGATCCAGTTCTAGAGCAGCCAGGGCTACACAAAGAAACATTGTCTAGGAGAAAAAAAAGGACGTTCTTTTGCTTGTTTGTTTCTGTCTTTTTAAAATTAATTAATTTCCATGTATATGTTTTTTTATCTAATGCCTGTCTGCTAACCAGGTCTTTTGCCATGAAAGACAAAGAGATCAGACCCCTGGGACTAGAGTGTCACATAGTTATGAGCTGCAACGTAGGTACTGAGAACTGAACTAGGGTCTTTTGGAGGAGCATCCATTGTGCCTACCCAAAGAACCAACTCTTCAGCCTGTTTCTGTTTCTCATTTATTTATTTTTTTTGAGGCAGGGTTTCTCCATATAATAGAGCACTGGCTGTCCTGGACTCACTTTGTAGACTAGGCTGACCTTGAACTCACAGAAATCCGACTGCCTCTACCTCCCGAGTGCTGGGATTAAAGACATGCCTGGCCCGCCTGTTTTTTTGAGACAGGGTTTCATATAACTCAGGCTGGCCTTGAACTCCTGATCCTTCTGCCTTTCTGTCCCAAGTGTTCAGATTCTATAATCTGTATGTACCACCATGTCCAGCAACCTTTCTTAGTTTATAAAAATGTTACCTGGAATGTATGTTGAATAACTGTAGTAATCTTTATCTCCATCTCTAGATTTTTTTTCATTGTCTTTATCATTTCTGAATTTTCTATATTGTCCAAATCTTCTTTCTGTTTGTTCTTCTCAGTTTGTATTTCTGAAAGCTTAGTTCTTGAAGCTTGTTTCAATTCTGTTAGGTTAAAAATAAAGCAGTATAAAAACCACAAAAAAAAAAAAAAAAAGACAGGGCCTCTCTATGTAACCCTAGCTGGCCTGGAACTATGCAAACTTACCTACCTAAAGGCATACGCAACTTTTTTTTTTTTTTTTTTTTGGTTTTTTGAGATAGGATTTCTCTGTGTAACAGCATGGCTGTCCTGGACCCACTCTGTCCTCGAACTCACAGAGATCCACCTACCTCTGCCTCCCAAGGGCTGGGATTAAAGGCGTGCACCACCACTGCCGGGCCAAAGATTTATTTATTTTTTTTATGTACATGGGTATTCTGTCTGCATATACACCTGCATTCCAGAATAGGGCACCTGATCACATTATAGACAGTTGTGAGCCACCATGTGGTTGCTGGGAATTGAACTCAGGACCTTTGGAAGAGCAGCCATTGCTCTTAACGGCTGAGCCATCTCTCCAGTCCCTCGGCATATGCAACTTTATAAACAAGAACATGAAAGATTATAAAGCTATTTCCTGGTTACTCCAGTCAAGAAGCTTTTATTTTTATATATATGGTGCTTTGTCTTCATGTAGATCTATGCACCAAGTGTGTGTGGCAACCATAGGGGCTAGGACAGGGAGATGGGTCCTCAGGGACTGAAGTTACAGGTGGTTATGAGCTGCCATGTAGGTGCTAGGAATCAAATCTGGGTCCTCTGGATGAGCTGCTGGTATTAACCCCTGAGCCATCTCTCCTATCTGTTTCTGTTTTTTTAGACAGGCTCTCATGTAGCTCAGGCTGGACTTGAACTCCTGATACTCCTCTCTCTGTGTGTCTCTCAGGTGTTGGGATTACATGTGTGTACCAGAATGTCCAGCCCAAACTTACAGCTTGTTTTATGTTGGGCCTTGGTTCTCATAAATGTTTAGCCACTTTCAGTTTACATCCACTGAAAGAATATCACTTAGGGGATAAATGCTTTTCTTCTTATTATTTGTTGGTTTTTCAAGACATGGTTTCTCTGTTTAGCTGTCCTAGAACTAACTCTGTAGACCAGGCTGGCCTTGAACTCACAGAGATCTGCCTGCCTCTGCCTCCCAAGTGCTGGGATTAAAGGCATGAGCCACCAAAACTGGAGATTACAGACAGTTTCAAACCACCATGTGGGTACTGGGATTTGAACCTGGATCCTTTGCAAGAACAACCACTGTTCTTAACCACTGAGCCATCTCTCCAGCCCCAATAAATTAGGTGGTACAATGGTGGAAGCATATGTACTGGTCTTTGAGAAATTATGTACTTATAAGTATGTTCATATGGGCATGTAAAGAACTTAGATGATATATACCAAACTAAAGTCACAAAGATGGGCATTACTTCTGCACTATAATTTTCTCTATCATTTAATTCTCAACTCACTGAGAGAATGTACTAATAATGTGCTTTTTTTGTTTGTTTTGTTTTTTTGAGACAGGATTTCTCTGTAGTAGTGGCTGTCCTGGGCTCACTATGTAGATCAGGCTGGCCCTCGAACTCAGAGATCTGCCTGCCTCTGCCTCCCAAGTGCTGGGATTAAGGGCGTGCACCACCGCGGTCTGGCTGCCTTTTTTATGTAGCACTTGGGAGTCAGAGGCAGGCAGATCTCTGTGATTTCAAGGCCAGCCTGATCTATAGAGTGACTAGACTCATGTAGCCCAGGTTGGCCTTGAACTCATTATATAGCAGAGGATGACCTGACCCCTTTATTCTCTTGTCAACGCTTTCAGAGCGGCTTTACTGGCATATGCCACCACAATTTAAAGTTCTAAAATAAAACAAAATGCATTTCTCACCCTATTTCATTAACTGCAATATTTAAAAATATAAGAAAATTTGAGAATTAAGTTTATCAGTTGCTGAGAAATTGTCCCTATTAATAGCTAAAGCAGATAAAAAAGTGTTCTACAAAGTAGGTAAATAATTAAAAAGCGCCAATGAGATGGTTCAATGATTACGGACTCTCGCAGCCAAGCCTGAGACCTGATGTAGCAGAACTCTCAGGAGTTGTCCTCTGACCTCCCTGTGAGCCCCTCAATTCACATGTATTGTTTCTGAGTGCATGTATTTCTGTGCACTTGTGTACACACACATACATGAGCACACACAAGCACACACACACAAACATACACACACACAATTGTAAGAAACAATGTAAACATATTCTACATACGAAGTCTCTTCTTTCTAACATCAAGCAGCTTTTCCTCTAATCCCGAAGACTCCTGTTATTAAAATAAAGATTAAAGCGTGTCACTCAATGATAAATCTATAATACTTACATCACTGAGCTTCAAATAGTCAAGTTTTCTTTGGCTCCAATTTCCCTTATCTTTGTTTTTGTTTGGGTGTTTTATTTTGAAACAAGTCTATGTAGTTGGCCTTGAACTCCCTCTGGGTGCTGGGATTAAACGCACAGACATATTCTAGTACACCCACCTATCTTTTTTGGGGGGTAGGGGGGCTTGAGACAGGGTTTCTCTGTGTATGTTTGACTGTCCTGGAACTCCCTCTGTAGACCAGGCTGGCCTCCAACTCACAAAGATCTGCCTGCCTCTGCCTCCTGAGTGCTGGGATTAAAGGTGTACATGACCACTTCCTGGCTGCTGTTTTGTTTTTTTAAGACAGGGTCTCAAATAGCCCAGGCTAAACTGGGCATAGTGGTCCACGCCTTTAATCCTAGCACTGGGGGTAGGCAGAGGTAGGTGGATCTCTGTGAGTTTGAGGACAGCCTGGTCTACAAAGTGAGTCCGGGACAGCCAGGACTACACAGAGAAACCCTGTCTCGAAAACAAAACAAAACAAAGGGGCTGGAGAGATGGCTCAGCATTAAGAGCACTGGCTGCTCTTCCAAAGGAGCCTGGTTCAAATCTCAGCACCACATGGCAGCTCACAACTGTCTGTAATGGCTGGGTATGATGGGTGATGGTGCATGCCTTTAATCCCAGCACTTGGGAGGCAGTGGCAGGCAGATTTCTTTGAATTCAAGGTTAGCCTGGTCTACAGAGTGAGTTCCAGGACAGCCAGGGCTACACAGAGAATCCCTGTCTCAAAAAAAAAAAAAAAAAAAAAAAAAAAGAAAGAAAAAATAAAAAAGAAAGACCCAGGCTAACCTCAACTCACTTTGGAGCCAAGAATGACTGAAATACTGGATCCCAGTCTTCACATCCTAAGTGCTAGGATATCAGGCGCATTTGGGCAGCAACACCTGGCCTAGAGCTGGATTTTCAACTCCTCTTTTCCACAAAGCCAAAGGAAGGAGGTAGATAGTCACTTGAATTGTGATGGTAATTTCTAACCTCAGTAAAAAATAAGGTGTATGATAAAAACAACCTAAGGAAATAGATCTGCAGCCACAGAGACCCACTGAACACACCTCAATCTGTGTAATAGTTACCAGCAGTTGTCATCAAGATCACAAAAACATAAGCAGCCCCATGTGCCAGCTTACCTCCTGTGACTTCATTATTAACTTATATAGCTTTAATATGTGCTTCATGTCATCAGTGAGCACACTGCAAGGGAAACAAAAATACAACTTACTTACTTTAGCTAAACATAATAAATCTCGAGGCTGAAGAGGTGCTCAGTGGGTAAGAGCATTTACTACATGTGGGCGTGGGGGCGCACGCCTTTAATCCCAGCACTGGGAAGGCAGAGGCAGGTGGAGCTCTGTGAGTTCGAGGCCAGCCTGGTCTACAAAGTGAGTCCAGGACAGCTAGGGCTGTTACACAGAGAATCCATCTCAAAAAACAAACATAAAAAAATATTGGGGCTGGGACTGTAGCTTTAGTTGGCAGTGTCTGCCTAACATGAACAAATTTGAACCATGCCCTAGATTTAATCCCTGACTGCATAAACTGAGCATAGTAACACATGCCAGTAATTTCTGGACTCAGGGGAGTGAGGCAGGAGGATTTTGAGTTTGAGGTCAACTTGTACCCTATAATTAGTTCAAGGCCAGCCCAGGATACATGGGAAGACCCTGTCTCAAAAAAAAAAAAAAGAATACAACAAAACAACCCCGCCCCCCCCAAAAAAAAAACCAACGAAAATTTACTGACTTTATTTGAGCAGACCAAGTCTGAGACTTGGATCACAGCAGGCTCCCTCAGCTCAGTGCTTTTCTAGAGCCGGGGAAAAGGTGCGACTTTTATAGACATTCACAGAAGCCAAACCATTTATTAAGCTGGTTGTGGTGGCACAGGCCATTAATCTCAGCACTCAGGAGCCAGAGGCAGGTAGATGTAGCTTACACTTTGCTCCTTTAGCATAAAACTGTTTGTTTTAAAATTACTATTATTTTATGTGTATGGGTGTTTTACCTGCATGTATATAAGTGCATCAAATGAGTGCCCTCAGAGGTCAGAAAGACATCAGAGCTGGGCATGGTGGCGAATGCCTTTAATCCTAGCTCTCTGGAGCCAGAGGCAGGCGAATCTCTGTGAGTTCGAGGTCAGCGTGGTCGACAAAGAGAGTCCATGACAGCCAGGGCTGTTACACAAAGAAACTGTCTGGGAAAACAAAAACAAAAACAAAACAAAATAAAAAGGAACTGGAGTTACGGACAGTTGTAAGCTGTCATATGGGTGCTGGAAACTGAACCCCCGTCCTCTAGAAGAGCAGCCAGTGCTCTTAACTGCTAAGCCCTATCTCCAGCTTCACTACAGAACTGCTTGAAGGTTTTGTGAGAAGGCTGAGTAAGTAAAGGCCCTCACTGCCAGGCCTAATGGCCTGAGTCTGATCTCTGGGACCCAAACAGTGGCGAGAAATGACTCCTGCAAGTGCCTCATCTCTACACGGATGCCACGCCCACTCACCCCATACAATATGAATCAATGTTAAAAAAAGTTTTTTTTTTTTTTTTTTTTCTTTTTTGAGACAGGGTTTCACTATGGAGTTCAGGCTAGTGTCAAAGTCACAGAGATCTGCCTGCCTCTGCCTCTCAAGACCTGAGATTAAGGTATGAGACACCACACTTGACCTAAAAACTTCAGTTTAGGATCTGTCCTCTGAGCCAGCAGAAATATCAAGAGATTACAAATCAGCCTCAATGAAGACACCCAGATGGGAGAGCTGCCCAGATCCATCTCAGAACTCGTCTGGTGCTTATAGTAGGGTGTATTACATCACAAGATTTTTAGAGTTTTGGGAAGAAATATCACAGGTGGGGACTGAGGCAAGACTGCTGATTTCCAGAGCTTTTTTTTTTTTTGGGGTTTTGAGACAGGGTTTCTCTGTGTAACAGCCCTGGCTGTCCTGGACTTGCTTTGTAGACCAGGCTGGCCTCGAACTCACAGAGATCCGCCTGCCTCTGCCTCCCAAGTGCTGGGATTAAAGGCGTGCGCCACCACGCCCGGCTCCAGAGCTTTTATTTATACTTTCTGACAAAGTCTTTTTGTTTTTAAAGATTTATTTATTTATTTATTTATTATGTATATGCAATTATTATTCTGCCTGCATGTATGCCTGCACTCCAGAAGAGGGCACCAGATCTCATTCTAGATGGTTATGAGCCACCATGTGGTTGCTGGGAATTGAACTGGGGACCTTTGTAAGAACAACCTGTACTCTTAATCTCTGAGCCATCTCTCCAGCCCCTGGACAAAGTCTTTAAGCAGATTCAACACCTACTTTCCTTCACTCTCCTTCCCACCCACCTTTCCAGGCCTGGAACTGAACTCAGGTGTCGTACATGCTGGCTAAGCGATCCAGACCTTCTTTTCTTCCTTCCTTTCTCTCTCTCTCTCTCTTTCTTTCTTCTTTCCTTCCTTCCTCCCTCCTCCTTCTTCCTTCCTTCCTTCCTTTCTTTTTTAACTTTTCATCTGAGACAGGGTCTTATTAAGTGCCTCAAGCTATCTCTGAACTCACCCTGTAGCTGTGGCAGATAAAACAAGCTCATTTCTACCAATGAAAAACAAAGAGTGCTTTTCTGTTTCGTTAAGTTGTTACTGGAGGATCTGAATTCAGTTCCCAGGGCCCATATGGTAGGAGAAAACCGACTCCTTCAAGTTGTCCTCTGATCTACACACATACTTTTTTCTTTTTGAAGTTTTTTTGAGACAGGGTCTCTCTACTTGGCCCTGACTGTCCTGGAACTCACTATGTAGACCAGGTTGACCTCAAACTCACAGAAATCTGCCTGCTGTCCCTCCCAGTGCTGAGATTAAAGGCATGTGCCACCATGCCTGGTCCAAGCACATTTTTTTAAAGTCACAATCTGAGTACTACAACTCCCAGCAGCCTGACTGCAGCTCTAGGTTCACCAGGTCTCAGAACGGACCCCAGCTGCTCCTGTAGCACTGGCAGCTCAGGCATTTGCTCCAGAGACTGCAAGACTGCAAGAAGAGCTGCTGCTCCAAGTGCGCTCGGGGCTGTGTCTACAAAGGTGTGCCCAACAAGTGCACGTGCTGTGTCTGAAGCAGGGACAATGCTGCTCTCACAGGTAAACAGCAGTGCGGACCAACCCAGAGGTTTTCGTGCAGCTCCACTCTCTTTACTAAACCCCTTTTCTACAAAGTATGTGAATAATAAAAACCAATTTGATTCTAAGAAAAAACGTTGCAATCTAAAATCAGTTTGCACACCTCCCTTATTTTTCGTATTCTTTCCAAATCCAGGAGAAAAATGTCATACCTACTCTCAGGGTCCTTGTTCTCTATGCTATTTTTAAGTGCAGCTGAAAGTTTCATCCTGAAAAGAAAAGAAAACATTAAATAACAAAAAAAGAAAATGGCATCTTAGAGAAAAAGCTTGAATTGTACAGAACAAGTAACATTTATAGGGAA
Organism: Lophiomys imhausi; assembly: GCA_907164525.1. Taxonomy (NCBI): domain Eukaryota; kingdom Metazoa; phylum Chordata; class Mammalia; order Rodentia; family Muridae; genus Lophiomys; species Lophiomys imhausi. The sequence goes on along the minus strand of CAJQZJ010037361.1, from coordinate 2,607,339 downwards.
TTAATTTAAAAAAATATAACAAGATTGATTTCCCTTCAAATACACACAACACATAGTTTTTAAAACAGTATGGTATGGGAAATATTTTTATTAGCTGGGCGTAGTGGCACAGGCCTTTAATCCCAGCATTCAAGAGGCAGAGGCAGGCGGATCTCTGTGAGTTCGAGGCCAGCCTGGTCTACAAAGTGAGTCCAGGACAGCCAGGGCTGTTACACAGAGAAACCCTGTCTTGAAAAACCAAAAAAAAAAAAAAAAAAAAAAAAAGACCTTTAATTACTTTCTTCATTTATTTATTTACTCATTCATTTATTTGTGTGTGTGCGCACATGCCACAGTACACAGGCAGAGGCCACAGAACAACCTTGTGTTCTCTCTTTCTACTATGTTGGTTCTGGAGATCAAATTCAGACCAACAGACTTGTAAGCAAACACCTTCACCTGCCAAACCACCTCACCAGTCTGCTATAGCTCCTTTTAAAATAAATATAAAAATTAAATTTAGAACTTAAAGTCATCTGGAAAGGTCAAAACCATGAAGTAGTAATTGTAAGAGTCATTCACTTGAGATTATTAAATCACAAGCCTGTATGTGGTCATGTTTGTCTTTTTTTTTTTTTTTTCCTGGTTTTCCAAGACAGGGTTTCTCTGTATAAAAGCTCTAGTAGCAGTTATTTCTTCCTTTCCTCTCTCTATAAAAATAAGTTCTAAGGAACTCATGTTGTAAACCAGGATGGGAGATCCTCCTGCCTCTGCCTCCTGAGTGCTGGGATTGAAGATACACACTACCAGCCACTTGAAGATCCCCTCCCTCTCCTCCCTCTATTTAAAGACAGGATCTCCCTTTGCAGCTAAGGATGGTTTTGAACTGGTAGCCCTCAGTGTCAGCCTCTTGAGTGCTGGCATCACAGGCTTTTATCACTATGCCTGACTTCTAATCATCATTGAATTCAGCTTAGTTTAAAATCCCCTCAACTGTCCCTTCATGCTCATGTTTGCATCTAGTTCACAATTTTTTTGTTTGTTTTTTTCTCTGTGCATACTTGGCTGTCCTGGACTCACTTTGTAGACCAGACTAGCCTTGAACTCACAGAGAACCACCTTTTCTGCCTCCCTAGCGCTGGGATTAAAGGCATACGCCACCACGCCCAGCTAGTTCGCAATTTTTTTCTTTGGTAGAGTAGTAAGGTAAGAATTACCTGTTTAGTGCAAGACTTTTTATTTCAAAATTGCTTTTCACATCTTCAATTTCATTCTCCAGGTCTTTAATTTTACTATTAAAGAAACATGAACCAAAGAATTTCAACAATGTCAGTCAAAGTTGTTACTGAAATGTGTACAAAGTGAACCTTGGGAAAAAAAGTTGAACGCTTATTTGAACAGAAGAAAACTACAGGCTCACCCCTCCCCCCAGCCTACCTACACAGCTGCTGAGCTGAGCTGAGTTTTGTCACTAAGCATCTAGACAGTGTGGGAGACTGCCAGACAGCAGAGAACTAACCACCCCCAGTGCCAAACACCCCACTGTAAATCAAACCTCCCAATATAGAATTAACTTATTTATTTGGAATCATAAAGGAAACGAAATACAGCTACAGTGGATCAGATGGTGAAGTCTTGGCAAAAGCCACAAATAAATAAAATATTAAAATAGGACATACAGTTCAATTTGTTTTTCTTGCATGATCTGTTCTGGAGTTTTTTCTTCGTCTACAAGTAAAAAGTTTTTTAGGTCAGTACCACTTGTATTTCAATAAATATTTAGTGTGTTGTGCATGCATATCAGGGAGCACATCTGACAGCCAGGGAACAATGTGTCAGTTCAGGTCTCTCCTCTACCATGTGGATTCTGCCACTGAACTCAGGTCATCACCTTAACAGGCTGAGCCATCTTGTTGCCCCCTCCCCCACCACATTTCATAAGTATCTTGTATGTTTCTTTGTGTACATCTTGAATGTATACAAATGGCTTTTTCTTTTTCTTGAAACCAGATCTCACTGTAGCTTCAGCTAGCCTCAAACTCAATATGGAAATCAGGCTGGCCTCAAACTTAGAGATTCCTGACTCTGTCTACCTCTTGAGTGCTGGAATTAAAGGTACACGTCACCATGCCCGAGAAAAGGAACTTCTTGTTTAGATGATTCTCTGTTCCAAGAATACTGTTCATTTGGGGGATAGGGATGGCTCAGCAGTTAAAAGCACTGGCTGCTCTTGTAGATCTGGGTTCAAATCCCAGCCCAGTTCACAACTGCTGTTTACAATGGCAGTGCACAACCTCTATAACTCCAGTTCTAGGGGTACAACATCCTCTTTGGCTTCACAGGTAGAGACATATAGCAGGCAAAACATATACACATAAAATAAAAACAATTTTTTAAAAAGATACCATTCATCAGCAAACTCACAAAACTTATTTGAAAATGAAACTACTTACTTGCATCTATAATTGATTTATATTCTAAGAGTTGTTGTTTAGTCTGCGCTTTCAGCCTGGAAATTGAGAGAACAGACAGGAAAATATTTATGGATGGGGGTTATAATCATCATGCAATAAATGAAACTTGACATTGAGCCGGGCGTGGTGGCGCTCACCTTAATGCCAGCACTCAAGGAGGCAGAGGCAGGCGGATCTCTGAGTTCAAGGATAGGGTTACACAGAGACATCCTGTCTCAAAAAACAAAAACAAAAAAACACCCAAAACAGCAAAACAGACATTGAAGTCTTCTCATTTAACCTTATTTATTTAAAATAGTTGACAAGAGGAAGATAAAAAATGGAATACAGTAGGAAAACAGCCTCTTGGAGAAAAAGTTAAAAATGTAACTCTTCCACACATTAATAATCCAGACTGAAATGTAGTTAATGAAAACTGTTACAGGTAGGTAGCCCCAAGTGATGATAACCTCAAACTCTGCAAGCGTTACATACAGATTGTAATATTTTCAGGAGGGGCTGAGATGGCTCAGTCATTAAGTGGGTATTGCTCTTGGAAGAGGACCTGAGTTTGAGTTTGGTCCTCTTACAATTATGTAAATATTTTTTTTGAGACAGGGTTTCACTGTGTAGCCCTGGCTGTCTTGGAACTCACTCTGTAGACCAGGCTGTCCTGGAACTCAGATCCACTTACCTCTGTCTCCTGAGGCCTAAGGTTAAACTGGGGTTAGAGGCATACACCTCCCCCACCTCGCTTCAAAAATACAGCTTAAAAAAAAATAAAAATAAGGGCTGGAGAGATGGCTCAGCGGTTAACAGCACTGTCTGCTCTTCCAGAGGTCCTGAGTTCAATTTCCAGCAACCACATGGTTCATAACCATCTACAGTGAAATCTGGTGCGTTCTTTTGGTGTACAGGCATACATGCAGGCAGAATATTGTACACACAATAAATAAATCTTAAAAAAGATAGCAAATAATTTAGGATTTGGAGTCATATGGTCTGCTTTAACTATTTACCTCTGCCCTTGTAGCAGAGAACTGTGTCCCAATAAGCTTTATGAACACTAACATTTGGATTTCATGTGTTATGAATTTTTTTGGCTCCCTTCTTTGTTTAAATATGGAAAAATTATGCTGTAGCTCAGCTATCCAGCGCTTGCTACGCATACACCAGACGCTGTGTCACATCTCCAGTACCGAAAGACAGCTTTTCTTAGCTTGAAGAGTTCACCGCAGGCAGTAGGGTGGGTTTGGCTCAGACCTTACACTGAAGATCCTTGACATCAAAATTTTCCTAAAAAGTGCTGACTGGAGAGCATCACCGCCCTAGTTGAACGATAAACAAACGAATCTTCTGGATAGCAAAGGGTCTTAGCCGTAAGTGCTCTCCCTCCTTTCCTGTAGCCTGGCTTGGATGGACTGACTGCTCATGCTCAACCAGCCAAGACCAGGGTGTCAAGACAGGCTGGGAGGACAGGTCTGAAGCCTGGCTAAGGACGAGCACCGCGCTAAGCACGTCCTCAGAATGTCCCACCTCACGCCCCTAGCATATCTGCGCAGAGGGCATCCTTTGCGGCCACCTTCCCCACCGACGGGCCTAACGCGAGCGGTTAAACTGATAGTTCAGTTAGGCTCGGCGCCATAAGTCAGCCAGTGAGTCTGCATTTGAACCCTGGGCCTCCTGAGTGAGGGCGGGATGCCCGCCGGGAGCACCTGAGCAGCAGGCTGATGCGATTCTCCCAGAGCTCCTCCGAAGCCTGCGGCACATCCCGCACCTCTTCGCTGGCCTCAGCCCCGGTCGCAGGCGTGTCCCGCTGCGGCTCCATTTGCAATGGCCGCAGTTTCGAGCTCTACAGGAACCCTTGACGATTCTTCCCGCCCTGAAGCTGACACCCGGAAGTACTCACCCCTTTCATCCCGCCCCTTCCGCCCCCGCTGCGGCTCCATTTGCAATGGCCGCAGTTTCGAGCTCTACCGGAACCCTTGACGATTCTTCCCGCCCTGAAGCTGACACCCGGAAGTACTCACCCCTTTCATCCCGCCCCTTCCGCCCCAGAGTCCCACCTTCTGCCTCTCCCTGCATCGGGTTGCTGTGGTTACCGTGCTGCAGTTCCTTTCCCAGGCTTCCCAGAAGAAATAGGTTCTATTCGCCTCGTTAAGACTCTCAGCAACACACGGAGTCGAATCGAAGCCTTTCGGTAGGAATATATGGAGATGTAACTCAGTGCTAGAGCGCTTGCCTGGCATAGATCGACACAGCACCTAACCAGTGGCGGTAATCCAAGAATACTTTTAACTTAAGCTATGTCCTTAGAGTGGAAGGAGTGGGGAAAGCTCTGGCCTAAACATGTCAATAGTCGTGTCTGGATACTGTTATACTGATACTCCTGCTACTGCACTCCAGGTCAGGGCTTGGAGGATGGGTATGTATGCCCGCAGGGTGGGATATGAACCTTGGGCGTGCAGGTGGCTGCAGAGACCAGAGCATCACAATCCTTCCAGAACTGGAGTTACAGGCAGTAACCCTTTTGATGTGGATGCAGGGAATGGAACCTGGGTCCTCTGAAGGGGAGTCAGTGTTCTTCACCACCAAATCATCTCTCTACCTTTTTTTTTTTGGTGGGGGGGGTTCGAGACAGGGTTTCTCTGTGTAGCTCCGGCTGTTCTGGACTCGCTCTGTAGACCAGGCTGGCCTTGAGATCCTCCTGCCTCTGCCCACCGAGTGCTGGAATTAAAGACGTGCACCACCACACCTGGCCCCATTTCTCTAGTTTATGCTCTCTTCTTTCCCCTTTAATTAAAGGTCTCATGTGGCCCAAGCTGGTCTTGAACTACTTCCAGCCTCCACCTTCAAGTGCAGAGAATCACATCTCATGGAGTATTGTATTGAAAAATACTCTGTTGCTGTGCTGGGAACAAATCTAGGGTCCCTCAACTATTGAACTATGTCCCCAAATCCCCTATTAGAGCTCCTGAGGTCCATATCTCTGGTTTAGTAGAGAATACCTCAAGGCATCAGTGCTGGGACATGCCCTCCAGACTTTACCATGGCCACATCCACACGTTAAATTCCTTGCACTGGCACTCACTCGGCTAACACAAAGAGGAAGGATGCCTGCAATCCCAGAACTCGGGGGATTAAGGCAATATTGCAATGAGTTAGAGGACAGCCTGGGATACACAATAAGTGGACAGAATACATGGCAAGACCCTGTTTGTGGGTTGGGCTTGAAAATCATATTGAGAATGGGGTTCTCCCAAGTGACTGCTTCCTGACTGTCAATTGAGCCTTCAAGTCAAAGTGTGGAGAAAACACTGAACATATAAATGCTTGATTCTAGTAAGGTTTTCATAGCCACTTAAGGGATATGTCCTTGCAGAACAAGTACAGCAGCTCTTTGAAGGTAAGGGTTGGGTGTTCCCTCATAGCTATTCCCCAGGTTGATCTCACCATGCTTGTCCTGTCATCAAAGGACTATCACTCAGACCCCAGGAAATAACTTAGTTGGAAGGGAAGGGTGGATCTGGGAAGAGTTGGGTGTGTCAAATAGGATCAAAACACTGTATACCAAACTCTTAAGTTACACCCATGAAGTCTCAACATGGCTGCCTAAACAAGACTTCCACTAGTATGATGCCAACAGACATGCTGACATGAATGGGGGTAACTCATGGGAGTCCCAATCCTAGTCAACTACACTCATCTAAGGAATGCTGGGAGCGGTAGAAAAGTCTTCTCTAGGAAAGATCTCTAATACCAAAGTGGTCAGTGATGAAATTATATACATACAAGTAACAATTATACAGAGTGAACAGATTATATTTATATACTTTGAACAAACATATAACACAATAAAAGCCAGGGGCCATGAATTTGAGAACTCAAGGGAAGGGTTACATGGGAAAGGTTGAAGAAAGGCAAACCAAAATTATGCAATTATTTTAAAAAACCTACAAGACCAAAGTAGTAAAAATACTCCTTTCACAAGTGAAAAAAACCATCATAAGCTTAAGGAACCTCAGGATTATGTAGTGAAGGGTCAACAAAAGTGTTTTGTTTTTTTTCAAGCCAGGGTTTGTGTTGCAAAGCCCTGGCTGTCCTGGACTCACTTTGTAGATCAGGCTACAGAGATCCGATGCCTCTGCTAGGATTTAAAGGCGTGCAACACCATGACCAGCTTCAACAAGAAGTTCTAACTAGCAAGATACAAGCCAATCCACTGCAAGCTACTACAATATACAGGTAAAACTTTGCACGGGCAAGTAAACAATCTCAAAGTTCATGTGGCCAATATTTGATAATGCCAACTACTTGAGGACAGTCAAGCCATGTATGGTCACCAAAACTCAGTAAAAAAACAAATCCTATTATCACAGGAAAAAAACATGTAGATCAGAGAAAAATGAATGTGTACCTAAATTTTTTAATCACAGTGATATAGATTGGTGTTCATCTGGGGAAATCTATCATACCACTTAGAGTTTACTGAAGGAATATACACCTAAAACAGAAAGCATTTTAGAAAAAAAAATGTTTTCAGACAGGATATGGTTTTGAACTCACAAAGGTCCACCTGTCTCTGGTTCCCTTGTGCTAAGACTAAAGCTGTGCACACCTCTGAGTTGGTTGACCTTAAGATTGAAAACCTTAAAAAGATGTTTATTAGCAACATGAAATTTCTATATAAAAGACAACATCAAACAGTCAAAAGGGTAAATGAGAAATTGGGGAAACTTTCCATTAATAAAATTTTATTCAACTTGATTATCAGGTGTATAAATTAAAACAGCAAACGAGACAGGATTTTTTTCCAGTTGGAATCACAGGACAGGAGAAGAGAGAAAGTGGCACCTTGGTATGGTGTCAGTCACACTCATCTGGCTGTGAGAATTTAAAGCACAACCCCTGGGAAAGCTACTATGCATAAAGCCAAACAAAACATAAAATAGCACTTAAGAAGCATCGTGTAGATAGAGGGGCAATGATAGAATGCAGTTTGAATGTCATTAAGGGAATGATTGAATACATTACAGATTATTCATACTATGAAATGCAATATAGAAACTGAAAGGAATTTTGATAAAATGAACCTATATAAAAATATCTCCTGACAACATTATGCATGATTACATTTATACAGGACATGTAAGAATATACCTTTATCCACTGGTATTGAGATTGGTGGCATATTCTTTTAAAAGATACATTTAACTTTCAACATCCTATTTTCCAAGCCAATTAAGAACAAATAAATAATTACTAACAAGAAAACTGGGTTTCAGATCTGAAAGTCCGTAGCTCAAGAGAAAGTAGTTAAGGGCAGTGGCCACCTGAAAATAGAAAATGCAACTAAGGTCAAGCAGGTACATTTAGAGCTCACACCAGAGCTAGGCAGAAGACTTTGCAGGGTGACTTAAGATACAATCAGGACACACAAAGTGAAGAAAGTGTATAAACATATAGGCTACAATTATATACAGTAGTTGGATCCCCATTAAACTAAACGAAGTTTAAAAAGTACTCCTTAACGTTTAGACAACTTCTGTTGTCCTAAAGTCAGAAGCAACCACATTCAAGTGTGTTAAGCTATGAAAAGTCACAACCTTTATTGAAGAACAAGTTAACATGGTACACTATGTACAGGCGGCACGTGGTGCCAGTTACACTCGCTGATGGAGCAGTCCATTGGAGTCAGGCCTTTGCCACGGCCTTGGACAAATTCTGAACTAGTGTACAATTCAGCTGTGCCAGAGTGCTGATCTTAGCATGCTTAGATGTCGCATACTTATTCTTGATAGTCTGTAAGAGAAAAGCAGTACAATTAAAAAGAAGAAAACAAAAACCACCCTAATGGGAGGGGTGAGAGGGAGGAAAGGGAAGAGGTAGAAATGTAATTATATTTTAAGTTAAGTAGTCCTGGCTGGCCTTGAATTCAGAGATCCACCTGCCTCTCCCTGCCTCCAGAGTGCTGGGGCTAAAGGTCTTAAACCAGCCATGAAGTTTCCATTGACTCACCATGTGCTTTGTAAGGCCTCGGTTCACCACGACTACATTCTTAGCTAGGTGCTGCATAACAGGAAGGAGAGATTCTTCAGTGTAGGATAGGTAGTGCTGCAGAGTTGGCGTCTAGTGCAAAACAAACAAACACACACCAGGGGCTTTTTTTTTTTTTCTTTTCTTTTTTTTTTTTTTCGAGACAGGGTTTCTCTGTATAACAGCTCTGGCTGTCCTAGACTCACTTTGTAGACCAGGCTGGCCTTGAACTCACAGAGATCCGCCTACCTCTGCCTCCCAAGTGCTGGGATTAAAGGCGTGCGCCACCAACGCCTGGCTCCACCAGGGGCTTTAAGAATCTTCCTAGATACCATCTAAGAATTTGCCAGGGGGGTGGCGTATGGTGGTCACAGCTGAAATTTAAGACACTCTGCCCATGCATGCCTCTCAAGAACTGAACACAGTATAAATGCTAGCTTCCCTACCCTAATGTCAGGACAGCACCAGGTCTGTGAGATGGGTTTCTTAAAACACTTGGTTTAGCTTTCTTTCCCGAAATGGTGTTATCATAAAAATTAAAATTAGCTAAAGAAATGGACTCATTCTAAGATGACAGCACAAACATTCATTTCCATTTGTGTTCACATCCATATTTAGGAACAGGAGAATGATCTGAGCACTAAAAAACTGCCGCATTCAAAGGCTGTTCACAACTTAAAAGCTTGGTGGCTGGTGAGGCAGCTTACCCATTCACCGTTGTCAAGGATTTTCAATGCTAAGCAAAAAGCCCCAGCTGCGATCTGAGAAGGAGCAAAGTGCACCATGTCGTAGTCCAGCATAGAGAGCTCCATGAGGTATTTGGCCAAAGTATGCTGCTCAACATCAACCTGGAACACACACCCACGCCAGAAACTGGAGCCTTTTGCACACTGTTGCTTTGGCAATAATTTACAAAGCCCTGCCTGTAACGACAAACTCTGAAATACAACTGTCCACGAAGGCCTTAAGAGTAACCACATAGGCTGGAGAGGTGGCTCATTGGTTGGGAGCACTTCCAAGGGACCAAGGTTCAAACCCCAGCACCCACATGGCAGTTCACAACTAACTCCAGTTCCAGGGGATTCGACACCCTGACACAGACATACACAGAGGTAGATAGAACACCAACGGGGAACCATGTAATATGCAGACTGATCAGAAATAAAGAACAGCCATGTCCCTCTCCTGTGTAGTTAGGTATTTAATATACACCAGCAGCTATATACTTTAATGTACCAAAACAAACATTCCTCAAGAAATCTGTACCTCTCCAATTTTAGATGCTCTACGGAGGAAGTGCAGAGGCAGGGGACGACCCAGACTGAAGTTCAGAACTCTTAGAATCTTCATTTCCATCTGTCTGATCTGATGCTTACTGTAGGTATTGTTAGTCACAAAAGCAAAGTCACCAATTTCTGGAGGGTACATTTCTTCATATTTGCTTGCAATAAACATGGCAGTTACACCAACCAGCTGCAACATCTTCTTGGGCACACAATTGTTCTGCAATGGCACACACTCCATTAACAGTATGTACTTGAACATCTTAACAGATGACACCTTACCTCCCAAGAAAGATTTTAGTTCCAAGCTACGTGTAGGCTCAACGGTGGTTAAGGTACCTGCCTACCATGTATGGGACCCAGGGCTCAACCTTCAGGGCCCGCTTCCCCTCCTCCAAGGATCCCAGGGAACTCAGGAATGGGGAACTCTCAATTACTGAATTATACATACCTGCATGAACCGATCAATAATGGAAACAGTCATGTACATGGTCTCCTGAAGCAGCCTAAATTTCATCTGAACCTGTATTAGCCAGTCAATTAGGATGGCTCTCATATTTCCAGTGACTTCACGACCCAGTAAGTATTTTGGTCTAACTGACTGCTCTTCCTGCAAAAGAAAATGTCACTCCATATACTATGTGTCCATAAAGACCAGTTAACTAACATAAAACAGATAGCTCTGGGGCAGAAGTTCACCAAGAAAGCAAGGTTTAGGCCAGGTGTGGTGGCGCACGCCTTTAGTCCTAGTGCTTGGAAGGCAGATCTCTGGTTCAAGGCCAGCCTGGTCTACAAAGAGTCCAGGACAGCCAGGACTCTGTTACACAGAGAAACCCTGTCTTGAGGCTCCCCCCCCCCCAAAAATAAAACCCAAAACAAAACAAAAAGCAGACAACTAGTTTGGACAGATCTCTTTTTAGAAATATTTTTATTTATGTATTATGTATGCAGTATTATGCCTGCATGCCTGCAGACCAGAAGAGGGCACCAGGTCTCATTACAGATGGTTGTGAGTCACCATGTGGTTGCTGGGGATTGAACTCAGGACCTCTGGAAGAACAGTCAGTGCTCTTAACTTCTGAGCCATCTCTCCAGCCCTGGACAGATATCTTACTTAAGACTCCTTCAGGAAATAATATAGACGTTAAAAAGAATGGGAGCCAGCAAGATGGCTTAGTGGGTGGGTAAAGGCCTGCTGACTTAAATTCAATCCCCAAAACTCATTTAACAAGCTAGGCGTGGTGGCGCACGCCTTTAATCCCAGCGCTTGGGAGACACAAGCAGGCGGATTTCAGGCTAACCTTGTCTTTGTAGTGAAATCCAGAACAGAGTAGTACTGACATAGAGACCCTGTCTCAAAAAACAAATATATATAAATAAACATATAAAATAAGGCAGGTGTGGTGGTGCATGCCTTTAATTCCAGCACTGGGAAGGTCCAGCCAGGAGGATTTAAACATGAATAAAGGTCTTTGTGGCTAGAGAGATGGTTCAGGGGTTGAGAGTATTGTTTGCTCTTTTAGAGGGCCTGAGTTCAATTCCCAGCACCACATGGTAGGTCACAACCATCTATACTGGGATCTGATTCCCGAGTTCAATTCCCAGCACCACATGGTAGGTCACAACCATCTATACTAGGATCTGATTCCCTCTTCTAGCATGCAGATGTACATGCAGAAAGAGCACTCATATACATAAAATAAATTAAACTTAAATAAAATTGGAAGTTCTAGAATCCCATTTGTATTTAAAAAAAAAATTGTTTGGTGGGGCATGCCTTTAATCCCAGCACTTGGGAGGCAGAAGCAGGCAGATTTCTGTGAGTTCAAGGCCAGTCTGGTCTACCGAGTGAGTTCCAGGACAGCCAAGACTACACAGAGAAACCCTGTCTCAAAAAACTAAAAAGAAAAATCCCTTTAATAAGCTAGCTGCACTTAGTTAAGGCATACTGTAACGATAGTACTCACCTCCAGCTGTCTGAGATAAGCATATATGTCTTTCACATATTCACTACAGAGGTTTGGATCAGCTCCATCATCTGCATCCACATCACTCACAGCAAGAATTACATCAGAGAAAGCCTGACACAGATATTCTTCTGCAGGTGCACATCCAGATGTTTCCATTGGGCTTGGAGAGGGATTATCAACCTTGAAAAAGAGAGATTCCATGAAACAAAGAAAAACATGCTCCAATCTGGGAAGGAAACTCAGTACTGGTATCCCTACCTAGTTCAAGAAATCATTATGATTGGATGTAATTCATTTCATTAAAGGAAAAGCATTTCAGATTTTTGCCCCCAATTTCTTTTTGGGAAATGATTAATATTAAACATAAACAATGGAGCAATAAGCCTGACAACAGAGTTCAACCCCCAGGGCCGACATGGTGGAGAACTGATTCAAAGTTGTCTTCTGGTTCTACAAGTGTGTATTCACAAACAAAATACAATTATTAAAAAAAAAGGGGGGGAGGTGAGGGCTTGGAAGTTGGAGATATGGCTCAGCAATTAAAGATCTTGCTGCTCCATCATGAGGACCAGAGTCCAGATCAATTAGCACCCACCTTGGGTGGCTCTGACCTTTTCAGACCTAACATGCACATGACTGGGGCACACACAAAAGGGAGGAGTCTAAATACTAACATGTTGAGAAAGACAAAGGAAATGGATAGGTAATAAAGCACCATGTGAAGTTGATTCAAACAAATGACAAGGCTTCAATCTCTATTCAGGTGAATGCAAGTTCCTGATTTCAAAGACGTTAGATAATGTGACAAAGTGATAAGAGCTGTGTTATTTAGCTCAGGCTGGCCTTGAACTTGCAATCCTCCTGCCTTAGCAAAAGTGCTAGCAAGGATTACAGACATGCACCAACCATCACACCGAGTGGTGAAATTTAGTAGGTTCTGTGTGTGTGTGCTTTTGTATTTTTGTCCTCAAGGACTAAACCCAGGGCCTCCTGTATGCTGAACATGCTGAAAGAGCTACAAACCCAGCCAAAACTTCATTTTTTAGGGCTTAAGTGTTAACCCATTTCTTGTGTTTTTTCTTTTCTTTTTTTTTTTTTTTTTAAGGTTTTTTCCAGACAGGGTTTCTCTGTGGATCCCTGGCTGTCCTGGACTAACTTTGTAGACCAGGCTGGCCTCAAACTCAGAGATCTGCCTCCCTCTGCCTCCTGAGTGCTGATATTAAAGGCGTGTGCCACCATGCCCGGCTTTTTTTTTTTTTTTTTTTTTTTTGAGAGAGTCTCACTATACGTAGCTCTGGCTGGCCTGGACCTTGCTATATAGACACAGCTGGCCTTGAACTCAGAGCCCCACCCGCCTCTGTGCCAGAGTGCTGGGACTGGAGGCTGTACCACCGTGCACCCTATTTAATTAATCTTATTTTCTGTCTGAACATTTTCTTTTACTCCTTTTAACAGGGTTATTAATTTAGTGGTCATATTTGGGAGTAGAAGATTCACAAACACATCTGTGTGTCATTCAGTTAATTCCATAGAGTTGGAATGGAATTACAGAACTAAAATAAAAATCTTTGGTTTAGGAAGCTACATACAAGAAAGCAATTAAAAGATCTGGTCTGGCTGTACCATAGAGGCACTGGGGAGGTGGGAGAAGAATCTCAAGTTCAGGGACAGCTTGGACTACACAGAGACACAAAAAAGAAAATTATGTCCACCTCTGGATCCCAGATCTCAAGAGGCAATTTCAGTTCCCCATCATGAGACCCTGTCTACAAAAAACAAACAAACCCTACCATAGTTATCTCCCATCATCTGAAGCAGAGCTAATACCCCAGAGAATATGCTAATGTCTGTAAAATGCTTTTGCTAAATGCTAGGTTTACCAAAATAGGTTCAGGAGAAAGCTTTTCTTCCATAACAGGTTCAGGTTCAGGTTCAGGTTCAGGCTCAGGCTCATTAAGTTCCACCTCGGGTTCACACACGGGCACCTTCTCCTTAGTTTTTGGTGGGATTTTAGCAGTAACTTTTCCAGTAACTGAAGTTTTTGCTTCCTACGGAAGAAATGGAGTAAATAAAATGTTCTTCCAAGGGTGACAGCTGGAAGATGGGCTTTTTCAGTATAGCTGGGCCAGAGATTGTTACCTTTTTCAGAGGCATTCTCGCCTGTACCTGTTCGCTGACTTTGTTACCAATGTCTCCAAGAGCGGTTCTTGATCTCAGCCCGGGCTTGGAAGCTGCAGCAACTGTCACAGGCACACGCTTGGCGCCTGCCATGCTGACCTTGGCCATATTTTCTGTGTTAATTTTCGTGTTCTGAAAAAAGTAAGGCCCACTTGAGAGTGGCTCCACGGCGGCTCCAGGAAGTCAAGAGTTAATTAAGGCGGGACCCAGCTGAGGCTCCCTGAAGGCAAGCCCGGGTCTAAGGCTTAGCATAGCGCCGTGACAAGACGTTTTCCACCCCAAAAAAGCCTTCCACATTCACCTATTATCCAGCTTCCTCTTACGTCCCAAGCAATCCTAAACACTGTGAATTTACATCGGGAAGGAAATCACGAAAGGCCAAGTTGTAGACAGCTCTGGGGCAGGCGAAAAGCTCACTCTGGGGCTTTCATCCCGAACGCACACCTCCTATTATTCCCCGCAGTCCTTCAGCCCAGATAGTTTCAAAAGTCTTTCTCACCCTCCACCCGGTTCTCAGCTCTCCCGGGGCCCTCCGGGATCCCCCTCCCGCGCCCGGCCGCCGCGGTCCTCTCCCGCAGCGCCGAGCCCGACTTACCCTAGTGACCCTGAGCGCCATGGCTCCTCCTGAAGCAGAGGCTCGGCGATCAGAAGCAGCCACCCCAGCCCCTGACCGGCCACAGGAACACACCAACAACCGTTCCGCAGCACGCCAGGAGGAGCTTGCCGGGCCTGGGTTTAAATCCCGGGCCGCTCCGTCCTCATTGGTCCGTTCGTGGCACTCGCTCCCTTCCCATTGGCTCTGCGGGCTCCCGTAGAATGCGTTTCCTGGGCGATCCCGCGACCACGTTCGGCGTGGGCGGAGCTAGAGCGAGGCTGCGTCGGGCAGCACCGCCCACCCCTCGCGAGGTCGGGCTCCGCGCCCGCGCACTCCCAGCCCGTGCGGCCACCTGCCTTAGGTTGGCATGTGGTGCCATGTCCGCCTGTGTGCAGTCCAGGCTAGCCTAGGCGACCCCTTTGGAAAATGACTGTGGAGCCGTGGCCACGGTTCAGGAACACGCAGAACAGTTTGGCTGTCGTCCTGTTTATTCTTTCTTATCCTCCCCCTCTACAGAAGTGCCAATACTGTCTTAGAGTTCATGAAAGGCTTTTATACATTTATACATCCTCCTTTTATTCATGAAAGGAGGCGGTCTTTAATGATTGTTCCGATAGCTATCTGGGATGGATATTTGAGGTTTATAGCACGAAGTTAGAGCACACATATACATAGTATGTGGTCATTATAATCCAACAGATTGACATAGCGATCGCCCCAATAGTGCCGCTGTGATAAAAGAAAATGTACCTTCTGCTTAATTTTGTTATTACTCCAAATATATAGTTCTGTAAAATCTACTTATTTAACAAGAATCCCTTCTACCTCACTCCTTATTAAGGTTTATTAACTTTGGTGAAAAATTTTTTTTCCACATTAATTTTCAGTAGCACCAATGAGGGTTTATTTATTTTTGGCAGGGATCTCATATAGCACAGGATGAGTTGTGTAGCTGAGGATGACCTTAAATCCTCCATCTCCTCAGTGTTGAGATTACAGGTGTAAACCACTGGGCTGGGTTTATGGGACTTTGGGGATTGAACCCTGGTTTTCAAGCATGCTGGGCAAACACTACCAATGGAGCTGTATCCCTAGCCCTCGAGCTATACAAATTAATATATTTAGTAAGCAAATACTGTATCCCAGGACTCCCCCTACCTGTCCCCACCTGTGTGTGTGTGTGTGTGTGTGTGTGTGTGTGTGTGTGTGTGCAAGCATGGTTTGTTTTGTTTGAGACAAGGTCTTATCACACTGGTCTGAGGCTGGCCTTGATATTTGTAGTAATCCTATCTCAATTTCCTGCATGTTGGCTTTAAAGGAATGTGCCACCACACCTGGCTAGGGCTGTACTTTTAAGAGTGGTGTTAGACTTTTAGCAGAACTTCGAAGAAATCCATCATTTTCCTGCCCAACTTCCCCCCCTAGTACCAGCATAGCACATCGACAAGGTGTGGTGAATCACACCAGTAATTCCAACACTTAATAAGACTGAGGCAGGAGGATTGCCATGAGTTCAAAGCCAATTTGAGCTATGCTGTGAGTTCCAGGCCAGCCTGGCTTTAGAGTGATACGTTGTCTCAAAACCAAAACAACCACTTACCCCTAAATGGGAGATCTGTATCATCTCTTCCAAGACTCAGGGAAGAAGCAGCAGAATGAATATAAGAGATGGAAGGTAGGAAGGTGTTGTGTATCTGTTTCTTCTGAGACTGAAAGATTCCTGCAGGAAAGCTCTTTAAGAAGGAAGAGGGAAAACCCCACCTCAAAATTACTTCAAGAAGTCCCTGAAACTACTAGATTCACTAGGCCTTGCCTTGCCACAGTAAACTTAGCTCCTTGTAAAAAGATTCTCAGACAAGCAAAGCTACCATGAAGACTCAGACCTGCCCAGGTGCCTGGAAGAAGCAGAAATCAGCTGAGCTGCCTGGAAGAGGTTTAGACCAACTGATAGACCAGGGAAGGACACACTCCAACCTGCCGAGCTGCCCTCAGGCTGTGCAGTGTGCTCTAGGTTTCCCAGCTTCTGTGAGCTAACGCTTGAGCTGGGGTGGACCTTGGTGACGTAGCTGTCATTTCTACTCCTGTGAACAACCACAATAAAACTCATCGCTCCCCAAGATGGACTTTGGTGGTATGCATACTTTGGTCTGTTGTGAGCTCTGGGGTGAGTAGATGTGCATTCTGTCTCCCCAGGGCAAGTTTTGTCACACAACAGGTGTGATGCAAAATAAACTCATGAGCTCACCATTGCACTCGTGAACTCTGCAGGTATGGGTACCTGCACAAAACCAGCATCAGATCAGGCCTGTTAGCATTTCATCATGGATTAGAGAGGAGCTCAGAAGCCCCATCCCTCCCTTGAGGGACCACTGAGAGTCTGAGATAGGACGAACAACTATAGGTCAGCTGAGCAATACAGTGAGATGAGGGGGAAGGTGCCTTCAGCTACACAGCACGTTCAAAACCTATTATAAGGCCCTTTCTGAAAGAAAAAAGCAAAAGTAAAAGATAAGAAAGTAAGAGAGAGCCGGGCGTGGTGGCGCATGCCTTTAATCCCAGCACTTGGGAGGCAGAGGCAGGCGGATCTCTGTGAGTTCGAGGCCAGCCTGGTCTACAAAGCAAGTCCAGGACAGCCAGGGCTGTTACACAGAGAAACCCTGTCTTGAAAAACCAAAAAAAAAAAAAACAAAACAAAACAAAACAAAACAAAACAAACAAACAAAAAAAGAAAGTAAGACAAAAGATCCAGAGACTTTTGTGTAGATTATGGACCTACGCAATACGTTTATGTGAAACAAAAATCCCACTTGAGTGTGCTGTTCTTTTCAGCTTTTATTCTTTGACA
The DNA here is from genome assembly GCA_907164525.1 of Lophiomys imhausi. NCBI lineage: Eukaryota > Metazoa > Chordata > Mammalia > Rodentia > Muridae > Lophiomys > Lophiomys imhausi. The sequence goes on along the minus strand of CAJQZJ010037361.1, from coordinate 2,590,000 downwards.
GTTTAATGCATGTATATGATAAACCTTAGTCATTTTCAATCTCCATTACTCTCCCTTATCCCTATCCCTCTTCCATTGAAGTGATTCTTCTTCCGCCTCCTACTTTCATGTCTGTTTTGTGTGTGACTCGCTGAGTTGAATTTGGGTTGCTTGCATAGCATGGGTAGGGTGTTATTTACAAAAGCATGATGACTTTTCAGTGGTAACACCACCACAACAACCAACCAATCAATCAACCAACCAACCAACCAACCAAAAAAACCAACCCCCTCTCTTCCAACAACCACTAATTGCCAATGGACCCCATAGGAACCTGTGTGGAGTCATTTGGGTGCAGTGGGTCAAACTCAGGTTGTTAGGCTTGGCAGTAGGTGCCTTTTCCCACTGAGCCATCCAGCCGGCTGCTCCATTCTTCTGAAACAACTCTGGCTGGCCTAGAACTTGTTATGTAGACCAGGCTAGACTCAAACTTACTGTAACTTTCTGCCTCTGCTTAAGTGCTAGGATTAGTAATATATGATTCCAGGCATGCAATTTTCCATCTCAATGTAACAAACAAGAGTTCCCGGGTGTTTCACATCCTTGTCATTTGATATTAAACTTTTCAATTTTAGCCATTGTGCTGAGTGTATAGTACTTTGACTTTGGTTTTGTTGTTGGTTGGGGCTGGAGTCCAGCCAGCTTAAATAATTCATCAAGAAAGGGGGGAAAACCTTATTGAGTTTTTTCTTTGCCAGTTTCACACATGAATAAAGCATGTTCTGATTATTATAACCTCTTGCCCTCTTTGCTCTCCCTCTTGCCTTAACTACCTACCCTCTTCCTGCAAGTCATCACATCCTTGATGTTGTTGCTGTTGGGTATGTGGGTGTATTTACTGGTCTTTTGAGTTTAAGACAGGTGTGGTGGCACATGCCTTAATCCCAGCACTCAGGAGGCAAAGACAGGCGGATCTCTGTGAGTTCAAGGCCAGCCTGGACTACCAAATGAGTCCAGGACAGCCAGGGCTGTTACACAGAGAAATCCTAATGGGGTGGTGTTAAGCATTCTAAATGTTAATTGGTCCTGTTTGTTGTCTGTTACTTAATTGACTCTGATTGGTTAAATAAATGCTGAGACCTGGAGATTGGGCAAAGACAGAGATAGGTGGGACTAAGGTTCACCGGCTTTTACCGATAGACACAGAGCTTCTTGGGAAGAAGACTGGAGAAAAGCCAGGAGTAAACAAGCAAGACATGCCATGGGGTAGATTAAAGAAGATCCTTCCAAGTGGCATGGAACATCTGCTTAGTGTGGAGAATAAAGTCCAAAGGGACATATGTATATATAGGGTCATATTTGGGTAATAGAATTATGAGCTAGCTTAGATGGGCTAGGATTGCACAACCCAGGCCTAGGCTTGTTAAAATCCACATGGTGTCTGTGTGTACTCATTCATAATGCCAGGTTAAGGATTAACACTGTCGACCAATTAAAGATAATGTAAATCCTGGGTAAACAGTTTAATTAGCCATTATTTTTTTCTACAAAACCCTGTCTTGAAAAACCAAAAGTAAGTAAGTAAATAAATAAATATTAAAGGAAAGAAAGACCTGCTGAGTTTAATTAGGATCATCTGTGTTACTTTGGGTTTGGAGACTGGTGGGCTCCTCTACGTACACAACTGAAGGAGACAATGGCTGCCTCTCTCCTAGTGTCCATCAGAGCTATTAGTTCAGCAAAGAGGGTGGGATCCTAAGGACCCTCCCTGATCAACGATTGATAGGCTCACCACAGGCAGCCACAGCTGTGGGAGGTAACGTTGCATCCCCTCTGCAAACCCAGAAGATAGCACATCACAGCCCTTCTCCCTGTGTTCAAGTGACTCATATCTTAATGTGCAATTCTTTGACAGCATATGGTATTAAATATTTTAAAATATGGTTGTCATCTGTGTATCTTTTAAAGTGAAATATATGTTCAATATTTTGCTCTAGTTTTTGGAGGCAGGGCTTCACTGTGGCTAGCCCATAACTTGCTTTGTAGACCAGGTTGACCTTGAATTCAACAGAGATCTGTCTGCTTCTGCTCTGAAATTGCTGGGATGAAAGGAGGAGCAGCAGAACCACCCCCAGTAGTGTATTTTGATTTTATTTACCCATCATTACCCTCTTTTGTCCCTCCCACTCCTGATTTCATTACTTTCTTGGCCTTTTGTTTTCCATAACCCCAAAGATTACTTCATTGTGTAAAAGAAAATAAAAATATGGTTCTCTTAGCATTTCCAAGGCTTAATGCTGAGAATGGGCTTCTGTTTTCACATCACAGTGCCTGTGTGAGGGTAGAGGATAATTTGCTGGAGTTGGTTCTTTCCTTACACCTTGGCAGTTCCAGGGATTGAGATGAGGTTGTCAGGCTGAGCAGCAATAACTTTTACCTGCTAAGCTTCTCAGAGGCACAGGATTGACTGACTGATTGGTTGATTAATTTAGACAGGGTATTATGTAGCCCAGGCTGGTCTGGAACTTGCTATGTTCTGTTGATCTTCCTGATTCAGCCTCCAGAGTGCTGGGATGACAGGTGTGTGCACCAAAACCAGGATATATTGTTTCAGAAAGTTCAAGCCAGAGCTTAGAATGCAGCAGGTGCTTCTGTGTGCACAACACATATCCTGGACTCAATCCATACTACAAACAAACAGAAAAAAACAACTCAAAACTGTATTTATTCAGGCATGGGAGGGTGAGGCAGGAGGCTTGCACAAGTTCAAGGCCAGTCTGGGCTACAGAGTAAGATCTTATCTTAAAACAACACTACGGGCTGGAGGGATGGCCCAGTGGGTAAAAGCAGTTGATGTTCTTCCAGAGGGACTGAGTTCAATTTGTTACAGACCCCCAGACCTTAGCACAACTGACCCCATGATGGAAATACCTTTCAGACCATAAAAATTCAGTATGTAGACAGTACCATCTGCCAAATTCAAACAAACCTTTGACACTTTTATTTTTAAACTGTTGGAGCTTCCATCTTAAACCCAGAATCTCCTCTCAGAGGGCCCCATATCAATAAACGCAGTCTGATCCAGTTTTATGTTCCTTCCACCATTATCCCACACCCTTAAAATTCATTCCCAAACATATTCCCGAGACTTTTGCTTAAGTGAATTAAGCAACCTCATTAAGCTCTTTAGTAGTGTAGCACACCTCCTCATGGACCACACTTTCTATCTCCCCTCTTGGTGCCTGCTTAGTCTTAAGTCTGGTTATAGGTGTAGAGGTGACTATCGGTGGGTCCTGAGAGACATCGTATTGTCTTGTCTGGTATCTCCTTCAGAGAAAGTCACTGAAGGTTTAGTAGACAATGAGGGATTAATTTCCTCAAAGATGAAAAAAGCAATATTTTAGGAGGCAGAGTGTGAGTACATCTTCTGCCAAGAGTGGAGAGACTACTTCCTCAGGTGAGATAAATGCTTGGCAATGCTGTACTATCCTGGTACCAATTTCTCTCCTAGCTAGGGTTACTATTGCTATGAGAAACACCATGACCAAAAGCAAGTTGGGGAGGAAAGGGCTTCTTTGGCTTACAATTTTACATCTTAGTCCCTCGCTGAAGGACAGGAATGCAAGCAGATGCTGAAACAGAGGTCATGGAGGACTGCTGCTTACTGGCTTGGTCCCCATGTTTTGCTCACCTTTCTTATAGAAGCCTAGGGGGGCACCACCACAATTACCTCCCCCATCTCAGTAACTAAGAAAATGGCTTACAGCTGGACCTCATGGAGGCATTTTCTCAACTGAGGTTCCCTCAAGCTGACAGAACACCACCCAGCACACCAACCATGATCTAGCCAGCCGTCTGGTGTGAGGGTGCAGAACACAGAAGAGGAATCAGGAGTGGTGGGCTTACATCTCTGCTGTTCTTTGGGAGTGGCTTCCCCTTTTGTGTCTCAGGTTGCTCAGCATGGACTTTCCTACTCTCTTCCCTCTTCTTGCAAGTTCTTACACTCTAGTATTCCTTAGAAATTGCTCTTAATCAGGTCTTTAGGAGTCTGGCTTAACCAGAAGCTCTTGATCGGGAACAGACCCAGTGGTGGGGTCAACAGTGAAAGCCGTGAATGTACACCTGGACACAGGGTCCAAGGTTGTACTATGCATGGGACATCCATCGCCAGGTGTCAAGCTCTGAGGCCTTGCGGGTTGCTCCTAACACATGCTTTTGCTATATCTAGGACAGAAGAACAGAATGAAGCTCTAGGCATCCACACAGAAACACTCAAATTGCTCTTTCAAGCACAGTGCCTGTCACATAGTGAGTCAGTGAGTTTGAGGTCTCATGCCCCCAACCCTCCGCAAACAGCCCCCCCCCCAAAAAAAAACCCTAAAAGCCTGGCTGTGGTGCTGCACTTGGGAGGCAGAGGCAGGCAGATATTGAGGCCAGCCTGGTCTACAGAGTGAATTCCAGGACAGCCTAGGTTACTCAGAGAAACACTGTCTCAACAATAACAACCAAAACTGAGCGAGGTCTCATGCCATCTCTAGAAAGACAGTAAACACCTTTTCTGTGGGTGGCCAAGTCACTGTCATCAGCCAAGAAATATTTATGTTTGGAACTTCAAGCCTGTGTATTCTCTCTCCAGAGAGAGGATAGGAAGGCCCATCTGAACCATGAGTAGGCTCTACACCTTGGTCCGAATGCTGGTTCAACTACTGAAGTCTTTTTTGTTGTCAATGAGATCTCCAATGGCCTTTGAAATTGTGTGGTTCCTGGGAGGTGGACAAAATCACACAAGACAGGCTTTCAGATGGGAGAGCATGAAAAGAAGGCCCCTCACTTAGCATTTTTGTTTTTGTTTTTTGAGACAGGATTTCTCTGTGTAGCCCTGGATGTCCTGGACTCACTTTGTAAACCAGGTGGCCTTGAACTCACAAAGATCCGCCTGTCTCTGCCTCCTGAGTGCTGGGATTAAAGGGGTGCAACACCACATCCAGCATTACAGACAGCTGTGATTTGAACCCGGGTCCTTTGGAAGAGCAGCCAGAGCTCTTAACTGCTTAGCCATCTCTCCAGCCCTTAAGATTTTTTTTTTTTAAAGATTTATTTATTGTGTATACAGTGTTCTGTCTGCAGGTATATCTGCAGGCCAGAAAAGGGCACCAGATTTCATTATGGATGGTTGTGAGCCACCATGTGGTTGCTGGGAATTGAACTCATGACCTCTGGAAGAGCAGCCAGTGCTCTTAACTGCTGAGCCATCTCTCCAGCCCCATGGATTTTATTATTATCTTTTAACTATGTGTACATTTGTGCCTGTGTTGGTGCATGCACAGGAATGTAAGCACCCATGAAGGTCAGAGACATCAGACCTCTCAAGAGCAGCAGCTCCAGGAGTTTGTGAACCACGTTATGTGGGGGCTAGGAATCGAACTTTGGTCCTCTGTAAGAGTAGTCCAAGCTCTTAACCACTGAGCCATCTCTCCAGCTCCCCCTGCTAACATTTTAATATTAATATTAAAGCGATGGACCCTTTTGAAAGTCATACTTGCCAGGACATGCATGGCTTTGGGACTGACTTCTTGTGAAACCTGTCTTCAAACACCTCCCCCAGTGAGTAGCCATAGTGAGTTATGACCCCCATGTTTATTTCCTTATTCTAATATTGCTGGGTCCTACACTGGGACAAGGTTCCTTCTCATCCTCAGAGTCACTATTGCCACACTTACTAGTTTTTTTTTTTTTTGTTTTGTTTTTCGAGACAGGGTTTCTCTTTAACAGCTCTGGCTGTCCTGGACTCACTTTGTAGACCAGGCTGGCCTCGAACTCACAGAGATCGGCCTGCCTCTGCCTCCCAAATGCTGGGATTAAAGGCGTGCGCCACAACTGCCCGGTGTTACTAGTCTTTTTGAAATCACTCCATGTTGGCATTTCTAGCCACTGTTGACTGTTCCTTTGCTTTAACTCACTTTTTGTTTTAAATCTGCCAAGTGTCTTTGATCTTTCCTCTTCTAGAACACAGGCCCTTAACATACAGGCAGTATGTGACAGGGATGTCCACTACTCCCCTCTACACCAACATGTACCTCTCACCACTGAGGACATCTTGACATAGAGTGACAGATCTGTCTGGCCTTCATCTACCTCCACCCAACTCTAAAATGGGGGTGGGGCTGAGGTAGAGTGAGTACTTCAGGTGAGATAAACCCTGAGATCTGAGGGTTCAAAGTTCTCAGTTTCAGTAGGTGCCCTCCACTCCATCCCAAGTTACAGCATCCCATCCTTAAGTAATCAGTGCCCTTACTTTAACTGTTGAAACCCTCCCAAGCTGGGGACTTGAATTCTCACTGTAATTCAGCCACCTTCTAATAAGGACTTCAGTTTGATTTTCCTCAACTTAAGCTCTGTGGCTGCTAGAAAGAAGATTCTCTTCCAGGGCACACTTAGGAACCTGTAGATTGCTTATGTGCACCCAGACAGAGCTGGTAAGTGTTATAACTAAGTCATGTCCTTTGCCATATTCCAAGATGCTAAAAGTCAATGTTATCACAGAACTCAATGTATCCAGAGATGCTGAAAGCAACCCTCGCCATTTTCCTTTTTTTCCGCAAACTGTCAAGTTTCTTATACAGAGTCACTAAATCCATTGCTGCTCACAATTGGTAAATCAGGGAAAATCAAATGCATTATCTCCTTAAGTCTGTACTATAGTTCACACCATGGGCTTTCAGTACTCTCCAAGCTCCCAGGAGAGGTTTAAGTGACTGAAAAGCTTATTCCAGATACTTAAAAGATTTATCCTTATATCTCTGTTGGTCTAGAACCACTCCACTTCTGGTCCAACAAAATCTGTATTAGTCAGGAGCCCCTACAGTAATAGAACTTACAAGATTATTCTCTCTCTCTAATTAAGGGGCTTTGTTAGAATGACTGGCTGTGAATGAAAGTCCAAGAATTCAGTAGTTGCTCAGTCCACAAGGCTGGGTGTCTCAGCTGGTCTTCAGTAGACTCTGAATCCTGAAGAAGTAGGCTCTAATGCCAGTGAAGGAATGGACTTGCTAGTGAAAGCAAGCAGGCAAAGAGAGCAACAAGCAAGTAAAGAGAGCAAGCTTCCTTCTTCCATGTCCTTTATATAAGTTTCAAGCAGGAAGTGTGGCCCAGATTAAAGGTGGAACTTCCAACCTCAAATATCTGGATTAGAAGTGGGTCTTCAGCCAGGTGTGGTGGTGCACACCTTTTTTTTTTTTTGGTTTTTCAAGACAAGGTTTCTCTGTGTAGCCGTGGCTGTCCTGGACTCATTTTTTAGACCAGGCTGGCCTTGAACTCACAAAGATCCCCCTGTCTCTGCCTCCCGAGTGCTGGGACTAAAGGCGTGTACCACCACCGCCCGGCTATTTTTTTTCTCTGAGCGGTGGCGTATACCTTTAACCCCAGTGTTTGTGGTCTCTGAGTTTGAGGCCTGCCTGATCTACACAGTGAGTTACAGTGCAGCCCAGGCTACACAAAGATACCCTGTCTTGAAAACACAAACAAAATTTATTTTTGTGTATATGGTTTGCCAGCATGTATGTCTGTGTATCACATGAATACAGTGCCCCCAAGAGGCCAAAAGAGGGCACTGGCTCCCTTGGGACTGTAGTTAGAGATGGTTTTGAGCCTCCACATAGACACTGGCCAGGTCCTTTCAGAACAGTCAGTACTTTTAACTGCTGAGACAGCTCTCTCCAGCTCCCCCACTCAAGATTTTAATAGTGCTGAAAATTCTGGACCAAAATGTTCAAAGAGAAGATAAAGAGTACCAAAGTGATTTATAACAGATTCCTAAATCCCCTCATATATTAAAATTGGTAAGATAAAGTATTATTTAAAATGTCTGCCATCATGATAGGAAAATAGTTCCTATTCTAAATCATCCTACTTATCAAAATTCCTACGTAATGAAAATATTTGAAAGTTCGCCCTGAACAACGTTCTTTGGTGGTCATAAAACTGCATATATCTATCTCATTAGACTATACATCCAGCTAAAACCAGAGATTAAAGTATGGTAGACAAAACTATAGAAAGTATTATAGGACATTTTGTTTTTATGGCAGCAAAAGCCACGTTCAAGTTTCACTTCAATCTTGAAAAAAACTACTCTCTGTTATTTATTATATGTGTACATTCCCCCAGAAATCAGAAAAAAAAAAGTTGTACCCACAGGTGGAGAAGACAACCCTGCAATGTCAATTATTTGTGACTGTGTCACCTCAAGTAGGAAAATGACAGGGTGAAAGGTGAAAGAAAGGTCTGGGATCAATGGGCAGATGCCTGAGAAGGGTCTTGGGATGCCAGGTGCATGCAAAAAAACCACCTCAGAGTTAAACGACAACTGGAGTAACATGATACAACTTAGTATAAGTTCTTTACTCTAGTCAATTACTGATTTGCAAATACTACCAAAAATAAAAAAATTTATTTAATGGAGTGGTTAAATCTAATAATACATCAAGAACTAATTATAGTTCTCTATTCTCATTGTTTATCTCAAATCAGTGGTTGAAATTTCTCCTGAATAGTTTACATTTCAAGTAGAAATACAGTTTTTACTTAATGGATTTAAATTATAATTAGAAACCAGTTTTATATACAGAAAATTCATAAATATAGAATTTTATTCCATTTTTTCCTTCAGATATGCAAAAAAATCGACTAGAAACTTCATCTGGTTCTTTGTAATAAACATGTAAATACATATTTACAATGGAGATGCTTTCTGATAGAAAGTAAATGCACAGAAGAAATTTTGGTCTTCACCAGAATCCATCATTATATGTCCATTTCTGAAGATGATGTGATATGATTACATCATATTCATTTAAATTTAAGATTCCTTTCATACACATAATTCAAACAGAGTAACAAATAGTTTTCTTATACAAGTATTGCTTCATTTTGCATTTCAATTTTCTTTTAAAAAGACTCCTTAATCCACCAGGAAGGAGCTTTAAAAGTTTTGTACAATTATGTGCAACTTTCACTGTGATCTGACATTATAAACGCTGTCATTCCACCTCTATTGTTCATGCCACAGGGCATCTCACATGATATAAGTGCCATCTTTACAGTATTTCATGGATTCCATTTGTTTTGTCATAGCCAGAACATCATGAAATGCAGTACTAAGGCCAGACATATGTTGAAAGTATGCCTCCTTTTCCACTTGAATTGTTAAGTTGTTCACGCCAGCATCTTTAAGTATTCCCGTAACCTGTTAAAACATTCAGAAAATTAAAGATTTTAGAATAATGTATTTAGTGAAAGTTTTCTTCTGAGACAGGGTCTTGAGATGTAGCCCAGACTGGCCTGGACTCATGCAGCTCCGCCTGCTTCTGCATCCGAGTGCTGGGACTAAAGACGTGCGCCACCATGCCCAGCAAGACTGATATTTTTAAAGAATAAATGACTACTAACCCCTATGATGTATACAGTTTTATACATGAATTATCACAAACAAAAATTACCTGCTGTACAACTCTTTGTTCCAGCACATCAGACGTCACCTGTATATGAATTGTTCCCGCTACAATATTAGCAGAATGGCGCCAAAAATGAGGGTCTCGATATGATATTAATCCTTCAATTTTCTGTATCTGTGAAATAAGTGGGAAGGTGGTATAAATGATTTTTATAAAGTACAAACAGATTATTTCATCTAGAAATAATCATGGTGAGGTCAGAGAACTGAAAACAGGATACACACAGTTTGTACTAAGCTGCTTAATACATTTACAACATATTTAATTATTCTTTTTTCAAGACAGGGTTTCTCTGTGTAGCCCTGGCTGTCCTGGACTCACTTTGTAGACCAGGCTGGTCTTGAACTCACAGAGATCCGCCTGCCTCTGCCTCCTGAGTGCTGGGATTAAAGGCATGGGCCACCACACCCGGCTATATTCACTTATTCTAAACATCACTTCAGCACATTTAATGAACTATAGCTTCCTTTACACTGACAAACGTGTGCACACACTGTTACAGAGATAACAGATTTAAGACAGCCTCAGTTTTCAACAACAGAGGATTGACTAAATTACCAACTACAGAAAAAGGGCTAAATAAATGTAGTATTACATTGCCATTAAAATGGATAAATATGGCTGGGCGGGGTGGCGCACGCCTTTAATCCCAGCACCCAGGAGGCAGAGGCAGTTGGATCTCTGTGAGTTCGAGGCCAGCCTGGTCTACAGAGTTGAGTTCCAGGACAGCCAGGGCTGTTACACAGAAAAACCCTGTCTCGAAAAACATTAAAAAACGAGCAAACAAACAAAAAGCATAAATATTTTTTCAATATATTAAGTGGAGAAACTTATCAAATAGTATTTACTATTTTAATTTCCATGTGGGTGTTAGGAATTTAATTTGGGTCATCTGAAGTGCTCTCACTGCTGAGCATCCTCAATTTCTTCAAGTAATTTTATGTAGTGAACAACCAATAAAGTGCTGTAAATTTTCATCTGATTTTTCTTTTTTATATTTTGCTGTACTTCAAGCTTCTGTGCAATGAGCATATTTGTTCTTATTACTTAAAGATCTATTTACTGTTTTGGCTTCATGGCTTGCTTGTCCTTGTGACTGTACACTTCACTTATATGACTTGTTTTGAGACAGGGTCTCTCTGTTTAACAGTCCTGGCTGTCCTGGACTCATTTTGTGGACCAGGCTGGCTTTGGACTCACAGAGATCCACCTGCCTCTGCCTTATGTGACTCTTAACCCTCAGAGTGTAAACTGTCTGATGGTCTTGAAGTTGGCTACTGCATGAGATTTAGTCAGACTCATTTTCAGGCTCTACTCTCCCAGGTTCATTCTGCTAACTAGCAGTAAACACTTAACCACTGAGATATATCTCTAGCTCCATATGAATTATTTTTTGAAATAAAAAATAGTTTTAGAATTGAGGATGTATTTATAGTTGATTGAGTGATTGCCTAATATTTACAGAGCACTGGGTTCAATCCCTTGTGCTAGAAAAAAAAAATTAGTGAGGTGGTACATGCCTGCATTTCTAGCCTCGGGAGCCAGGGGCAGGAGAATTATAAATTCAAGGCC
>CAJQZJ010037361.1:2545680-2578927 GCA_907164525.1 Lophiomys imhausi | reverse complement strand
GTTAATTGCATATATTTTGGCTTTCTTTATTCTCAAGCAATTTTTCTTTAATGATTTATGTATTTTTATTTTATGTGCACTGGTGTTTTGCCTGCTGTATGTCTGTGTGAGGGTGTCAGATCCCCTGGAACTGGAGCTACAGATAGGTGCTGCGAGCTGCCATGTGGTGCTGGGAATTTACCAAGCCCTCGTGCCCTCTGCAGATGAACTCAGAGTTGTGAGGCAGGCACTCTCCTGAATGAGTCACCCGCAGCTTCCTGCCTTTCCCATTTGAAACAGGGCAGTGTAGCTCAAGACAGCTTTGAACTTCTGATCCTCCTTCCTCTACCTCTCAAGTGCTGGAAAAGTAGAGGGAGGAGGATCAGAAGTTCAACATCTTCCACCATGCCCTGCTCATGTATGCTTTAAATAATACTAAAAATAAACAAAATGAAACCAAAAGACAGTTAACACCAAACACCTGAACTGAGATTAGAAAATCAGCATCACTGATAGAATCTTTCTATTTTATTCAGTTGCACTGTTTCATCTTTTCCTCCCTTCCTTTCCTTTTCCCTCTCCTTTCTATGCACCTGACTCCCTCCCTTTCCAGCAGTACTGGGGTGGAATGTAGAGCTTCTATATGTAGGCATGGACTCTCTCCGCAGCTCTTTTCATTTTCAGACACAGTCTCACTCAAGTGGCCCAGACTGGCCTTGAACTTTGATCATCTTACAGAGCAACCGAGATTACAGGTTTATACCAAGTCTGGATCTATTTTACTCATGTTACACTAAACTGTACTTTATTCATTTATATTTTGCATATTACTTGTTAGATCAATTCAACTTTAAGGGCTATTTTTAAAGGATAGAGTAAGTAGTGAGGAAATTACCTTTTCTAAAGCAATATGTAGTTCTTTTTCATATTCAGATGGTAGTCTCAGAAGTAAAACTTGACAGGCATCTTTAATCAGTGGGATAACACTGAGAAATATTAACACAGCAATAAAAAGAGAACACAGGGGATCGGCAATAAACCATCCAAATTGCTCTATAAGAATTGTGGAAACAATCACACCAATGCTGCCCAGTGTGTCTGCCAAAACATGGAGAAATACACCTACAAATGAAATGTTAAGAACATAAGAAATGAAAGTTCATCTAATTCGGCTCTTTTCCTCATTCTAGCAGTATTGCTGGTACCTATCAGTACCAGGCACCTAGCTAGTAGGCGGCCTTTCCAAGTGACTAAAACATGGTTACCATCAAGGAATTGAGAGTATAGAATATGTAAGGATACAGGGAAGGAAGACACAGTGTGCTGTTTTAACAAAGTACTCTTTGTGACACCTTCCTAAAAGTCATGCTTGAAGCAAGTTTGTTTTCGCCCTTGTACTCAGGGCCTTGCATGTGGTAAGCAAGAGCTCTACTACTGAGCCTTTGAGCTCAATTAAAAAAAAATTATCTATTGCCAGTCATGCCTTTAATCCCAGCACTCAGGAGGCAGAGGCAGGCAGATCTTTGTGAGTTGCAAGCCAGCCTGGTCTACAGAGTGAGTCTGAGACAGCCAGAGATACACAGAGAAACCCTGTCTCGAAAAAACCAAAACCAAAACCAAACCAAACCAAACCAACCAACCAAATAAAAAACAAACAAACAAAAATATTTCAAGGCTAGCTTGTGCTACACAACAAGATCTTGTCTTTTAAAAAGTTATATAACTAGTCTAAAAATTAAATATTTTTCAGCTGGCTGTGGTATGTACACCTTTAATGCCAGCACTTAGGAGGAAGATAGAAGCAGCTGATCTCTGTGAGTTCTAGTCCACTCTAGTCTACAAAGCTTGTCCAGGACAGTCAGGGCTATTACAAAGAGAAACCCTGTTTCGAAAAACCAAAAAAAAAAAAAAAGAGTATTTTTCATAATGTTTTCAGAAGGATCTTTTAGAAGATAATGTAGTCAAATTTGTATTTGAAAAAAGCATGTTCCCGGGGACTGGAGAGATGGCTCAGTGGTTAAGAGCACTACTTAGTGCTCTTCCAAAGGTCCTGAGTTCAATTCCCAGCAACCACATGGTGGCTCACAACCATCCACAATGTGATCTGGTGCCCTCTTCTGGAATGCAGGTGTACATGCAGACAGAGCACACATATGCATAAAATAAATAAAAATAAATCTTAAAAAAAAAAAAAAAAAAAAGCATGTTCTGGGGGCTGGAGAGATGGTTCAGGTGCGAGTTGGGAATTGAACCATCTCTGCAGTCCCCATGCAACCCTTCTTAACTCTATAAATTAAATTATATTAATTATATTAAATGTATAAAGTATCTGGCGCTCTGGATAGGTAGGCTACCGCAGGAGCCTTTAGTCTGCCTCACTTATTGGATCTGTTTTCCCAGGTCTCTAGAGTGGTGACATCAGAAGGCCGATATTTATTTAATAAGACCAGTAAGAGCATCAACTCAGGAGACAGCTGAAAGGTGCACAGCACTTCATGAGGACTCACCCCGCATGTTAGCATTCATGCCTCCACCTGTGAATCCGTGGCTGTGACCGTGATCACTGTGTCCATGAGTATGGTGGGAGTGGCCGTGATCAGCTGAGTGGCAGTTTCCTTGAGAAGCTCCATGGCTATGGGCATGGCTAAAGGCACAGACACCAATAAGGTTTACTATCAGCCCTCCAATGGAAACTGGCTAGCAAAGAGGAGAGAAGAAAAGCTTTAATTTTGAAGCTTAGAAAAAAAAAGTTTGTATTTAGAAGCTATTAATATGTCTTTTAAAGTTCTATTCACAGTAAACTAAGTTCCTCAAGTACATCCATAATGTTAAAAATGTGAATTGAGCTGGGCATGGTGGCACATGCCTTTAATCCCAGAACTCGGGAGGCAGAGGCAGGGTGGATCTGTGTGAGCTGGAGGCCAGCCTGGTCTACAGAGTGAGTTCAAGACAGCCAGGGCTACACACAGAAATCCTGTCTCAAAAAACCAAAACCAAACACAATTTGTGAGCAGGAGGGATGGCTCAGCAAGCAAAGGTGCTTGTTGCCAAGTTATATCTTAAGTCCTGGGTGTCTTGCTTTATCAGACTTGCTTATGTTTACCATTTGTTAAGCATTTGTATCATATGCATTATATCATATCAATGTATCATATGTGTTGCTATTTTTTTCTGCATATGTCTGTGTAAGGGTGTCAGATCCACTGGAACTGGAGTTACAGACAGTTGTGAGCTCTCGTATGGGTATTGGGAATTGAACCTGTGCCCTCTGGAAGGGCCAGCCATTGCTCTTAATTGCTGAGCTATCTCTCCAGCCCCAGTAATACAGTATTTTTTTTTTTTTTTTTTTTTGGTTTTTTCGAGACAGGGTTTCTCTGTGTAGCCCTGACTGTCCTGGACTCACTTTGTAGACCAGGCTGGCCTCGAACTCGCAAAGATCCGCCTGCCTCTGCCTCCCAAGTGCTGGGATTAAAGGCGTGCGCCACCACCGCCCGGCAGTATTTTTTTTTTTAATGAAATACAATTTCCTTTTTAAAAAATTTTTTGTTAAAGTTTCACTTTACTTTTTTGTTTGTTTGTTTGTTTTTTTTTGAGACAGTTTCTCTGGGTAACAGCCCTGGCTGTCCTAGACTCAATTTGTAGACCAGGCTGGCCTAGAGCTCACAGAGATCTGCCTCTCTGCCTCCCGAGTGCTGGGATTAAAGGCGTACGACAACATGCCTGGCTACTTTCTTAGTTTGGATGTACCAGGGGTACATATAGTGAAACCCTGTAATTTCTTTAAAAAAAAAAAAAAAGTAACTTTTTAAGTATTTTGGAAAGATCATTTGAATTTTCAAATACCAGAAAAAAACTGGTAAAAGGATTTGAATTTAAATGACATAGAATGACAAATCCTGGCTTGGCATGGTAGTACATCCCTCTAATCCTAGCACTCAGGAGGCAGAGAAAAGTGGATCTCTATGAATTCCAGGCTAGCCAAGATTACATAGTGAGACCCTGTCTCAAAACAGACAGACAGGCAGGCATATCCTTGGTTCAACCGTAACTGAAGTAAATGATTTACTTAATTTGGCTCAACCAAAACTCCAAACTACTTTCAGTGATTTGAGACCTAATTGTTCATTTTTCTACTA
The DNA here is from genome assembly GCA_907164525.1 of Lophiomys imhausi. NCBI lineage: Eukaryota > Metazoa > Chordata > Mammalia > Rodentia > Muridae > Lophiomys > Lophiomys imhausi. The sequence goes on along the minus strand of CAJQZJ010037361.1, from coordinate 2,574,812 downwards.
TACGTCAGGTACTGGAGGGCTGGAGAGAGGGCTCAGCAGTTAGGTTTAATTCTCAGGACCTACCTGGTGGCCTGCCACCATTTTTATCTCCTGTTCCAGGGGATTTCATGCCCTCTCTGGCCTCTATGGGCACTAGACATGTTATGTGGTGTACACATACATGCAGGCAAAACATCCATACACATAATCAAAAATTCAAGAGCCAGAATTAAAGAGCTAATGATACAGAACTCAGAGTCTAAACACACATCTTAGCTGTGGAAGAGTGACTGACTAAGCAGCAACCGCAAGTCAGTGTTACTAAAAGGAGTATGCATAAGATTCTACAGGGATACTGAGAAGAAGAATTGTGAAGGAGGAGAAGACTGGGATTAAGGAAAAGTATCCAAGAGAAGAGACACAGAAGCAACATCTCACAGGAATCAGAAGGGCAGAGTAAAGGAAGTACATACCACCTACAAGAAACATGCATGAGGGTTGGGGTTCAGGAAGAATTAAAAGCTGTTAAAATAGTTATATAATCGATTGGTCAAAGCCTGTACAATTTTTGTTCTCCTCTGATTTTATCTCTAACTTTGTACAAATGCCTTCAGGTATTTAAAAATACAATTTTGAAAAAAATTAAGTCATAAAGAAACTTGTATGTTTTACAATATAACCTTATATTTGTTTAAGATATTTGAGAAAAGGGTTAATTTTTAAGAGTCTGCAGTAATAATAGAAACACAGTCATCTTTGTTTATCAGGGGCATATGTTTAAGACCTCAATATGTGCCTGAAGCTATGTTTGGGTCTCCACATACATACCTATGATAAAGTACAAGTGAGGTGCAGTAAGAGACCAGCAACAACAGTAATAAAGTAGAATCACCATAACACTGCAATGTAATAAAATAGCTAGAGTCCTCTTCACTATCTCCGAAGTGCTGGGTTAAAGGCATGCATGCATCATCACAGCTTGCTTAAAAATGACTTGAAACTTTAGATTTATTTAAGAAATTTTTCATTTAATAGACCATGGTAAACTAGTTACCAAAATTGCAGTGCATAAGGAAGACGATGTACCAAGAATGGAAATTATGTTGATTCAAACAAAATTAAAACTACCCTAGATCAATAGCTACAACCAGTTAGCCTTGGTATGGAAGAGCTGGTAAATATGAATGGAGGCTTAAACAGGAAGGAAAAAGACTTACTGTCAACATGTTTGTGTCTAGCTCCGGAGGATCGATCAGTCTAGCCACTGACTCCATAAACACAAAAAAAGCTATCACTATCAGGAAGAGTCCATTAATAAATCCAGAGAGAATTTCTATTCGGCCATACCTAAAAACACACAACACCTCTTAGAAAGAAAGAAGACTGACAAATATTTAAAATATAAACCATATAGACTTATAATAATAAGTGAGGAAACAAGTCCAGCTTTTTCATACTAAGTAAATAATAATGTAAAATTATCAAATTTTAAATTACTGTTCAAAATTTTTTCCCAACATATTTGTTGAAATTTTACATATACAAAGTCCTTCTTTATGCTATTTTTTTTTTTTTTTTTGGTTTTTCGAGACAGGGTTTCTCTGTGTATCCTTGGCTGTCCTGGACTCACTTTGTAGACCAGGCTGGCCTCGAACTCACAAAGATCCGCCTACCTCTGCCTCCCAAGTGCTGGGATTAAAGGCGTGCGCCACCACCGCCCGGCCTCTTTATGCTATTTTTACAAAAAGCCTGGTCTAATTTTTTAGCAACTACCTCTCTCTCTCAACTTCTGATATATCCTATATCTCTCATGGCACACAGATTCTGTTCTATGCCAAAATTATTTGTATTAGTTTATTCACCTTAAAATATACACAATTGGGTCTGGACAGATGGTCTAGAAGTTATGGACATGGTGCTTTTGCACAGAACCCAGGGATCCAGGGGACCTGACTGCCTCTTCTTGTCTCTGTGGGCATCAAGCATGCATATGGAAAACAAAAACACACGGATGGACACACACACACACACACACACCTCCCCCAAACACTCAACATACAAAACAATCTTAAAACAATACAAAAACAAGAATTCCAAAATACAATCAGTAAGGGGTGGATTTATTTACAGTAGGTCTTACTAAAACACCTTGTACACAAAAGACATTTCAACATTTGTTGCACTATTGGCAATATTTTCATATGTAGTCACTTTAAATTTTGAATATATATATTTTAAAGATTTATTTATTTTTAAATATATGAGAGCTCTATCTGCATGTACTCCTGCAGGCCAGAAGAGGGCAAAGGGTCCAGTATGGATGGTTGTGAGCCACCATGTGGGTGCTGGAAATTGAACTCCAGACCTCTAGAAGAGCAGACAGTGCTCTTAACCGCTGAGCCATCTCTCTAGCCCAAAGTTTGAATATTTTTAACCAAAAAGATATGAATGGCCATGTTTCATGTCCCCAAAGAAACATGCTGAACAAAAATGCAAGCATTTTAGGTTGTTATTTTCCCTCTTAGCCTCTAAACAGATGTGTCAGGAAGAATAATCTTTAGTTGACTGCCATTCAGAATTAATCAAATGCATATCTGTATTTCCTATCAACTTCAAATGCAAATGAAATACAAGTGAAGATTTGAAATGGTATGTATTGAAGCAGTACAATTTTGTCTCCGGAGACGAACCTGCACTGTAGTAAAGCAACTGAGTGCCTGATAGCACACCTACCCGTAGGAGAAGATCCGGGTTGCTTTCCATCGACTCATCAGAGCAGCAAAGAGCCCCATGACCAAAGCCGAGCAGTCAAAGAGCATGTGAAATCCATCTGAGATCAGGCCTAGGCTATTGGTTAACACTCCATAGAACAACTCCACAAAGGTAAAAAGCTAAAAAGAAGTTTAAAAAATTATGGGAGGAGCATGTTGAGAAATACATTACCACAGAGAATTATTAGATTTTAATCATCAGAATTTAACCTTTAGTTACACAAACATGCTTTGAAGATGTGCTTAAAATTCTAATGCTGGAAATTGTATTTCACATAGATCGTAAAACAACTATGCTAATCAGATATATCCATTTTGTAAACTAAAAGACACTGGTTTGGTTTGTATGTCTGTAGGAGTCAATAGACGAGGCTCTGAAATGTCAGAATCAGTGGTACATACTGACATCATATTAAGATGTCAGTATGTACCACTGATTATAGCTACTGTAGTAGCGATTTAAAACAGCACACAAAACCAGCATTTCCACAGCACTGCAGACTGTTTGCCTCGTCTGAATAGGATCCTTGCTACTACTTAGAATTGTACATGTTAGCTCATCTTTGTCAGAAACTTGTGAAGTACTAAAATTACACATCCCGCTAAAATAACAACACAGTGCTTTAAACACATAGCCCTAATGTTTAAAAATCTTACCAGATTCAAGCACAAGAAGTAAAAGATCTGTCTAGAGTCACTCTCCTCAAGAATCTGTTTCAGTGATTCCTTAATAAACCTAGGGACCGACTGAGAGCTATGCTGAAAAGGATCACCCATGAAGTGATACAGCGGTGTTCCTTCAGGAGAATATCCAATAAGGGTACCTTTCTGTCCTCTCTTAGAGGGTGACGATAGGATGTTGGCCGCTACAAAGAGAAAAAAGGGAATATTATACAAGTTTTGAATATGTAAGTCACCAGCTTGGTCACTGGCACCAAGCACCAAGATGTAAGCACCGAACAGTATCTAAACTGAAGGCTTAAACTCCAGAAACCATAAAAGCAGGTTAATGAAGATAAAAACAAGAGCAAATGCTTACACAAAATGAAGAACACAGCACTCACTACCACTCCTCCAGACAGCACATGCTCTGTGCTCTTCTGGTGTGCTGCTCTGTTCACTGCCCGGAGTTGGTCTGTTATTGGATGTGTCCAAAAATTCCCAAAAAGGAGAGCACTAATAAAAATGGGAAAGGTTCCATAGCGGGCACATTTGGAAACTTCCATTTTGACTGAGCACATGGAATCCATATAGAAATCCAGGATCACGACAAAAAAGATAACTGTGGTGAAAGGCATGATGAGAGAAAACCAAGACTCAACTTTACTCTAGAAATGGGAAACACAAGCAACAGAACACACAATCAGCATTTTATGGAGAAAGTTTCACTTTATACATAAGCAAATACTCATGACGCAATATGATGACTCACAAAATATTGGTACAGTTTCCAGTATTCTCCAGGATACTAACAACAAAACTCCACTCCTCTCGAATTTTATAAATACTAAGCCAAAATCTCTGAGTTCAAGACTGCTAACTCGGTTTTCTTCACAGATTCCTTTGGGCCATAGGAATGTGAAGTATACACAAATATAATAGAACTTGACTTATATTTTTATAAACAATTAAAATTAACTCCAATTAAAAAAAAACTAAAGAAAAAGCAAGGATAATTTAAGCCACTGTCAACCTCAAATTAAAAAATTCTGAACTGAAACTTCTAATAGTAACTCATTTCACTTTTCTACCTACAACTCTCACCCTTACCTCGGTGGTCACAGAAAGAACAATCACCCATGGGCACAGGAGAAACACAGAAACAAGCTGGGATAAGGCTTGAAGGCGCTTAGCTCCACCAACATCTACAGAGAGCTTTCTGGAAGCTGAGTGGAAACCAACTTTACAGCATAAAGCCAGCACCAGCAAGAGTACTCCACCCTATGAGCGAAATGAGAAAAGTCTCATTAAAAAAAAAAAAAAACACACACACACTATCACATTCAAGGCCTTACAGATTTATGTAATCTATTTACAGAACTTTGAGACAAAGCCTCACTATGCAGCTGGGGCTGACTTGGAATTTGGTGTGTAGAACCAGGCTGGCCTCAAGCTCAGAGATCTGCCTGCCTTTCCCTGCCTCTCAATGTGCTACCACTCCTGACAGTACTGAGGGCTGAACCTAGGACCCTGTACACGACAGGCAGACCCTCTACCACTCGTCTACATCCCTTGCCCCATATATATGTATGTGTGTATATATATATGTATATATATATAAAATTTATTTAAAAATACATGTATTTGTATGGGTCTGCATGAGTATACTTGCACTACTAGGTGACTGTGCCTCCACAGCAGAGGACATTAGATGCCCTGTAACCAGAGTTGCAAATGTGTCTGAGTTTCCTGATACTGGAATCTCAAAAACTGGGATTTTTTTTTTTTTGAGATTTTTTTTGAGAAAAATGCTGGGAACAGGTCCTCTGCAAGAACAGTAAGCACTCTTAGCCACTGAGTCATATCTTCAGCCCCCTATGTTCAATTCTGGATTATATATTTGAATGGAACTGTTTCCCCAGCATATATTTAATTATTTAACTACTTAAGTGGCAGGCAGTATTTTGAATTTAGTGATAATTTTATTATTATTTTTATAGTGTTAAAGATTTGATTTGGTTCCTTGCCCATGATTGGCAAACATTTCTACCACTGAGCTATACATTCTGTCTGTACTTGAAAGGGCTGAGAAACAATTATACTCTGATAAATTATTTTAGTGTCTTAAAAGTTTTATGTTTATGAGTACTGTGCCTATATGTACGTCTGTGCACCACCTGCATGGCTGGTACATTGGACTCCCTGGGACTAGTTACAGATGGTTGCGAGCTGCCATATGAGTGCAGGGAATCAAACAAGTTCTGTGGAAGAGCAGTAAGAGCTCTTAATAGCTGAGCCATCTTTTCAGTATTGATGGTGTAGCCCAGGCTGGCCTTGAACTGGAGATTCTCTTACCTCAGCATCCTCAGTGCTAGGAGTAAAGGCATGTGTTAGGTATAAATGAAATGCAAAAATTATAGATTCCAAGGTAGCACATGCCTAGAGGTGGAGGTAGGATTAAGTGTTCAAGGTCATCTTTGGCTACGTATCAAGTTCTAGGACAGCCTGGGCTACATGAGGCTCTGCCCCTCATTCCCCAAAGTTATACTTGCTGGACCTTTCAATCATATCTGCAACAAAGAGAAGATGATACCTTGTGATCGGCCACACCTAAGAAGGCAATAGCCGTATAGAGCATGTGAGTTAGAGCGCTGTCATGATGGCCTTCAGCTGGAGAAACTGGAGTAAAGAGAAATACTTTGAAATCCCAGCTCCCAAAGGTAAAGTTCTACAGAAACATAAGCTACTTCATGTTGAAGACACACTATCTGGTATGCCAAACTCAACTATTCTTAGTTACATGTTACTCTTGAAAATAAAACAATTTAGTTAAAAAAAAAAAAAAACAAAAACCTCCAACAATTTAGTTTAATTCTAAAAAAATCATTTATAAATTGGAAGGGTCTATGTTTTTTTTTTTTTTCATTTTTCTTCCTTCCCTCCACCCCTTGTTGGCTTTTGAGCCAAAGTCTTAAAACAGCCAAAGCCACTCTTGAACTCCTGACCCTGCTTCCCAAGTGATGGGCTTAAAGGGTATACTGCCATGCCTAACTTCTGTTGTGTGTGTGCTGCTGTCTCCAACAATGACTGTGCTTGAGATAGTGACTGCATTTTGGTTCTTAGCCTCCAAAAGACAGATGCATAGGCAAGGCATGTCCTTGGTCTACTCCTGTCTGATGGGATTAAGGCTGCACCTTCAGGTCAGTCTGTACAAGCAGTCTTGAACTTGTCTTCTTTATATTGCTGACCACACAGACCCCAGAAAGTGAACAGCAACCAGGAGGATGTGGGGAGTACATGTATCACAAGAATCTGGAGCCTTTTCTGCCCCATCTCAATGTAACAAAAGAAACTGTTAGTTTACTAATAAACTAATAAACCCAAGATACTAAGTATTAGTACTCAGAAGGACAGAATAGACAAGGTTCACCGCTGGGAAAGAACAAGAGAAGTCACAGAGTAGAGCACACACACCAGAATAGAAGAGTGGCTTTAAGAGGCAGGCAGGCGGGAACAGGTGAGAGTAATTCTGGGCAAGATGGTGAAAACCAGGGCAAAGAACCTTGAATTGTCTTCTAGCACCAGGACATTCGAAAATATGAGCACTTTAGAAAAATACCGAGGATATTCTAAAATAATTGACCTGGAATGAATTTATAATTTATTTGAATAATGATCAAGGATGTCAGTAAGAATTTATAAAAGTGTCACTTGTGACTAATGAGTCTAACTTCCTTCCACCTTTTCCCATTCTCCAGGTTATATTTTTCTCCTAGGCTTTAAGTAACTCCAGTCTGGAGGAAAAGGATACGGTGTTCAGCCATCTTAGCCATGAGATCATCATTGTCGAAAAGCAATAAACAGATCACAGCAATAATGAAAAAAGCAGCCCCCCTTGTCTGAAAGAGAAGAAATAGACCAAGTTTTGTTTTCGTATTTTTAAAGGTTAATTCTTAGCACAATAATTACATAAATGCTAGAGGAAAACTTTTTTCCCTTTTACTTTTAGGACAGGATCTCACTCTCCAGCCTAGGCTGGCCTTGCATTCACAATCCTCCTGCCTAGGCCGTTTGAGGGCTAGGAGTACAGGCATATATACCTTGGGAGGAACACTGAAAAAAATTTAACAATGCGGGCTGGAGAGGTGGCTCAGTGGTTAAGAACACTGGCTGTTCTTCCAAAGGACCCAGGTTCAAATCCCAGCACCCACATGGCAGTTCACAGCTGTCTTTAATTGCTGGGTGTGGTGGTACATGGCTTAATCCCAGCATTCGGGAGGCAGAGGCAGGTGGATTTCTTTAAGTTCAAGAATAGCCTAGTTCACAAAGTGAGTCTAGGACAGCTAAGGATACACAAACTCTGTCTCAAAAAATAAACAAAAAAATCCAAAAACACAACAAAAAACCCCCAACATTTAATGAAAAACCGCACTTGACATTATAGTCTAAGAAGTATATAGAATAACAAATAATAAGCTACAGAAATAAATTCTTCAGAGTATTTTAAGAGCTTTTGAGCTCTTTATTATTATTTACTTATTTATTTTTTAGGTTTTTTGAGACAGGGTTTCTCTGTGTATCCTTGACTGTCCTGGACTCACTCTGTAGACCATGCTGGCCTTGAACTCACAGAGATCCAAGTGCTGGGATTAAAGGCGTGCGTCACCACGCCCGGCAATTATAGATAGCTGTGAACTGCCATGTAGGTGCTGGGATTTGAACCAGGGTCCTTTGGAAGAGCAGTCAGTGCTCTTAACCGCTGAGCCATCTCTCTAGCCCCATTTTTAAGAGCTTTTAAGACATAATGTTAGCAATGTATTTCCTCCTAAATGTGACTAGGCATATTAATATGAACAAACCATTAGGGTTTATAGAGATAAGCTTCTTAACTTTTGGTTGAAAAGCCCTAATAGGGATCTAAGGAACAATAGTTGGTAGAGCTGTATTGTATTCGGTAACATTTAAGAAACAGAGATTAGCCCAGCTAGTGTTCCTCTAGGGAGAAAGGTCCACAAAGCCACACTGAGAAAATCAAGCCATTCCTAAGACAGTAAACTGTGTGTGTGCTGTAGAAGTGTATGGTGGACATGTATGCTAGCTGTGTGCAAACATGAGGAAGCCAGAGGAAGCCACCTCGCAACTTCTATTGTTCTCCACTTTTTACAAAAAATTTTGCTTTTTAACTATGTGTATAGGTGTGGGTACTTTACACATAAAAGTAGGTACTGTCAGAGTCCAGAAGAGGGCATCAGGTCCCCAGGAGTTTGAGTTACATGAGGTTGTGAGCCACCCAGAGGGGTTGCTGGAAACTCAACTCCAGTCCTCTTAACCACCACACAATCTTCATCCCTCCACCCTATTTTGTGAGACAGGGTCTCTCAATGACCCTGAAATTGGCTATTTGAACTAGGCAGGCACAATGTTACATGTGTGTGAATCGCAAACACGTGCAACATTGCTAAGACCTGAATAAAGGATTATCACATGGGCTATATATACTAACATAAACCCAAGTTCCCTTTGACTGGAAAGTACACTTCTGGTTATTTTTACAATGTTCTAAGTAAGAGTCCATAATCACATCAAAGTAAAATAAAAACAGAGATGCTTTTTAAGAAGAATGTTAAGCAGCCGGGCGGTGGTGGCGCACGCCTTTAATCCCAGCACTTGGGAGACAGAGGCAGGCGGATCTTTGCAAGTTCGAGGCCAGCCTGGTTTACAAAGCGAGTCCAGGACAACCAGAGCTGTTAAACAGAGAAACCCTGTCTCGAAAAACCAAAAAAAAAAAAAAGAATGTTAAGCTAGCACAGTCTCATTACTACAATGGTAGAAGACATGACGTGTCCTTGCTGTGAATGAATGACCCTGTACTTCTAGTTGCTGTGGAACTGTGAGGACACTCTACCTTTGCTGGTCCTCCTCCAGAGCTAGTGAACAGAACACTGAGCAGTGAGAGAACGACAATGTCACTGTGTTCAAACAGCAGCAGGGTCCTGTGAAAATAAAACACCATTCAGAAATGTTTCTGACCTTTTTCAGGAGACATGGATTCGGTCAGAGTAAGAGAAAAGAAAACCCCTTGGTTCTTTTCCCCTCAAAACATGAGAAAAATAAATATGAACAGTCCCATTGGAAAACATTTTGGCATTAATTGCCTTAGAAAGAATGAGGCTATGAATACCTGAAAATAACAATCTATAATCTTAGAATTATGTCATTAAAATATATTTTGAAAATATATCACCTTTTGGAAAAAAAGTTATTTACTGTGTCACAGTTTTTTTTAGGGGAGGACAGAGAAAACTTTTCAGGAGTAAGTCTCCTCCTCCCATTAGATCTGGAAATCAATTTCTTCAGATGTTGGGCCTGCACAGCAGTAAATTTCCCTCTGAGCCATCCTGCTGGCCCATCTTTCTGCCAGTGTATATATGTGATGTTCACGTGCATGCACACAGAGGCTAAAGGTTGACTTTGGACATTATTATTATTATTTTGGCTTTTTTTTGAGACATGGTTTCTCTGTAATGCTACCTGGCTGTCCTGGAACTTGCTCTGTAGACCAGGCTGGCCTCTCAAACTCAGAGATCCACCTGCCTCTGCCTCCCTCCTGAGTGCTGGGATTAAAGGTGTGCACCACCACCACCACCCAGTCAATTGCACATTATTTTTTAATGTACACTTTGCTATTTTTTTGTATACTTATAAAAGGTCATTCATGCCTACTCCTGCATCAGCCCATAAAATGGAAGTACTCCACTGATAGTGCTCACTCGCCTACACACACATGAATAAGTTGCTCCAGTTTGGGTCTCATATAAGCGATGCCAATAAGTTCATTTTTTAAAATGCTTATTTATTTTTATGTTATGTGTGTGTTTTGCCTGCGTATGTGTGCACCATGTGCTGGGGAGGTCAAGGCAGCCAGTTCCTGGGGTTTACAAAACTGCCAGTCTAGCTGAAAAAGGAAGCTCTAGTTAAATGAGAGGTCCTGTCTTAAAAACAAAAAAACAAAACAACAAAGACCCCTTACACTCAGTTGCACATGTTTCAATGTCTATTAAACTATTTTTAAGCATTTCTTCCCTAAACTGGCCCACATACATAGAGCGACTGTCTACACAGATCTATGGGAATGGAAGGACAGCAGCCCACTTCACACTTCACACCTCTAGTCTGACTGCACACTACTCTGAAGCATGTGTGTATGAGGGTGTCTGCAGGGTCAGGAGAAAAGAGCACTCTTTAGGATGTCTCATCTTTTTTTTTTTTTTTTTTTTTTGGTTTTTCGAGACAGGGTTTCTCTGTTTAACAGCTCTGGCTATCCTGGACTCGCTTTGTAGACCAGGCTGGCCTCGAACTCGCAAAGATCCGCCTGCCTCTGCCTCCCAAGTGCTGGGATTAAAGGCGTGCGCCACCACCGCCCGGCAGGATGTCTCATCTTTAGTGGTTCATTTTCATTTTCCATTTCAGGTGTTGAGCTTCTCCATCTGAAACTTTCTGAATTCTAGCCAATAAAATAACTATGATAGATCATTATTAACAAATACATTTGTGGTATTTACCCAAACTTCTTCTAAGTTGAAATGTATTCAATGCTATAGAAAGTGACAGAAACAGTTGCGCAGATAAATCTTTGCTATAAAATACGGAACAAAGGTCACGGAGATGGCTCTGTGAGGAAAGATATTTGCTGCTAAGCCTGACCCCCCAACACCCACACGGCGGAAGGAGGGAACTGATTCCTGCACGTTCTCTGACCTCTCCACATGTGTGCACGCACAAACAAATACTGAAAAATAAATGCAGAACAAAATTAAGTCAAATGAAGAAATGTAAACGAATAATGAAAATACATATTTTTACTTACCTTAGTGGTCCACAAAGAGTAAGGCCAAAAAACCATAAAAGTGATATGATACATCCAGCAACTGCATGTTTAAATATTTTGATCCACTATAAATAGAAACAGAAACGTCAGCGCTACCCATACGCTAGCAAGTATTTCATGCTTAAATAAAACCTACAGGGCGGGAGTATATGCTGGAGCATGCCTTTGACTCCTCTACCTAGGGGGGAAGGAGGCAGACCTCTGTGCTTTGAGGCCAACATGGTCTAATGCAGTGAGTTCCAGGTTGCTCAGGCCTAAGACAGCAAGACTCTGTCTAAAAAGGAACAAAACAAAACTCAGAGGGAAAGATGGTAATGAGAAAACCATTTTAAAGGTTACATAATCACGTACTTTAACATTAATACCAAGATCCTCTGGCTGACTAGGTTCACTCCAATTATCTGTATTCTCACTAGCTGTTTGTTTTTTTCAAGACAATCTTACTATATAGCTTTGGCTGGCCTCAAACTCAGAGATCCATCAGTCTCTGCTTTCTGAGTGCTGGAATTTAAGACATGCATCACCACACCTGGATGTTGGCTTGTCTTTTTCCTACTCAGCACAATTTTTCATTTTTTCACTGGTTTTCTAGCAACAATTAATGATTTATGTTTTTTTTTGTTTTTGTTTTTTTGAGACAAGGTTTTTCTGTGTAGCCCTGGCTCTCCTGAACTCACTTTGTAGACTAGGCTGGCCTTGAGCTTGCAGAGATCCACCTGCCTCTGCCTCCTGAATGCTGGGATTAAAGGCGTGCGCCACCACACCCAGCAATTACAGACAGCTGTGAACTGCCATGTGGATGCTGGGATTTTAAACCTGGGTCCTTTGGAAGAACAGCCAGTGCTCTTAACTGCTGAGCCATCTCTCCAACCCATTTTTTTTTAATATGTATTTTTTTGAAACAAGGTCTTCAGGCTGGACTAGAACTCATATTAATCTTCCTGTTTCTGACTTTATGAGTGTCGTGAGTGCATGTGTATACCACCATGTTTGGCTTTCCATGAACAATTTTTATAGTATAGTCATTTAAAAATAGAGAAAAACATTTAGATGGAGTTAAAAAGATGAGTAGTATTTTAAAGATGTTCTTGGTCTCTAAAACAGAAGTACTTAAATTGCTGAGCTGATAATATGGTAGAAGACCCCATTTCATGAAGCAGAGTGTAACTGCTCCAGTGAAGGTCTCTGTGTGAGACCAAACAGACAAAGCCATCTGAAGGGATGATAATGATGACCTGGGTGATAACAGTGTATACATACTGCACACTCACATGTGAGGTTTAACTAAAAAACCTTACATGTATAAATTAATTTATTCCTCGCAGATAAACATAGGACAATATTGTTATGGGAATATTGTCTGGGAGGAAGCCTGACTAGATTGAAGGTTTAGGATGGGGTAATAATTGCTCAGTATTGTGCTTAGGAAGTTTCAATAGTCTCTCTGTGTGGTTATTTGGGGAACCAGCTGGTTAAAGTAACTGCTGTAGTATGAATTTCATGCATTTATATTCAGATTATTAATCCTTTCACACAATATTATTATCACCACTCTATAAGTGAACAAAGTTAAGGCAAGAGAAATCATGTAAGTACTACAGGACATGAAAATATAACTGATGTTCCAGCTCTTGCATACAACCTAATCTCCAATGACGCTCCAGGTTCTCAGGCATGATGTCATGTCTCATTTGTGGATCTTTCTGAATAAGGAGACTGTGTTAAAGACGCCCCTTTAAAATTTGCTACCCTACTGTACATTTGAAAATATTCCATTACATTGAGATTTTATAGTTCACTCTTGGAGTCTCAATTCTGAAAAGTCAAGAATCAGTTAACTCTAGTAGTGAGGATGTAGCTAGGCTGTTGTATGCTTGCCCAACATGCACGAGTCCCACATTGGCACTGTATTCACGGGGAGGGCAGTGTAAGCCTGCAATAGCAGCGCTTGGGGGATAGAGACAAGATGAGCGAGCAGGAGTGCAAGGCTGTCCCTGGCCGCATAACAAGTTCTAGGCCAGAATGGGCTACAGGAGATTTAGTCTCAAACCAAACCAACCAAACCAAACCAGGAAGCTAAGCCTAGGGAGAAAAAAAAGGCATTTATTTTGGGAAGGGAAAGGGGAGCTGTTGACATCTCACCTGATGTTTTGTAATGGCTTTCCCAGAAGAGAACGGTTTTTGAAACAAAACCATAAAAAATGCAGTCCTGTAAACATTGAAGGAGCAACACATTAATATTAAATGTAAGATGTGGCTTTAACAAATACATTAGAACTAGGAACACGTTATTCTCTAAGCAGAGCCTTTAACTCTTTACACCTGTGGCCCTTTCCACCTGACATATTTTCATGCTATTGTGGTATATAGATATGTAAAATATATGTACTGCTAACAAATCATAAAGAAATTTATCTTTAAAAGGTGTACACAATTTTACTATCAGAGATGAAAACAAATTTGCATACTAATGACATGGATGCATTTAAACAACCCTTAGAGACACTCATCTGATACAAACATGTTGAAGAATGACATCAGGAAAATCCTAAATCTTTGCCTTTTGTAATGAAACCGTTATGCTTCCGTAAGAGTAGAAAATTTTATATATAATGTAAAAGCACTAATTGAAAACACAAGAGTCTTGAGTGCGAATCAAGATGATTCACAAGTATTCACAAGACAGTATGCACAGTGTCATGCCAATACTGTGTCATAACCAAGGACGGAGCCACAGCGTGCTGCAGAAACACCTCAGATTCATTATGTACTTGATTTTGAATTAATTTTTGGTTGCCAAATTTTTCATGACCATTACATTTAATTTTAGGAACGTCGATCTAGGCTGGGTGTAGAGGTGCACAATTTTAATCCCAGCACTCCAGAGCCAGAGGTAAGTATATCTAAGTGAGTGAGTTCAAGGCCAGCATGGTCTACAGAGCAAGTTCCAGGGCAGCCAGGGGTATACAGAGACCCAGCCTCAAATAAAACAACAACAACAAAAAGAAGCGTACTAGAGATGGCTTTTATTGTGAAGAGGCTTTTATAGCAAAAATAAGGACCTTCTTTGGTAATTGTCTTCAGAAGTAGTTCATAAACCGTAAAAGTAATGAGTGTTAAGATTGAATTTTATTTTAGAGGGAGGATCTTCAACTTGTAATTCTCTAGCCTCAGCCTCCATAGTGTGATTACTGGCATTTGTCACTATGCTTAGCTTTCTACACTTCTAATACTTTAAAACAGCAAAGAAAAAAATTCATCTTCTCTTAAATTCAGTAGTAATAAATCTTGAGCCAATACAACAGTAACTTGCCTCCAACTTTTTATCATCAGTTATACAAAAATGCTTAACTTTTCTAGTCAAGAGTCTCCTAAATTGAGGTTAAAGAGGAAGCTCAGTGGTTAACAGCACTGGCTGCTCTTCCTGAGGTCCTGAGTTCAATTACCAGCAACCACCTGGTGGCTCACAACCATCTATGAGATCTGATGTCTTCTTCTGGCCTGCAGGTGTATATGAAGATAGAACACTCATATACACAAAATAAATAAACCTTAAACAAACAAACAAAAAAGAATCTCTTAAATTGGAAAACTACAGCCTCAAGGGTCTTTCATAAGACTTGTATTAACACACAAGGTGAGGGCGGTTACTATCAATCTCAAGGTCAAAAAATGTCTACTTAAGACAGCTTTAGGTAATATCTTCATGACTGCCTCAAGACTGATCTACATCAGTGGATACTCTACAAATTCTCAGGGAGTACAAAGTCAAAACTTAATTTTTTTAAAGATTTACGTGTATGTGTGTCTGCACACATGTGTACAGGTGCCCATGGAAGCCAGAAGAGTGTCAAATGTGGAACTGTCACTCTAAACAGGTGTGAACCGCCTGAGCAGGTGCTGGGAACTGAATTCAGGTCCTCTGCAAGAGCAGTAATTGCTCTTAACTTCTGAGCCATTTCTCCAGTCTGTCAAAATTACTTTCATAAAAATATGACATCTCAATTTTTTTTTTTTTTGTTTTTTGTTTTTCGAGACAGGGTTTCTCTGTATATCTCTGGCTATCCTGGACTCGCTTTGTAGACCAGGCTGGCCTCGAACTCACAGAGATCCGCCTGCCTCTGCCTCCCAAGTGCTGGGATTAAAGGCGCGCGCCACCACGCCCGGCTGACATCTCAATTTTTTACACTTGTTTTCAGGAGTGTAAAGAGCGCCCCCACCCCGAGATTAAATGATACATCACAAAAGACCGACTGATAACACAGATAGGAACTGAACTGTCCACTAGGTTAGGCATTAAAAAAAAGCTTGGGCCGGGCGGTGGTGGCGCACGCCTTTAATCCCAGCACTTGGGAGGCAGAGGCAGGCGGATCTTTGTGAGTTCGAGGCCAGCCTGGTCTACAAAGCGAGTCCAGGACAGCCAGAGATATTCAGAGAAACCCTGTCTCGAAAAACCACAAAAAAAAAAAAAAAGCTTGGCAAAAATCTTAGCAATACAAATTAAACTAAAGGTCTATATTTGGCAAGTCACTAGAATTCAACCACCTCCTTTTACGTTATTCTCAAGACAGAGTCTTTCTGCATAACATAACTAGGGCTGACCTCCAATTTTTGATCCTTCTAACTCAATTTCCTAAGTGCTGGGATTATAGGCTGCTACACTCAGCTAAAATAACCCTTCTCTGCTGGGTCTCTGTATATCTACCCTATGTAAGCTTCTATCCAAAGGGGGGAAAATCAAATAGTTGTTAGAAGAAATAAATTTCACAGAACATGTACGTAAGAGTTTTTTAAAGATACTCAATCAAAACAGGATTTTCAGAGAAATAAAAAAAAAAATTAAGGCCCTTTCCATACTCACCCGAGTTTTAATATAAAAATAAATTGAACAATGTGAACAGCTTTTAGGAGATCATATGATTCAAAAAGTCCCACAGCCTTCAAACATTTGGTTAAACACAGTAACACAATGTATTTTGTTAATCTGAAAAATAAAAAAGAAACTATTTTTAACATAGCTGAAATCACTAGGATCCCTGTAATCTTTTTATCTTTTTTAAGAAATAATTTATTTTTATTTTATGTGCATTGGTGTTTTGCCTGCATGTATGTCTGTGTGAGGGTGTCAGATCTTCGAGTTAGAGACAGCTGTGAGCTGACAGGTGGGTGATGTGAATCAAACAGGGGTCCTCTGAAAGAACAGTCAGTATTCCTAACTGCTGAGCCATCTCTCCAGCCCTTTGTTTTTTTTTTTTTCTTTTTTGGTTTTTCAAGACAGGGTTTCTCTGTGTATCCTGGGCTGTCTTGGACTCACTTTGTAGACCAGGCTGGCCTTGAACTCACAGAGATCCGCCTGCCTCTGCCTCCTGAGTGTTGGGATTAAAGGCGTGGGCCACCACACCTGCCATTTTTTTTCTAAATATACAAGTATGGGAGAGCACAATAAAAACTACAAAAGTGTATATGAATACATATAAAACAATAGAAAAACCCTCCCCAAACAACTCACCACCCACATGTTAACGACCGTTAACATTTTGGTACATATACTCCTGATTTTCAATGCATATTCATGTCTAAGGGAGTATATGTCTGTAATCCCAGTTACTTGGGAAGCTGGGCAGAGGGATTTTCTTCTTTTTTTTTTTTGACAAAGGGTTTCACTACACCGACCAAGTTGGCCTTGAGCTCACAGAGACACACCTTGGAACAGTGTATTTAAGACCAGCATGGGCAACTTAATGAGACCCCATCTTTAAAAAAAGAAAATAAAAAAATAAGAAAGAGGCTGAGGATGTAGCTATATTTTTAGCCAAAACAAAAATACATTTAAAAATTTTGGCTAAAGATGCTGTATCCAATTTATAAGTTTGAATATGAAAGTTAATATAGAATAAATAGCAGGAAAGAGACATAAGGACTTCATCCCAGGGGGTATCACTGTAGAATCCCTATCTGTTTAAGCCTCTCTCTCCAGTTTCATGACTCTATGCAGTAAACAAGATACTAGGCATATGCAAGAACCCTGTCCTCAAGGAGCTCCAGGTCTCCAGGACAGTACAAACAAACCCATGTGACCCAAGTAAGTTGACAGAAGGTTCTAAAAGATGTGGTTGCCACTAATTCCAGACAAGTGAAAGGGCATCTCCACGGAGTTTGAGGTACTGAAGACAAAAAAGGAATTAACAAGAAAAGGGAAGGGCAGGCAGGCTATGTCAGAGTACAGGGTAGCATATGCAAAATGTGAGTACTGGGCAGGAGACCTTGAAGATCATACTGTATTAAGTTTAGTTCAATCTAGTGAATTTCGTTTCATTTAGTTTAGCAACAGATTACTTATGATTGAAGTCAAGGAAGAGGCAAATATACTTAACATATTTGCTTTACAAAGATTATAGATTTCTATATAAAGTACTAAAATATTCAAGAATTGGTACTTGAGATATATGAAGCAATTCATATAAAATACTCATTGATAATATATCAGTATTAGTAAACAAAACTTTATTTTCATACACACATGCATGAGCAGCGCTCCAAAAGTTACAAGGTTAATTCCTGAATAGCTGATTATTGGAAAGGTTTTAGATAAAATCATTTCTAGCTTTTTCCTCACAGGTAATCAATTTAGGTACACCTTTACAAAACTTTTCCTATGTGTGTCAACAAATATCTTATCCACATTTGCAAGCACACACATATTCTGACACTGCACTCTTTCAAACAATATACATTGAAGATCTTTTTGCTATAATTACCAAATTAGAAAAATTACTTTAACATTTCAAACATCATATTCTTTGACTTTAAAAATTTTCCCTTTATTACATGTATTTATTATCATTATTTGTGTGTGTGCAGGCATAAATTATCATTATTTGTGTGTGTGCAGGCATATATTTATTTTCATGTGTGTGTGTAGGCATATATTTATTATCATTATTTGTGTGTGTGCAGGCATATATTTATTATCACTATTTGTGTGTGTTTGTGTGTACAGGCATATATTTATTATCATTATTTGTGTGTGTGTGTACAGGCATATATTTAGCATCATTACTTTTGTGTATGTGTGTGTGCATGCACGTGTGCGCAGGCTTATATTTATTATCATTACTTGTGCGTATATATATATGTATGTGTGTGTGTGTGTGAAAGCAGCCGTACAGAGGTCAGAGGAGAATCTGTGTGAGTTGATTCTCTCCTTTTAGTACACGGTGCCAGGAGGTCAAACTTAGGTCATTAGTGCTGGCAGCAAGAACTGATACCAACTGAACCATTTTGCTGGGCTCTTGCATTCTTTGTTTTTTTTGAGCCAGGGTTTCTCTGTGTAACAGTACTGGCTTTCCTGGACTCACTCTGTAGACCAGGCTAGCCTCGAACTTGCAGACATTCACTGCCTCTGCCTCCTGAGTGTTGGATCAAAGGCTTGTGTTACCAAGCCTGGTAACTCCTGCATTCTTTGACTTTTAAAGTTCTAGTTTATACATCATCTTGCTGAGCCTCTCTGGAACACTAGTTAGGGCTAAGTAACTATATACAAAAAGACTGCAGTTCATATTAAGAAGGGAAATGATTAGTAGGTGAAGAGGGGATGGGAGAAGAGACAGGCTCTTGTAAAGGCCATTGAGCAACTGGGCATTCAATCCAGCTCCCCAACTTCTAAACCACAATTTGCCATTAAGTAATCTCATTAAAAAAAATATAACTGGTTTTCTATGTGGTTAGACATTTTTTGGTTCTCTAAATTTACAGTTATTAAAATTTGGATATGGATTTATAACTGCTTCTTGAAATTTGTCCATTGGTGCCACTTACTTCTCTAGATATTAAAAAAGAGGAGGGGGGCATAAAGGGGTATGAGGGAGAATATGACCAGCAAACAATTTACATATATAACAACTTCTAAAAAGTTAGTCACAGAAGAGGGCTGGGAAGTCAGTTCAGTGTGTAGGAGCACTTGCTGTGTAAGTGTGAGTGTGAACCCCTGGCATTAAATAAAAGTCAAGTGGTAATCACTGCACACCAGAGACAGGAGGTTGGATGAGTCCTGTTGGTCACTCTAGGTTCAGCAATGAAAACCTAACTAAGACAGAAGTTGGTTCTGGGGACTGGGGCATTGGTGTAAAAGGCCTGATCATGCTTCTGTTTGGGAATGTGGACTCTGGGTTAGGAAAGCTGCTTAGTGGGTCATCCTAGCAGGAGCATGGAAGACAGTGGTGCTGAGGGTGACTTGAACTGTGGGGGCAGTCTTTGAGGTCTCCTACATACAAACTACACCCAGTGTGGCGCACAGGATCCTTCTGCTGCCTGCAGATCCAGATGCAGAACTCTCAGCTGTTCCTCCTGCACCATGTCTGCCTGCATGCTGCCATGCAGTTCAACTAGTTCAACTCATTGAATACATATTCAAGTATCCATAGGTGTAAGCAGAAGGCATGCATAGTAAGTACATGGGTTCTGGAAGAATTCAGGCTCTCAGGTTACCCATTAGTTGTGTCACCTTAGGCAATTCAATTTCCTGACCTATCAAACAAGGACTCCACTACTTAGTCTGTAGGGCTCTTGTAAAGATTAAAGGGAGGCAAATACTAAGAGTCTTGGGGTATAGGAGGTGCTCATCAATTGCTGGCTGTCCTGACCACCAAAGATTTAATGAATAGAAGCCAGAATAGAAACCCTTATTTAAAAACATTTGCGAACTCAGGCATAAAACCAGCCACAATGAAAGTTTCTGGTAATTTTTTGTTACACTTAATAACCAGTACTTGAATATACAGAGAACTCTGGCAACCTGAAATCCATTAAACTTCAGCCAGTCCTGGGTCAAAATCTGAATTCTGCAATAAACTACAATAGGAGTGTAGCTCTGCTAAGCAAGTAATGTAGGTAGGCTGGCAAGGGATGTTTACCATATTTGTCTCGGACAGTAGGCTCTTAAGCAAAACCACTTTTAAACTACTCATACTCTCAGTTCACACACACACACACACACAAAACTCTTGAACTATTTGACAGTAAATGAAATAAATATGTCACATTTTACCCTTAAATACCTGTATTTCCTAAGAATATGGCAACTCTGCTATGAAATCAGCAGTTATCAACAGGAAATTTAACAATGATCTGACAGTTTAATCTGTCTCCTTGGTCCAGTTTTGTGAACTAACCTAGTCTTGTCACTTCTAATATTCCCCCTCTATTAACAATCCATACCAGTAACCCCTTCTGCATTTAGCTGTTATGGGTCACTGTGTAACAAGTGACATGCAGATGAACTGCTCAAAATAGACAGCAAGCCAAATGCACACAACAAATCCCGCAGCTGGTTTAAATTCTATTTGGCATATGTGTTCTTTTCACAGACGTGAGTTGGCTGGGAATGCTGTAATTACGGTCTAAGAGTATTATCAGAACAATCACTAAATCTCAGAGTACATACTGATAATCAGAGAAACCGAATCGTGTTAAAAATGAAGGTAATAAATACCAGTTTGAACGAAATTGCTGGGCTGTAGTTTATGTATCTTAAACACTAACTCAGAACTCAGGACAGGCCAGGAAGGATGAAACTGGCTAGTGTCACTGTAGTGCCACTTGCCTTTAGGTGGGAGGGAAGGTAAAGAATTTTCACTTTAGGAATTCCTCTACCGCATGTGAATTTTGGGGAAGGGGTAAAACACACATTTCTTACTATTAAAATAAGTCCTCCACCCCTCCCCACAAAACTCGATAACAGGACTGGATTTTTTTTTGCTGTGCTGTACACCCAAGTTCATAGGCTTGTACTTTGATTTCTTCGCGTGAAAGACGGCGACACCTTCCGCTTATCCACTCGGGAAGGCGTGGGAGAGGCTAAGGAGCCTGCGTTACCGTGGCAGGGAGGGACATCCAGATCCTCTCTCTAGGGACTGGAAACCGGCAGGCGGTGCGCCCCGAGCCCAGACTCCCGCCAGCTCGCGGATCTCAAGCCACGGACCGCGTTGGCAGCCGGCGGGGCCCGAGCAAGGTGGGAAAGCTTGTCCGCGCCGCCCCCGGCCGTGGGGTCGCTCCTTACCGGGCGCTGGGCACGTCCACCGGCCCGAGGCCGCCGCCGGGCCCGGCCCGCGCGTCCCCGCCGTACTTCTCCTCCATGCCGGCTCAGGAGCCGCCGCGGGCGCGGGCTCTCCACATGTCTCGCCGCCGCTGCGGAAGCGCAGGCGCGTCACTCCCCCATGTCAGCGGCGTCCCCGCAGGCCCAGCAGTCGCCGCCGCCAGCCCGGGCTCCGCAGGAAGGCACACGCGCGTTGGGCGGGACCAGGTTCCGGCAACGCCGTTCCCGGGAGGCCGCACCGGCAGGGACGTTACCAGGCCACGTCATCCGCCCCAGCAGCCCTCACTCCCCGAAGGAGTGACCAGTCCTGCGCCTGCGCGCACGTGAACACGTGGCTTCTCTCGGGCCGCAGGCTCCTCCCACCGCAGAGAAGGCTGGAATCGCCCCGCCCCCTCCGAGTGTTGGCTCCAGGCGCCCTGGGCTCACTTACCGGTCCCTGCAGCGCCACCTAAGGTCCATCTCGGGTCCAGCGTGTTCTCGCTGCGCGTGGGATGGGCGGTCCCCTTGAAAAATGCATATTGTGGTACCAAACAGAGCTTGCTAGCCTTTAGCCTTTTGCCTTAGGGTTCTTCTTTTTCTGATGGCCTCACTCTGTAGTCCAGGTGGCCTAGATCTCAGCATGTAGCCCAGGCTAGCCTCCAACATGCTGCAGTACTCTTGCCGGCCTCATATACCTGAGTACTGAATTTACAGGCGTGAGCCACCTTTGGGAACTGCTAACTCAAAATACATGAGAAATTAATCAACTTTTTTTTTTTTCTGATGAGAAGGCTGAAAGGTTTTTAAAGTGTCTGTGACTCCCACAAAGATAACTATTTTTGGATGATACTATAACACAGACTGGGAGGCTGGGAAGATATGACTACTGAAAAAAAATGGAGAAAGTCATCTGCTTTTGTGGGTTTTATTTGTTAGGCATGAATATTGGCGATATGGCTAGATTGCTCAAAAATTTGAGGACCCAACACAGAAGGAAGGGGCTTTGGGCATGCTATTGCAAACAATTTTATCTCCTTTTTGAAAATACAAATTTTCCTCCAAATCTGTTTTTGAAACTATACTACTTAACAGGGATACATTTATATAAAAGCTGTTTTTATGTTGCCATAGAGTTAGGAATTCAGGTACCTGTGTCTCTATTAGTCTGAATAATTAATAATTGTGGTCAAGTTAGTCAGCATGGTGATGAATGCTTGCAATCCTAATTATAGCCAGAGGCAGGAGGATTACCACAGTTTGAGACTAGCCTAGTCTACATATTGAGTTCAGAGCTAGCCAGGGCTACAAGATGAGCTCCTGTCTCAAGAGTAGTAAGCAAAGAGAAAAACAATTGCAGTCACTTGACCTATCTTCCTCCTCTTTTTCGTTTTCTTTTTTCCTTCCTTCCTTCCTTCCTTTCTTGTTATGTCTAGACAAGGTCTCATGAAGCCCAGGCTGGCCTCCCACTTGATATATAGTTAAGGATGGCCCAGACCTCTGATCCCAATGCTCTTATCTTCCAAGTGCTGGCATTACAGGTGCACACCGCCATTCCTGGAAAGGAGGAATATTAGTATCTATGTAATAGGGCTGCTTATAGAATTTCGTAAGGTAATGTCCAAAATATTCAGAAGAATGATGGGATATAGTACCACTCAATAAATGTTGACAATTATTCCTCACTAGGAGGTTTGGGCTAGTGATTTATAGAGGGAAACAGGCTTTTTAGCAGGATAAACCATAATTAGTTGATATTACTCTACCGAATTTGAACACACCCAAAGAGCCCAAGTGACATGTATATGAGTAAAATATCAAAGGCTTTGCCTGTTGGTGTTATGTGTTCAGGAATAGCCACGCTTTGAACACCAGAACATCAGGCTCAGAGTGATGGAAGTTTATTGAACATGTAAGACTGACCGGTCAGAGACCCTAATTCTGGATTCGGGAATCAGGACTGAGTCCCTGAGCTGTTCTCAGAGTGAGTTTTTAAAGGAAAAATCATAATCAAGCAGGAAGAAAAATTAAAAAAAAATCATAAGAATCAACGCTATTCCAAGTACATTGTGTTTAATCAAGCAAGAAGCACCAATTCTATACCAGGTACATCATGCCCAGGAAGCTAAATAAAGCATTTTAGGCTGATTGGCTGGGATTTGGGTCAGGAGGGGACCTAGTGGTTTTCCAGTTCCTCATCATTCTAGGGAGAGGATCATGGCAGGTACTGTGGTTTTAATACATAGGTTTCAGCAGCTGGGACTTTATAATCTGTTGAGAATATTTAACAAGCCAAGAGTGAGACTCAGTTTTACATGTTAGACTCCTAAGGCTTCCCAAATAGCATCGGATAAACAGAAAAAACTGGAGGAAGAATTTCTGAGTCATTTCATATTGATAGATTAAAAAAAAAACTTTTAGTTAGGCCTGGTGGTATGTGCATGTAATCCCAGCACTTAGGAAGTAGAGGCAGGAGGATCAGGAGTTCAGGGAAATCCCAAGAGTTTAAGGGCTGCCTGGATACAAGAGACCCTGTCTAAAAAGAAGAAAGGAAGGAGGGAAGGAAGAAAGGAAGGAAGGAAAGAAAATATTACAGGTTGACAATCTTTTCTGAAACCTCAGAAAAGGTTTTACTTATGAGAAAGCCACATGTTACATGTATAACAGGGAGGAAGGTACAATCGTGGAGAAGCTATAGGTTCATATGTTTCTGTTTGAAGCAAATAAAAGAGTGACCATATGCTGGGTGGTGGTGGCACACACCTTTAATCTGAGCACTCGGGAAGCAGAGGCAGGCAGATCTCTGTAAATTCAAGGTCAGCCTGGTTTACAGAATGAGTTCCCGGACAGCCAGGGCTACACAGAGAAACTCTGTTTTAGGAATTAAAAAACAATTTAAAAAAAAGTGATGATACAAAATACCTTGACTGCTATTGTTTTTATTTTTACTCTAAAAAACAGTGGATTTCATTGGGACCTTATGGCCATTTTTTTACTCAGTTGTAAAATTGGCTTTTACTCAAAAGTAAACCATACACAATTCAAGATGTGTATGGGTCACTTTTCTGTTGTTATAAACCACCACGACCAAGGTAACTTACAGAAGAAAGGGTTTGTTTGATTCATGATTCCATAGGGCTAGAAATCTGTCATGGCAGGGAAGTGTGGCAGCAAGCAGCAGAAACAGAGGCAGGAAATGAATGATGAGAGCTCACATCTTGAACCACAAGCCTGGCACAGGGAAAGCAAACTAGAAATAAGCTTTTTTGGTGCATGCCATGCAGAATGAACTGCAGTGGGCAAGTGGGTTTCCCAGATACGGCCCGCCATTTTGCATGGCTTTTATGGGTGTACCTTGGAAAGGCATAGCCCCAGGGACTTCGTCCCAGGATTGCTTCTTGGTGCTGATGTGCCTTCTCATGTTGTCATTGCTGTATGCCCCATATATCTGGCATAGTGTGATTGTTTCATAGGTATTAAGCCCACTCTGTTGGGCAAATTTCCTGCAGGTCAAAATGAAGATGTACCTTCACGAAATAATGCTGTTTAAATGAGTTGATGATTTTATAATTCCTGATCATGATTTTATAGAATTCCTGATTGATTCAAGTAATTTTAAGAAGTTAAAAAAAAAAACTGAGGTAGGGACTGGAGAGATGGCTCAGTAGTTGAGAGCACTGACTGCTCTTCCAGAGGACCCAGGTTCAATTCCCAATATCCACATGGCAACTCACAACTGTCTGTAATTCCTCTTGTTCCAGAGGATCCGACATCTTCACACAGACATACATGCATTCAAAAGACCAATGTATATAAAATAAAAATAAATTAATTAAAAATAAATAAAAAATTAAGAGAGTTGATAGAAAGCTTAAAGTTAGAATGAAAAATAGAATGTGCTTCCTCCTGCATAATAGTAAAGACTGGATAGGTTAAAATAGGGGGTTCTGTAAGCTTTCTGTGTCACAAGCATGTAAATTTCACTAGAAATAAAAATATGCTTGGCTTGTCCTAGTAGAGCTGCCATGTAGGCCCCCACTGCAAGAGGTAGCTCTTAGCTCTCATATCAGTGATGAACTGAGGGGGGCTGATATGTGGGTGCCCAGCGGAGGAGTAGGAGAGGCAGAAGAGGGGGTAGAGGAGGGAGAGTGGGACTGAGAGGGGTGGAGAGAGAGGACTGTGATGGAGGTGTAATTTGAAGTAATAAATAAAAGTAATTTAAAAAATAGGCTTGGGACAAATTTATGACCAAGCCAAACATTCAGTCTAGGTTAGGACCAAGAATGAGATCATGGGTCTTTGTATGCACCATGATTAAAAAAAAAAGTCATGAATTAGAGATGAGTAATTTTACCTATGACATAAAAAAATATTGCTTTAAGCTTATAAGGAACATATTGAAAAAGAGAAAGTTAAAACTACTGCTTTAAACTTAGAATGAGCTTATAGAAAAAAAAACACTGCTTTAAGTTTATAATGAGCTTGTGATAAAAATGTTTAGTTATGTATGAGTCTTAATGGAAAAACATGTAATTAACTCCTTAAACCTTGTTAACCTATGACATGAACTATTGCTTTGAACTTCCAATGAACTTATGGAGTATAAGAATGTTTAGTTAGGTATGAGTTTTAATAGAAAAACATGTAACCAATAATCCTGCTGCAAATCTCTCTTGTGTAACAATTTTGTTTTTTTTTGATAATTGATTTTATGTCTATGAAGTAATTTTTATTCTGATGTAGAGAACTTTTTTTAGATGCTATAAAAGAGCTAAGGACAATGAATAAAGTTGCTAGAGGGAGCTTGTTAGAGTTTTGCTCTATCCACCAGATGTATATAGGTATATATGTGTATATGTATATATGTATATATGTATAGTGGCTAGGGCTTGCTCGTTAGAGCTTTGTTCTATCCACCGACTGTGTGTATATATGTGTATATATGTATATATGTAAAGTTGTTGGTTGGAGTTGAAGCTTTGCTCCATCCACCATCCATCAAATATGTGTTGGTCTGTCAGAGTGTCTCTGTGTATGTATGTTTGATTGTCTGACTGTCTGCTGTCTGTATGTATGTATGCGTATGTGTGTAGTTCGTTGAAGCCTGCTTGCTTCATCCACTGAATGTGTGTGTGTGTGATTTTTTTCTCCTTTTCTTTTTCTTTCTCATCAGCTCACAAAGAGTTAAAGAGCTCAAAGCCGCTCTCTGGCCCCAGGTAATTAAGTTTCTTTCTCTAATCACCTGCTGCTATCAGCAGGAGGCAATCACTAGAAGCAATCATCTCTGGCCCCAGAAGAGTTAAAGAGAGTTCAAAGTTTCTTGCCAGTACAAGCAGTACTGGCCCAGAATCACAAGGAGCCATTAGCTTCTGGCCACATCACCAAATCTATGTTTCACCTCAGTTTACCCTTGGTATCAAAGCTGGTCTTTACACTTTTTACTCTAAAAAATAAAAAGTATGTCCCACCCCCAATGACATACTTCCTCCAGCCAGGCCACACCTCCTAATCCTACCCAAACAGCACTACCAACTGGGGACGAAATGTTCAAATATGTGAACCTGTGCGAGATATTCTTTTTTTTTTTTTTTCAAGACAGGGGTTCTCTGGGTAGGCCTGGCTATCCTGGATTCACTTTGTAAACCAGGTTGGCCTTGAACTCACAGAGATCCACCTGCCTCTGCCTCCCAAGTGCTGGGATTAAAGGCATGTGTCACCACACCCAGCCATTACAGACAGCTGTGAACTGCCATATGGTGCTGGGTTTTGAACCTGGGTCCTTTGGAAGAACAGCCAGTGCTCTTAGCCATTGAGCCACCTCTCCAGCCCCGACATTCTCTTTTTTTTTAATTAATTTTATTTTATATGTATGTGTGCCTTGCCTACATGTATTTGTACCATGTGCATTTCTGCTGCCCGAAGAGGTCTGAAGAAAGGGTCAGTTCCTCTGGAACTAGAGGTATAGATTTTTGTGAGCCTCCATTTGTGTACTCCACAAGAGCATAAGTCTTCTTTTTTTTATATTTTTGGTTGTGAGCCTAGCCTTTAACGGCTGAACCATCTCTCCAGCCCAAGTCTTCTTTTTTTTAATTAAAAAATTTTTATTATGTGAATTTCACATCATGCACCCTTTTCCCTCTCATCTTCCACCTCCCCTCAGACCCACCCTCCACCTTTGCAATCTGTCCCAACATAAAAAATAAAATCTCATTGTGGAAGCTGCAATGTGCCTCAGTGTGTCCCACAATATACCCTTTTGCCCACACAATTTTCTTGCAAATGTTCATTAAAGTGACTCCTTGGTTTGGTACAAAGACTCTGGTTTCTGCTACTTTGTCAATACTGGAACCTCACTGGAACTCCTCTCAGATATGCTGTAACTATCCTGTCATGGAGATCCTGTAGTTTTAGGTTGTGGAACTGGCCTCTTCTTGTACTCCAGCAGTTCATCCATGACCGGGTGGGCCAACTCAAAGCCCTGGTTCTGAACCTGCAACCCCCACTTGCATGGCAAGTTCTACTCTGGAAAGGTGCAGGGCCTTCCCTCTCAAGTGCTGCAGCATGTGAGGGGCAGGGACAGCTCTCCTGCTTTTGTGACCCCATCTGGGCCAGATCTCCTGTGGGGCAATAAGCCTTCTTAACCATGAGGCCATCTCTCCAGCCCTGGGGACATTCTTAAATCACCACAAGCTGCCCCATAGTATTATGTTTATTTATTAATTTATTTTTGTGTCTGGTGGCAACTGTTGGCTTAGAGTGGATGGGTCAGGTGAGTCCCAACAAAATCTAACATTTTTGCAGAGATATTTTGAATTTTTATTTTTGAAATTTTTGTTAATGTCTATGCTTAGGTAGATGTTCTGGTTCACTTTTGTCGTATTGACATTAAGTACGGTCACCTGGGGAGAGGGCATCTCAGTGGAAGAATTGCCTTTATTAGACTGGCCTGTAAGCAAGTCTGTGGGTTGTTTTCTTTTCTTTTCTTTTTCTTTTTTTTTTCCAGACAGGTTTTCTCTGTGTATCTCTGGCTGTCCTGGACTCACTTTGTAGACCAGGTTGACCTTGAACTCACAGAGATCCACCTGCCTCTGCCTCCCGAGTACTGGCATTAAGCCCTCACCACCAAGCCTGGCTGTGGGTTGTTTTCTTGATAAGTGATTGATGTAGGAGGGGCCAACCCATCTGTCCTGGATAGTCTAAAAAGGCCAACTAAGCAAGCCCTGGGGATCAAGTTAGTAAGTAGTGCTCCTTCATGGTCTCCGCTTCTGTACCTGCCTTGGCTCCAATGGATGATGGACTGTATACTGTAAGCTAAACAAACCCTTTCCTCTTCAAGTTGCTGTGGGTCAGAGCGCTTCATCTCAGAGGAAGAGAAGCAAAGAATACAGTGCCCAAAGTATGTATGTGTACTACATGTGTGGGGGTACCTGATGAGGCTAGAAAAAGGCACCAGACTCCCTGGAACTGGAGTCACAGGTAGTTGTGAGTTGTCCAGTGTGGGACCAAATCCATGTTCTCTGCAAGATCATCAATGGAGCCATAGCTCCAGCCCCTTCTTTTGTGTCTGAGACAGAGTCTCAGTATGCACCCCTGGTGAGCTTTGCACTTGCCTTGTAAGTCAGGTTAACCTAGAGTTCATGGCAAGCCTCTTGCCGCAGCCTCCCCTATGCTGGGGTTGTACGTGCTGATCCCACACCCAACTCACCAAATATTTCTAGCTTCTTCTTCTTCTTCTTCTTCTTCTTCTTCTTCTTCTTCTTCTTCT